>NW_019379489.1:2784798-2848696 GCF_000648655.2 Copidosoma floridanum | reverse complement strand
AGCCCGGGGCTGACGGGTGCAGTGCTCGAACAGGTCCCGCACCTGAACCATCAGAAAGGGACGATGACGTCGCGATTCGATGGAGAGGAAAAATGAAAAAAAAAAAAAAAAAAAAAAAAAAACTTTTCTACGCGCCTATATACACAATACAGAGCCCACTATACAACGTTCGAGGGGTACACACATTAAACGCACAATACGTAATTCACGCGTTAGTGGACGAGTGCACCATCGGTGCATACATTAACAGCTCCACCTACGCTATACCCATACAGCCATTTAAATTTCGGCACAAAAGGCGCTCAAACACATCCCATGCAAAATCATACGCCCCTCCCCGCGGTTAATACAGCGGGTGATTCTCGTTACAATGAAGAGCCCTTTGATATCAACGTTAATGGTGGTGTGCGCTCCTCATCGTAATAACCAGGAGTTTTCCCAATAACCGAGCGAACCGAGAACAACCGTACCGGTGAATCCTACTTATTATGTTCAACGGGGAGCAATATCGCGCGCTACATGCATGCATCCAACGATTGTCGCAAGCTGCGTGTAGGTGTAATGTACCGCGAATAACTTTACCGCGTCGCTACTCTACCGTACATACCCCCCCGGCTAATTGGATTATGTAACTTATGCGACTCGCGAGTAAACGATTATTACTGGGATTATCGGAGTGTCGCGACAGAGGCGTCAATCGCCGAAGGGAAGTGGGAAAATCCGATTGCACGGTGAAGAAGAAAATAGTGCTGGAAGTGCCGTTTGAGTGACGTTTATGGCCCCGGCGCGCGCAATATACGCTCCTTTATCTCTCTGGCGTCCCTCGTTTAAGCGAGTGGATTGTATATGTGTATAGTTGACGCGAAGGTAAAAAATAAACGGGAGAGAGCTCGTATGCTCGTTTACGGGCAGCCGTAGAGTTTGCTCTCGGTTGAAATATTGCGTTTTGGGAGGGTTACGTGCACAGTTTACGGACACCCTGAGAGATTGGCGATTACGCTCGGGCACGCGGCGGAGCGCGCACGTAATGATAATGTTATTTAACGCGGAGAGAGAAAGAAAAGCCAAGTGAGAACAATTATCAAGGAGATTGCGAGCTCGTTGGTTTTAACGCCACTGTACAAGTGTATGGGGTGTGGACTAATTGAAGGAGGAGGAGGAGGAAAATGGAGAAACGCGAAAGAGGAAGCCACTTAGCTTAACAAATTGGCTCTGTGTGTACATACAATAGGTTCGATTTTATTTGGTAGCTCTATGTGTGTACCTTATCAATTGTTTTTCGCTCCCACAATTGTACAGGTATACCACTTGGGAAATCGCTAATTTTGGAGATTAATACAGCGCAGCCGGCATAATTTTTCCGAATCGAAAAAGCTGCGTTCACTTACTTCACTTTCTAAAGCCACTCGCTATCTGTTTGCAGGGATCGTACTTACGATCGAGTGCTACTGCCACGGTGCATTGTTTTATCGCTTTTTAAGCCTCCGTTGACTAATACGTGCACTACACTCGTTCAGGTGTATCATAATAGCTTGATTGTAATTATAACGCCATCCTTTGTACCCCATATCCCACTAAGTAAGCAAGGAATGAATTTCCGATCCCACGAATTTGAATTACGTACATCGCGACGGATCTAAATTTACTTCCGATGGAGGGAGGGCCCCATCAGTTCTCCACGCGTAAGCTTTCGTTGTCCACATGTTTTATACACGTGTTCACAAATATACCACGGCATAACGATGACGGGACGAGACCTATTATCGGTGAAATTACGAGAGATTTCCGGCTGTTAACGAGGACCCGAGTAGGGCAGACCAAAAGCTGTACACTGTTGCGACGTCGCCTCGCCCATCACTTGTGTATATAGTCAGTCGTGCAGTTTCCAAAGTCGTGTTCTTCCTCCTGCCAGTCTCTACCTACTTTCGATCAATGGAGGGATTAGTAGATGGACAACGTGGCTTTGAACTCTAAAATGTTCACACACCAATTGGTAAACTAGTACCAGCACGTTAAAAGTTCATTGCCGATTCAAACGGACGACCTTGCCTATTATTCGCTGCACTTACCAATTCCATCAATTTAACACAGCTCACATTAGCACGCCCCATGCCCCATTCGAATTTTCAGCACTAATAACGGTTGAAACGAGTCAGGGCAACGTTACATCCCATTAAATATGAAATTTCGTTTCGGTAATCGTTACGTGTCCCCCCCCCCCATCCTCATTTTATGTATAATGGCACGAGCAAACAAAAAGAATTCACGGTAGCCCCGTGTATACGAGCTAACGAGCGACTTCTCCCAATGAAATTTTAGCACCGGATTATTACCACCAGCGCGCATTTGAATAATCGACAGCGATACCGTCATTCGGTTTGTTGCCGGGAGAGAAGTTGAGAAAAGTGCCACGCGATGGCGATGATAAAAAGACTCGAGGGGTTGAAAACCGTTAGGTGCGACGAAGGAGATAGTATATGTACCATCGCTACTGAAATGCGGAGAAGTCCATACGGTAAAATCGGAAAGGGCAATCGGCTTTATTTCCCTCTCGAACCGCCCGTGCGACCGTAGTATCCTCGTGGCGTAGAAATACGTGCGCTTCTACCTGTCGATTGAACACCATTTCAAACCAATACCGGCCCGTCATCGTTTTCATATGCACGCATCGGTGTACCAAAAGCTCTTCAATTACATGCAAAACGGTCGCTCCGAAATCAGACCGCAAGTGCTGTTCGCTGATTCGCGTATTGTGCGCGGACCCACTCGCTCCTGCGGGCCGAGTGATTTTGGATTCGCAAATGAAAAGGCTCGAGCCCAAAACATTGAGACATAGTTGTACGCAGCAATCAATTCGACTGCGTGATTGTTAAAAAAGGGCCTTGAAACACAATAGTGAAAAAATAAATAAACGTAACAACAACAAAGCTAATATCGCGGGAAATCGGTAGGGGGAGGATCGAGGCTATTCGAGAGGCGGTTCCTCCCTGCCCACGGGTGATTTCGTCCTGTATCGATAAATCGCCTACACGTGGAGAAGGGGTAAGACGCAATAGGCGAGTATACACAAAAAAACTGTACACAATGGGTACAAACGAGCCTTGGGACGGGAGAAAGATGGGAAGAAGAAAAGAGGTAGATACGAGCGAAGAAGAGGCGGGATGTAGTGAAGAAATATATATATATGCGCATGCATGTATAATGCATCGGGTAATGTAATGTGCACTCACCGCGTAGTATGTAATTTTGGTAATTCTGGTCGGCCTCGCTGCCGACCTTGATGAGACACGCCAGTCCGTCATTCTGCACGAACTCGTGAACCAGATCCTTGTCCTCCTGAAACACACAGATCGACATCTCCAGTTTAACAACACGTTGCATTTCCTCCAACCGATTCGTTTGTTGTAAAAATAAAAAAAAATAAAAAAAAATATCCATCTCCAAATAACCTTTTCAAAAACCGCCATGGACGAATCCTCCAACATACGATGGACACGGGCGCACCACACACAGCCGATCAGTCAGAAAGCAATCACGGCAATCTCGAGCAACGGTTAAAAATTCATCGACCCACGCACGGGCCAACGGCACGCGAGCTCAATGATACCATCGGAGCCACTCTAAATCATCGTCCTCCCCGGAGTCTATATATACGTACAGCGCAATGAAAACGCAGCTAGATCTTACACCACCACCGCCATTATTAATTATCGCCTGCGGAACTCAGAGATCCGGGGAGCTCGGCACCTTCCTCGAAAAGCTCGAGTGACGAGGGCTTCGGGGCAAACCCCCGCACCCACTCGATAAGACGCAATCAATTAACTTCCACAACTTCTCTCCTTCTCGATCCGGATTCGCGAGCTCATCGGTTACAACGCCCATACCCATCCCTCCCACGGGACCAATGAGAATACGACCATTGCCGCAGAGTGCGAGTTGGATCGGCCTCGAAACGGAATAGTTGTTGCTATTCCCTCATCGAGTTTGCGCCCGTTCGAGCATACATAGGCACACTTTGCCCGCAGTTTCCAAAGAGTGCCGGGGATATAGGGCTTTTAGCCCTGCGTATTCGTCCTAGTCCTGGATTCCCCCCGGCCTTTCCTGATAAACTTCCTCTCTCTCCCGCTTCTGCGTTGGTTTACCAGTGAAAAGCTCACTCGTGCTTTGATATTTCGGTCTCGTCTACCCTGCGTATGCATAACGCGTTCAGAGAGCTCCGTTGATCCCCCATGCCCCCCAGAAAAGTTCCTCCGGCACAAATGGCACTGGAAAGTTCGTGCCGATATGCGTACGTCGGAGCAAGAGAAGGGAGCATCCCTACGCCCGTAACACAGACAGACGATCCGAAAGCTTATTGCAGCGCGTTGCTAATGAAATTAGTTTGGTACACGGATCTACGTATGTAGGCACATTGTGCGTGGGTACCGTGCGATCTGTACCCAACAAGTGGGTGCCTTTGCAGTAACCCAAATGAGTACAGCACACGCTTTCGTTGCCATACCGTAAAGGAGAGAAAATGACGCGTGTGCGCCTATACGTTTATATATATATATATATGTGTGTGTGTACGCGAGCACAGCCGGTCAATGACGCGTGTACGCCCAACGCGAGGTATGCGAGATAGCGCGGGTGTGATAACGCAAATTGCCAAGAGGTGAGGGAGATAAAACTCCCCCGCCCCTCTCACGCCTATCCCCGAGACGGGGGCACGCGAGAGCATGTGTTGCAGTGAGAGTCGTTTCTGGTTTTTTTCTTTCCTTCGTTTGTCCTCGATGTGCCTGGATCTCGAGAAACCGGGGCATGAATGTTCAGGTGTACACTGACGCATCGGCTTAATCGATTTGGCTGGTTGTCTCTGCGGTTTGTCGTTTGGGTGCGCTCGGTATAGCAAGGACAACGGCAGCAGAGGAAGACACTCGCGACTATGCATGAAGTAGAACACAACCCGGGAGCTGTTGCTGCGAGGTATATGCATTGGCAAGAGCGTAATGCGCGCGAGAGGAAAATTAATGGCAGGGAAAAATGGGAGGGAAAAAAATAAAGAGCGAGCGAGGAAAAGGTGATGGTCGAGCGCGGGGTAACGCGCCTGTTCGTCCTTGAACCAATTCCTCGGGCGATAAGCGAGTCACGTCGCTGTCGTCGGCTCCAAACTAGTACACCGAGGGAAAACAAACGAGTGGGGTTTGGCAATGCTCCTAACGATTTTGCGGGGTGTGGACTTTTTTTTGTTTTTGACTTGCTTAAAGCGATGCTTGAACTAGGCTGCCGGAAAAACGATTTTATGCTGACAAGTATCGCCCAACTTTAAATCAGCATACATGTGTCTAGCATAGTGGAAAAATCGGTTTATGTCCATACAGCACTAAAATTGAATGATGGACACTGGGAGCAATTAAAACGAAACAAAAAACCAATGGAAAGAAAAACATGTTCCCTTAAAATATAATAATTTAATTTGTAATACCACATTTTCGAAATCACAATCATCTCACGGTTCTCAATAGATGTAAAACTATAAAATGTTTTATCCAGCGTTTTATATATAATATTTCCCGAATGAACTGATGAATTTTCGTGAATTCAAAAAAAAAAAAAAAAACACACATCCAAGTGCACATTTTTTATTTAAGTCAGTAGAAACATTTTTTTTTTTTTTAATCGATGAGGATAAAAATAAAAATCGATCCAACAAAACTAGGTACCCAAACGATTTTGTTCAGCATATTCCGATACAAACTTGTCACTGATAAATCTCACTCCATCTTGATTATAAAACACGGTCTGTCGCGAGATCTTACCAATCCTCCCAACTCACAACGCAGGTGTTACACGTTCCACTCGATCATCCGGATCATCGGAAGACATTGAAATGCACTCAGCACTGCTCTTTAACTTTCAGTTTTTTTTTTCTCTTTTTAATCCACGACGCGACATTCAATCCATCATCCACCTCCAAACGTACGACACATCAGAGCTAACAAATATTCGAAAATCAACAATAAAATCCATACGTTAATTTTACTCTGGTGATACAAAGATTTTACCAGATATTAAAATTAATCGCTGCTCGATTGATTTAGTAGTTGCTCGTTAGGTGCAGCCATTTTCCTCCTGTTACCCACGACAATAGCCATACATTTTTTTCCACCCGAGATACTTCACCGCTAGCAACTTTACTCGGAGGCACGATAAATACCCCACAAAACAACCAAGGAACGAAAGTAGGGCAAACTGCATTATTATTACTACGGAGACAGAAAAACAGAGACGGACGTGCGCGCCCGTACAGTGCAAGGCTTAATAATCATCGCGAGCTTCGTTGTCAGCGATAAGAGAGACGCGAAAAAAAGGCTCGAGAATCCGTCCGGGAAAACGAAGAAAATCGGTGCATTGTACATATTTATTCAGCCGTACAAATAGAGAAAAAGCAACGCCTATTGGGAGCGCGATTCCTCGATCGGTAAGTATCTCGAATAGACACCTTGTGGTGAGGTGGTTGGTTGGCTGCACCACCTCGACTATTCCGAGCTGGATATAATGGTGTGGACGCAGCACGTGTAAAATCGCGGATGTATTTTCGAAACTCGCGCGGGGGGAAGCAAAAACAGTCGAACGTAAAACAAAGAAAAATCTATTGGGACACGCGCGACGAGCTGGGGCGCCACACACGTATAAACCCCCTCGAATGCGAACACAAAAATATCTAATACACCTATGTGTGTATGTGCAACTCGCTCGTTTCCTTACTCGTGCGGGTATACCATCCCACATGCATGCAAAATGTATACGACAGAGACAATAAATGTACACACTCACCTGAAAGATCTGCTTGAGGGAGAAGAGAGCCCGTCGCAGCTCGCGGCCCTCGCTGTTCAGCAATTTTTCTGCAACAGACAAGCAACACGCAACCATTTATTATAATAATAGCGGGCGAGCCTCCACTCCTCGTCGTCGTCGTCGGGGCCATTGTCATGTATATGTTTGTGTGTGCAGGGTCGGGGGAGTCTTATATCCCTCCTGGGTACATTGTATTGGGCTGATCAGTCGAATCATTTTTTTTCTTTTTTTTTTTTTTTTGTTGTCTCTTTTCATACGGAGAGGATCGAGACTTTTCTCTCTTTTTTTTTTGTTTTTATAGAGCTGCTGACTTTTTTGGAGGCTGTTGGTATATTACTAACGAGGTCGTGGCTCTATTTTCATCAAAGTACACCTTGATCACGGGCTCAAAGCTTGTTCAGACGCAAGAAAATTCAATGATCCGATGTATGTACTACCTTCTCAGGGTCTGATTATACGTGCACCCAAACGTAGTATAATTAATTAATCAAACTATTTTTTTTTTTTTTTTTTGTTACCCGTGACGAAGGGACAACGCGTTAATTACCAGAACCCGTCAAAGGAGGCCAGCTTGATTGCCGATTCAGCGCCAACTTTATAGCTCGACAATTTTCTCATACCTTCGGAAGGATAAAAATCAAACACTCGCACGCAAACTCAAGGGAAAAAAACTCCAATAAGCGCGTAAAGTTATTGCTCGCAACTACAACGAGAAACCACCCAACGACGGACCGGTCGAAAAAAAAAAGACCGCGAAATTTAATTTTCATAACTCTCGCCTTACAACTTTTTACCCTCTCCGCTACCGGCAACCCGTGCGAGTGAGCATTCGTCCCTGACGAAAGCTCTGTCGTTGCAAAGTAAAAAAAGAAAAATCGCTAATTACCCAAAGAAAGGGTATAAGAAAAGAAGCGAGGGGGTGGTATAGGTATTACTGCGGGCGTTCAATTCCGCTAGCCGATGACGGTGGAGACCTTTAAGAGTGCACTAATCCGGCAAATGAGGTTCGATACCGCCTCCTACGTACGGAAGCGTGTAATTAACTAACGTTAATTGCCGGCAAAAACTTGCCGCGAGCACTGGCTCGCGAGAGCGAAAAAGGGAATTGGCTGCGATGCGTGTGTACACGGGGAGTGCTTTGGCTGCAACTCGATACAATGAAATGGCTGTTGCGAGGATTATATTGTAATTTCTTGCGAGCCGGGGGTGGTGCACACTGGCACTTGGTCCCTAGGTTTTAATCAGCTTTCCGAGAGGGTAAATTGAGAGAATTTGCGACGCTGATTGTTTTCCCGAAAACTCGTTACTCCACTGCGAGTGTTTTTTTTTTTCTTTTTTTTTTCCCACGAACTCTATTCCGTGATAGTGGGGTTGTTGTGCTATCGCAAAAAGGCACCACGTGCGTCTATACGTTTACTTATTTTCTATGCATTACGTTGCACGGTAAACTTTATTACAAATGCAGTAGTTTTGAGTATACGTGCGATTTTTTTGTTTTCCTTCACAGCCATGCAATTTGATTTTAATTGTGTATACTGTAAAATGATTTTTTTTTTCTGTAACAGAAAAGTTTTATAACAAAGCTCTGGTGTTTTTCTTGTCTTCGGGTATGCGTTACACGCTTTTTATTACATATATGTAATTCTTCATGAATCATATAAAACAAGTAAAAAACAAAAAAGTGTATAAAAAGATTGCACTGCAGAGATCGATTTCACTCGTGAACGCGAAAATTAATGTAGACAGTTTCCGGAAAAAAATTACGAGTAAAAAATAGCCAAGTGACCAAGGAACTTGACCGAAACCCACGTGCCTGCCATTCGTCACGCTCGATGGAAAAAAAAAATCTATCGAGGAATAAAAATCACTATACCGCACGGCTTGCAGTCGGCAATTTTTCACAAACCCGGTTGTATGAAAAATTAGGTACGAGGAAAAAAAACAAGTGACTACATCTATTTAAATCCTTTTTTTTTTTTTGAACCTGTGTAATATTATCATTTTGATTGTAGAAGTATGGAAATACTTTGTTTTTGGGTATAGAAATAAAATTTGAGCCCAGTTTGATGCTAAATTTACGAGGTGGTCGTCATCCATACACCGGTTATACATTTACCTCTAGTGAATTAGTGGAGGCTAAAAAAAAAGCCAAACACGCGTGCGATACAACCTGATCGGAAAGAGCGACCTGTACCTTGACGTGCAGCACTGAGGTAATTACGGGATGCTTATTAATTTTAGCCCCTGCTCTTGTGCTCTAATTTACGCATTGTACAGGAAGGAGAAAAGCTCTCGCTATAATTTCCTCCCTTCCGGTGGTGGTGATACGACTCCCATCGATTTTTTACTCACATTTATTATACACGCGTACAAGTGCTCGTGTACAGTATACCAGCACATGGGATTCGTACTTGCGAAAAGCGTGGCATTTACCGATACATTGATGTTATATGGATTTAATTAAAAAATTACGAACAATTATTTTAAAAATCACCTTTGACATTTGCACCGGTGGACTTACGCAGGACCCTCTGTTTTCCTCCACCGGTGATCAACAGCTACTCCTATTGCTCAAGATTCAATTGTTCCCCGAGTGAAGCGTGTGTACATATATACGCTTCCGAGCGTCAGGCTCCTTGTGGCGTAATCGAGTTTCGTGTTACTAAAATTGGCTCGAGTTGAATCGAGTTTTTCTGTGACGTAAAGTGTGCACTCGGTTAATGGTTTAAGTGACCGAGAGACGGAAACGCGCGTAGAGTTACCAATCTGTGGGCCCTGCAATAATTACGGCCGAGCTAAAGTGACGATCGACGAGAGTCCATTAACCGCGCGGAGAAGGTTGTAAAATCGTTCGTGCAGGGACATATTTGATACAATCGTTGCGATTCGGCCACGTGGAATTTTTTTTACCGTGTTGTACATACATTCAAATACGTTTTTAATAAAAAATAAAACGAGACGAACAATATTTGCGTAAGGTGATTAGCGTTACTATCGATATCTGTATATGGCCGTTCAAATGGGTCGGGTTGCAACGGTGTATAGGTTAGCAAACGAGAACGGCAACAAGCGTTTGCGACCAAAATGCCCAAGAGAAAGAGCAAAACCCATGAATGAGATAAAATAATAAATAATTAGAAAATCTGATTACTTTAAAATTATCTAGAGCATTTTTTTTTTAGTACGAGTTGAGTTGTTTCGAAACTAAAGTGTCTCATCGTCAAACTCATGAATTTCCGTCTCACAAAGATTTACTTGGATTTTTTATCCAAAAGTATGATTAAAATTTGTTTGACGAGCCATATGTAATGTACATTTGGCGCGACAAGTAGAAATCCGAAGACTATATCGGCAATGTGGAGTGCCCCGTCGCACAGTCAGACACGGAAATTAACTGAGGGATTCAAAGACTGCATGGAGATGGCCTGGCGCGACGTGAGCGGAAATTGAAAAACATTTAGAACTAGTCCCTTGCTGTACTCGATGATTTAGATCCCAAACTTACGGGTACGTCATTTGTGATAGATTTGTGACTGTGCCTATACATCAAAACTCGATATATCGCTGATAGTTTCGTCAAACCAAGTGAACCTGACACACGTGTTTTGACTCTTTGGAAAAATATGTGTCCTCACAAGTGCAGCCTATTCGCCATAAAACTACTTAAACGGTGCCGTAAGCAATCGATAAACGGCCAAGAGAGAGAATAAAATAAAAAGGGGACAGTATAAAGTCAGCGTTTCGCGGGAGCGCGAGTACCCATCTCTCGGTGACATTACCCCCCCCCTCTCCCAGTTTACGACCCACCGACCATCGTGCCTCATCCTCGGTGACAACGCGCGTAGAGAGACAGAGAGCGGAGAAATGAAGTTTATAAGGCCCCGTCGAGGAAATAAAGCCCCCCGAAGGGGTCACCGCGGGCATGGAGCGCGTGATTTTACGAGTCTCGACTATCGTCGTCATCGCGTAAGTGGAATGGAAACTTCGAGTGTACTGTGCGTGGACGAAAGTAGGTCTCGTTGCAGCTTGTCTTACGAAGACGTTATTTAACGGATCCCCAAAGAGCTATTACTTTCGCTCCCCTCTGTTTATGCTGATGGGCTTTCCTAACGTGCAATCGTCATGTGTCTTTGCAAAGAGAAAGGAAGAGTGGGATCCACCTATTTCTATACTAACGCATATAAGACAATAATGGAAACCAACATTTTTTTTTTCCAACTTTAAAAATTACGAATGACACCTCGATACGCGTACATACGGACGGAAGAATAACAGAACAGCAAGCACGTGTACGTGCGTCCCTAGGAGAGTTTCCCACGCGATTGGTGGGTACTCCTAATAATCACCCCAGCGATATCGCGTGTATGTACTTACTTTGCTCTGTTCTCTGTATATTGTATGCTGTATAGCTTACACGACCCACACTGTCTCCCGTCTCTCGTTTCTATACTCGTGCCAGGAGAAGCGTCGAGAGCGAAATGCAAGCATATACGGAAGAGAACTGTCGGGGCACGTGTGTATGATGAAGGATCGCGAGTAGGGGCTCCGTCTATCATTTTGACGGATTTACATAGAGAAGTTGTAGCGGGTACTTTTGACGTACACGTGGTAATGGTATTCCCCTCTCCGGGGTTAAACAATTTTTCCTTACCGTTTTCGCTTTCCGTGATGGAATGTATATATATACACGCGTTGTCAAGTACAATTCACCAAATCGTCATCTCAATTTTTTTTTTTTTTTTTTTTTTTTCGAGCGTCAAATTTACTATTTCCGCGCACGCAGCGATCGCGAGGAGATAACTGGAAACAAAGATACAAGACATTGCGGGAGGAGCGAAAAGAAGAACCCGGAGGTGGGGGTGTGGAGGTCCAAAGTGGTAATTAGGAGCTCGCCGCGGGGTCCGAGTGCCGAAAAGCAGTCGAGCTGCTTCCCCTTCCCCGGGTTTGATTGTTCCTTTTTGCGTAGCGGTTTCTCGACAGCCCGTGGCTCTCCTCGATGACTTTGCACCCACGCGCCGAAAATCGCGTCGACAGCTCGTAAACAAGCGCGCACAGGTATACACCGACAATACGTGCTAACCGTATCGTAATTTTCGGCACTCTCATCCTCCCTGCAACGTATGCTCCTTTCATCGCCTCGGACTTGATGCTCGTTTCACGTGATTGAGCCTATATACGTTTTTTTTTTTTTTCTCATTATTCCCGTGGCTCTTTTGTGTGGTCAAAGAGTGACACGGCGTGTGTATGAAATATCTGTGTTGCTGCGTCGTTAATATTATATACCAGGGCTACGATGGCAGGTGCTACATACGCGGCGAGGCCGTTGATTTCTTTTGACGAGCGAAGAAGTGCACGCGTGATTTCGAGCCAAGGACCACACCGTGCCGGGTTGTCTCGATGGATGTGAAAGCCAATGCAAATTAGAGCTGATTTCTTTTGTAATGACTTTCTATGAGAATTTTGCAGTATTGTTGATTATTTAGTTATTTTTAATATTATTCTTATTTTTTTTTTTTCCATGCACGAGCTCGCCTCTCTATTATTGGTTACGACGAGCTTGATGATTAGTATTCAGGTGCGCTTCCGTTTTATGGTTTTTCAATCCACGGGGTTTCACCAGGACCGGGTGAGATGTAATTGTCACTCTTTTGTTTCGTTTATTGTAACATTCGTGGTGTATTCGTGGGATCACTACTGTAGGAGACGATTTTGACAAACCTATCGGCAGTCGAAGCGAATCGTTTTACAATTTTTTTCCATGTCTCGGAATCCTCGATATTTTTTTTTTGTAGGCAACGTCTCTACTCCTCTCGAAGCGTGTCTCATCTCGCACGAAAATTTCACATGGGTTCATCACCACTAATACCTTGGATAATCCAAAATCAAGTTACTCAAATCCACACACAAACTGAATACGTATAACGTGTGCATTCTTCGTACACTTAATCAAGATGCATTGGGTCATACGTACGTGGGAAAATCATAAATGCGACTGCGGTATAGGTGAGTGGAACTTCATGATTAATGCACCCTCGTTGTATACAATGTTGATAAGCAATGCCCCGTGTACTTGGAGAAACGCTAATTGTGACAAACGGTTACAGGACAATTTACAATCATCCCCGATAACGCTATGGAATGACAAATTTAATCCACAAACGATCGAACAGCAGCAGTTATATAAATAAACCAATAGACGGTTACCAGACGGATGGAACCTCATGGGTGTACACATTGAAACACGCTCGTAAATACATGTATATATGTGCTCCCGTGCCACATCGTGTGAGCACACGCATACCACGTAACTATACGTATGTGTAAGAGCGAAACGAGCACTACAGGGCCGATTAATCAATGAAACGTCAACCAGCGAAACAGGGGACACTTGATTATTCGTCGTAGGTAATGTAATATTTTACTCGCCCCGAGGCGTTGTTGCATAATGCGCAGGTATGCACGTAACGTTCCGTAAATACCTGCCTTCCGACGACAGACCGGACGCGCCAAAGTTCGACGGACGCGATCTTATGGTCGGATCGGGCCGACGAGAGGTGTTTATGCGTGTACCATAAATCATCCGAGACCGGCGCGCGCTTGCCCGCAAAAAGTCGTGAATATTCGGTCGCGCCTCTCGCGTGTTGTGTGCGTGTACGCGATCACAGGATACGGGCGCTGTTCATCCGGCGAAAAAAAAAAAAAAAAAAAATAACCTGATCTTGGTTTTTTTTGCGGACGGACGGGCTTTTATGAGCGCGCGATTCTCCCGTTATTGTAATTTATCGGGCACCGCTCGACGACAAGAGCTCGTTATCGATTATGCCTTTTTTTTAGCGCTTCTTCTTCTTTTTTTTTTTTTTTTTTGTCCTTTCGGACATTTTCGCTAATAGAGTTTCGTGGTTTTCGGCCGGAGGATGTGTTTGATGGCCGAGGCGTGTAATCTAGTAGAAAACAAGTGCGGCCCCGCGAAAAAGTTACACCGTGCGTCATTTTTATTAGCTTCGCGGCAACAACGCAGAATTTATTTCTCTTCATTTTCCCGCCAACACGTATATTACGCGTTATCATGAGAAAAAAAAGTTGCAGAGCAAGGGAGAACGAAAAAAAATAACAAAAAAAAAGGATACAGGCGCGATAAATCTCGCGAGCGTCTGCTCTCTGTAGCGTATATAAAAAGTAAAAAACAACGAGGTAGCAAAGACCGCCCCGAGCTGATGATTCGAGGATATAAAAAAATTTAACCTTACGCTGCAGTGGAGCGTTTGCGAATCGCTTGTGTGCTTTTTCGAAGAACAAATAATCTCCGAGCTCCCCCCACGGGACTCTTTTATCAAAGCGCGTTGCTCCGCAACATTAGCCGCGTATACGCGGAAAAAAAAACAACTATATATACAGCCGAGGGAGCGAAACAAAATCCACGGTATGATATGCTCTATACGTCGTCCGCGTATCTATATGTAATTTAGCGGATGTACAGACGAGCTGGATTCGCACGCATCACGCGACACTCTGGCGATCGAGTTACCATACACTATGTACTCGAGCTAGTGTTTTACTTTTTTCTTTTCTGTCGAGTCGTGTCTCTCTCGACGATAAATCGTCCGGTGCATTGTGATCCGAATGGTCGAGCCATAGACCCAATTACATGAGCTTACATCGATTTGTGTGTTTAAGTATGTCACTGGGCGCGAACATAGAAAATTTTAAATATGCAATGATAACGTAACAAGAGATAATTTGACAGAAAAACAAAAAGATAACGAAAAATAATGTTACGTCGTACAATGTAAAATAAAAGTTTGATGACGAATTAAAAATAAAAATCATATGTGAAAAAAAGCAAGAGTAGGACGTGGAGATGTTGAGTTCGAAGAGTCTTATGTTGAGTAAAAATAAGTATGCAGAGGTTTGATTTATAATGAAATATACTGCAAGTTTCGGACAGACGTTAAACAGTGGAGTTGAAGAGACGTACAGTGGAAGTAATTATTGGCGTAAGTTTGTTCAGTAACAATGCGAGCGTACCTTGAAGGTTGTGGTGGAGGTTTCTGGACCAGAAAAATGCAGTGCGTATGTGATTATGTGTATATTTGAAAAGCAATAATACTAGTATTCAGAAGTTCAATGGATTGCAAGGAGAATTTGGTTGGTGCAGTGGCTAGTATGGTATATGTTAACAGTTTTGCATCAGGAGGACGAAAACGTATACATCGAGCAACATCTCCTTCCCCCTCGCAGTCTCGAAGTGCAGGTGGGCCCTGAAAAATCACCCAATCGTCGGCGATGAATATTCATTTTTTCGGCCCCCGAAGAAAGAAAAAAAAAAAGGAGAGCACCGTTAAGCCCCAAATGATTATCTGCAGTTGGGCGAAAACGCCCTAATGATCTCAGGGATTGGGTTAATGTGGCCGTCTGGACGCGCCGGGTCCCCGTTAATTGGTGCTTGATGTACGTGATTAAAACCAGTGGATGCAAAACAAGCCACAAAAGAGGTGAAAGAAACATGAAGCAAATCGAAGGATCCCCCACTACCGTACCTACATTATACGAGCCACGTGCGTATATATATCGGCAGTAATGAAAAGTGGCATTGAAAAATCTGCGCGTCGCGAATCGGGGTTATGCAATTTGGCCATGAGAACCGGAGCCTCGCCGAGCAATCTCGTATTATATTATTCCACCTGCCGGCCGTACCCTCGTTCGTTGAACCTCGGGGAGGCACGCTAGGAGGGAACCGACGGAAGAGGAGAGAGGAGGAAGGGAAAAAAAAGGCCGACCCGCTGCTTGCACGTGTGTATATGTATGTATATGACTGCGAGAGGGGAACGAACGAGGGGGCAGCTCCGAGCAGACTCTCTATTTCTCTCGAGGCTCCAAAAAATGTAATGGCCTGTGGCTCTCGGATTGTGGGATCCGGTTAAACGCACCTCTGCCGAGCCCTTTCGCTAAATATTTCAGAGCGGGCGGAATAATTCTAAAATAATACTCGGTTGTACCGAGGACCAGGGAGAAAAAGAAAAAAGGACTCTGAATGGATTCTTTCGGGAGAGGAGGTAAGGGGGCAGGTGTATTTTTAGCGTCGGGTCTGCGTTTACACGGGAGCACCCGTAAGATGAGGCGGGGATTCCTAGCGAAATCTCCCATGCAGCTGATTTGGAGAGCCGCGAGAGAGGGAAATCTCAGTCACGCGAAGTGCAGCCGTTCAGAAAAGAGAGAGAGAGCGTTTTACATAATTTAACGGTTCCCCGCTCGTGTGCAGCCTCCGCGAAAGAGGTGAGCGCAAAGTACAACAATTTCCCGTTTCTGGACGAAAATCGAGAGGAGCCGACCAATCTTTTTGGCGCGTGTGCACTTTACACGGGGATTCATTAGTTTTTCTTCCTTCCCTTTCACGTTTCACTGTTCAACGCACGGGATTTCGGGGCCAGGACGATTTTTGACTCTTCCGTGGTTTCTTCTCATTCTCATCTGCTCGGAGCCCTTGGAGTTGAAGGTGACAATATGAACTCGCAGAAAAAGCCACAATCCGTTAACCATTGAAGAGAAAAACAAAACCTGGCCAACTCAATCGATTAAGGTTTAAAAATGTTGGTACGGTAGCGCAGGTAGCTTGTAAAAAATATGACACCAATGCCAGGATACTAGGACTCGCGTGAAATATTTCCACACCTCCGAATAAATAAAGGTAAATAAATAACAAGGGATATGAAGTTAGGATGAAAACGTTACGCTCAAAGGTGACATAGAGTGCCGATAATGGCCATTGGATATTACAATGTAGGATGGACGATCGATGAAGTAGGGCTAGATCGTTAGTATGAGGTTCGTTAAGATTCCATGTACAAGTATACAATTATATCCACAAACATAGAGTAAATTCTCAAAAGCTGACTTTGGGTATATTTGTCTCTTTCTTCAAGAGCGCATGCATTTCCACTCGATTGAATGCAGGAAGTATCTATATTTATCTATTTTTTGTGCCCAAGCTAGAATGAAAGACATAATACACACACATAGTGTTACGTATGAGCGTACAAATGCACGAGTGATCGTAAGAGGGGAAAATAAGAAGGAAAAAAAAGGGCCATATCAATGGAAGATATACATAAAGAGGAGACTATAGACGTAATCCAAGAGGAAGAGGATGTATGGATATCGATACGGTTCGAAGTTATTGATGCTTTTGGGAGATGATATTTCACGTAGAATGGACGGGATCGGCTTCTCTTTGGAGCCAGTTGTGTATATAGAGAGCAAGAGGGAGAGAGAGAAAGACGCTCGGTTCACTTGACGTACGGCTTCATTGTGCGATTTGGCATTGTGCGGCTTATCTCTGAGGAGATGGAAAAAAAAAATCATCGATATCACAAGAGCTCGTCTGCACAGCCCATCACCTATATATACGATTATTCAATATTGTAAGGAGTGACCTTTTTTTTTCTCCAAAATGGCTCGATGACCCACTTTTTTTCGTACAAAACCATAGGAACGAGCCCATCAGCGCACCTTTTCCTGCGTAGCGTATGTAGCCCCTTTTCCATGAAAACCATGGAAAAACTCGGCTTAAAACCGTCGTGCTCGGGTAATGGAAACATTACAAGGCAGAGCGCAGTGGTAGCGCACGGACAGCTAAAAACACAATGGAACATATACAACCCTACCGGTCGCGGGCGAGAGAGAAAGCGAGACCCGCGAAACGGTGCCTGTGCAACGACTCGCGCGCTTATACGTGTATATATATCCATATAGGGCCATTCGACACTGGTTGATCGCGACTAGATTAGAATCGCTACTCCTTTGCGCGCCAAGATCTCTCTCTTTCCCCTTACGTAAGACAACGGAACACACACGTGCTCGATCTTTCCTTGCTCGTGTACTCCTCTTCCCCTCCCCTCCCCCCGTTTTTTTCGTTGTATCCCCTTATCACCGAGACCTTCCTCCTCCGGTGTCCTTTTTATTTGTTGTCCATGCACCATTGGGTAAAGCGGCATCTCTTTGGGACGCAAACACACGAGGAAAGTTTCCAACGCCGAATTTCCAACAGCAACGAGCTGGCATTTACATTGTCAAACAAATAAGAAGTAAGAGTGTAAATACCGAGTTTTCAATTTGAATAATAAGGTATTTTACAGAACATGAAGGTTAAAAGAAAAAAAAACAAAAAAAAAGCATTGGATACACACATTATAGTAACCATTTGTGTATATTTAGAGCGTACACGTGAATGTTGACGAAACACATTACATCCCAGTTACGTAAGGACGCGTAAGCGATTGCAACGCGCACAGCTTTATTCCGACCCGAATCGCATAATGAGCAAGCCCAGCCACACCTAAATAATCGAGCCTGCAGTGGAACACTTCCTAAACTCTCGGTCTCGGGATGTATACGCACAGATAGAGAGAAAGAGCGAAACTAACAATGGGGGATGCAAATAGACTCGTTCCCCGTAAAATTACAATTAAGGAATCGCGCGCATAACCAAAGATTTAAGATTAAGCGTGCACGTGTAGGCATACGGCAATAATACAAGCGCACTAACGTCGGTCTTACGCCCCTATATAACTTGGAATATGTCAACGCAGTGTGCACGTAACTTTATTTGCCTGCGTTTGATCAATAATACAATGTAGATGTCCTTTCAAGGAGAAACAGTGCAAAAGTCCGAGGGTATATAATTTAATGTAACCGTGACCTCCTTTCTTCGAAATTTTTTCACCTCAACTGGTAAATGGTACGATTATGTTGTGTCCCTTTGCGTTTTTTTTCACAATCGGCATTAAACGAGCGTGGCGTACATATGAGTAATTAAAAATTTCGAAGCATCCCTCCACCGATGTACATTATTATATCGAGGGATGGTTTTTCTTCATGAAATCTCCATAAATCCCCGCGGTGGCAGCAACTTTTGCACGTAACTCCCCCCACCGAGACACTTAATCACCGCGTTTCGACGCGCCTATCCCGAGAGAGAATCCACTTCCTCGGCTTTCCTGCGACTGTGAATCCCTACACCCCCTACTCCAACCCCCCTCCGGCCCCGACAAAGTCCGCGCAAAGCCCGGCAGCATCATCATCTCTTGCTTTAATAGCGTGAAGGTACGTGTAACAAGCCCCGTCTAATTCGTCGCTAATCCGTCGACCGGAGTGCTCCTCTTTAAACCGTCAAGCACATATATATATCCACCCTCGCCAAAGAGCCCTCGGGGACCCTCTCTCTCTCGTCTAATTAAATGAGGACCAGCCCCATTGGCTTGCCCCCCTCCCCCCTCTTTATCTCAAAGGGTGTAGACACCAGGACAACATCTCGTTGCACCGAGTGCGTCTCGTCCTATCCCGGTCGTGTCACCACGTAACAAGGTCCATAGATACTAGGTTCTGGATTGCCCGTGCACTTGTGACCCCCTTATTTGGGGGGCGCCATTGTATCCTCCATGGGTACCTTCTTGAACAATGCGCGCCTCGTACACATTTTTCCCATTCCCGATTCACGGGCCCCAAGATTCATTTGCACTCCTACATGTAGTATAACTATGTATACTAGCAGTGCTCGCGATCTCCCCACATACATACACATATACGGGGGCCTCCCCACTGTCGTTATGTTCGTTGCTTCCGTACGTCGTATATGTGTATACCTGTAAGTGTGCACCAAAGTGGGCTACACACCAAACTATACGTGCACGTGTACGTCGTCGTTGCTGAAAGTATATACACCTACGTAATATATATTATAGAGAGGTATAGACTCACCTATGATGGTGTGAACTCGAACGGATAGCTGGGTCCTGAGAACGATGGAGTTCTTTCGGCTGCAACAGAGAGGAGAGACACACATATTATATACGTGAACATTGATACACAGTAATACACATCATTGTTATTATTATTATTATTATTATTATTATCATCATCATTGTAAGTAATTATGTTTGTTTGTTTTATATGATGCCAAGAAATGCGTCATCTTTCACATTATATGTGTACGTGTATATATGGAGAGCACCGTTAAGTCCCCCCTTGAGTTGTCTGCCGTTTATTGTAGGGCACTCGATGCTATACAGTATACACAAGAGCATACCCATATGCGTGTACAGTACACACGCACTTTTTTTTTTATTCCGTCGCCGTCTTGGTGTGCCTTAACGAGCTTTTTTCCATCCTAGCTCTGTTTTTCTGCTGCGTGTATAAACTACGCGCGCGTCTATTTACCCCCCCTCCCGTAACGTCGTCTCCCAAGGAAAGACTCGTTAGGGAAGCCTCGGAGTGTATTAGCGTCCGGGCTCACTAGGCTAATGGGCATGGCTATTTTTATTACCATTGGCGTACATATTTTTGTATGCACGCGCAAAAGTCCGGCTCTCGCTCTGCAATTTTTAAGTTTATATTACCATCGTACTATATCCTCCTAATTTTGATTGGTACATAGGGGACGGAAATATACGCGTGAATTAATTGACTAACAAAACCCGCGGTGCACGCGAACCGGTAATCACTTGTTCACTCCGACGAGCGCAAGACAACGGGAACACGAATTTGTGCTCCAGATTGGCTATACGAGAGCGGTCCAAAGTTCACACGTGATAAAACAATGGGACACGTGTATCCGATCGGTGTACCGTACGGTGTACCTACATATGTCATACATATACATGCAACAATATATATATTTACAAGCACACGGTATCGAGGCCATCCCTCGTAAACCGACACGGTCGTCACTTCCTTACGAATTTTCGATTTTGCAACCCCCACGCACTACCAATAATTACATGCCCATCCAGTTATAATCGTACATTGTGTGTACGATCAACAACCATAGCAGCAGATGGTATATCCAATAAAGTGATTGAGCCAAGGCCGTGACCCCATCACAATGGCCCGCGATTGATTAACCATCGTAATTAATTAATCCGGCGCCCAATGTATGCCCACACAGATGCGTGATCCCACGGGCAGAGCGGATGATCGGAGCGTCAAAAGAGCAGCGGTGTCGACGGTCAGTGGGGCAACGGGATGCACGTGCATAACGTGTAACATGCACGCGGCGGCTTCCCTCCATCGGTGAACCCATTACACGGCGCATCTCACCGGCCTCCTCGAACGGGGCCTTTGCCGCATAAATATGTAGAGGCAGAGAGGAGCCCTCGGGGCCTACACGGGGAGGGAGGGGGCTTCTGCCGATGCTGCCTTGCACCGGCGTGAGAAAGCCCCCCGAGAGCCTTCGGAAAAAGGCGCGAGCCTCTCTCTCTCTCTCTCTGAATATTGCATTTTAGCTTGTTCGCGAGGGGGCTGTATTATAAAGGCTCATTATATGCTGCCCGGCTCGCTTGTACGTATAAACCTGTGTGCACGTACATATATACGTATGTGCGGGGAGCCCTGCACTTATTGTTGCTGTTATTGTTATTCGTTTGCATGAGCCACGGCAATGGTAGCTGTCGGTTATTTATACGTTCAGAGCCGCTGATGCAGCTCCTCTGATTTTGGGTTTCGTCTTCCGTACATGGGTACGGGTAGATGCCGAGGGCAACTCGGGATATTATTTTTAGTGCGAGTGCGGGTAAGTGTATGTACCTACTTGCGGCGAAATTTATATGCGCGTAGTGCGCCAAAGGTGTTTTCGGCCACTTCGTCCCCCTCCGTGTTACGGTGGACGTGATGTGTTGATACACGTATCAATGATACTTGATGTTGTGTTATATGGGATTTGAATATTTTTGGTTGAAAGGGAATAGGGAAAAAGTATACGATGGGTACGCGTAGGAAGAAGAAAAAGTATGTCTCGACTGTACCGATTTGGGGACAAGATCACGAAAATCCTCCACTCCTTCGTCAAAAAAAAGGCCATTCTTACGGTTGGGTGCCATTTTCAGACGTCAATCAAAGTTAGTCGTGTGTCAGAGACACACACCCGCGCACATAAACACTTTTGCCGATTCTCATCGTTAGAAAAAAGAAAAAAAGGTCCCCCCCACTTGGAGTGCCGTTAACGGAGGAGAGAGAAGTGCGCGAGTCTTTGTACGGCGCCTATGTTACTTCACGGTTTCAGCCTGTGTATGAAATTTACGGCAATAAGGGTGGCGTATGCGGTGCCTGCCGGCTGGAATAGCGCGCCTCTCCTCCTATAAAGTGTAGTAACGTAATCGCCGTGTGGCGCCGGTAGTGGAGCGTTGTGTCGCAAAAACACGTTTTTCATGTTCCACTTTTGAAATTTTTATATCAGCTCTCGTGCACACAGACACACACACACACACACACACACACACACACACACACACACACACACACACACACATATATATATATTTATACATACGGATCTGTACTCACGTGACCCTACAAGTACGCAAAAAGCTCTGTACTGCTCATTATTTCGTATTAATTTACGGCGCGTCTCGTCCACCGGCATCACGTGTGGAAGCAGGATAGGTATGGTCATTTTTTTTTTCCGAAGGGGAATTTTTTTTATTCCTGCATTGTTTGACCGATTAACGGCCATTGGGTGAATTTTGGGACAAGCATTGATGATAAAATCAGGCGCTGCATTTTGAACGACAGATTTTGTATTCCCCCGTGCGAGTACCGTTTCGATTTATTTTTGGCTAAATGCACATATTTTCATGCGTAAGTGTGTAATTTTTCAAATAATAAAATGCAATTTCCGTACTGATGGTATCGCTGTTTAATCCACAAGTACCAATTGGCTGTTAAATAAAAAGCTGCACAGTGATGAGGTTGGGGGAGGTAGGGGGGGGGAGGGCGTTGCAGCTGCAGGTAAAAAAGAGCCTGTCGTCGCCTCGCGCACCTCAATTCCGGCCGTCGCGGTGGTGGTGTGTGTACTTGTATAAAACGAAGCCCGCACGAGATACGGAGAGAAAAGGAGGCGCTCGTACGAGGCGCTGCACGAGTTCAAGTGCGCGAGAACCTTCCCACGGCGGCACGAGCTGTACTGTCGTGGTGTCTGCTGCCTGAGAATCCACGCGCCACCGCGAGGACAATGGATTTTAGAAAGAGAAAAAAAAAATTACGAAGAAAGACAGGAGGTGGAGATGAAGGAGCCGAGGTGTAGGGGCTCAATGAGGTCGGATGAATGGACGGGGCGAAGGAAGTGGTCGTTGTTGTTTGAAGTTTTGGAAAAGGAGGTGAGGGCTTTTTTGGGAGTAGCTCTTTGGGATGCACTGGTCGCCGGGATAAAAAAAACTGGGCAGCTTGGAAATAATAAAAGCTTGCGAATCTCGGTCGTCTCGTATTGTTACAGCACAATGGATGTTGTAGACTCGTTTTTAAACTATATATCGTGAAATAATTTTAGATTTTTTTTTTTCTTTTTGAAACAAATTCTAAAAGTTTCCGCGCGGACACGAGCTGGATGCGTATACGCGAGAAAAGCCCGAGTAAATAATACGGAGACTACACGAGAGCGCGAGGGCGATGACGAGGCGAAGCGGGAAAAAGGGGCAAGGGCGTCGGGAGGAGAAAAAGAAGAAAGACGAGCACCGCTCGTGTTAATAATGTTTCCGCTCGTAAATGGGAGAACTGCATGAGGTTCTCGTACCTCCTCTTCGTTTTTTTTTTTTTTTTTTTTTTTCTTTTCCCTCTCGACTCGGCTGGAGTTTTACGAGTCTACCATACGCCGAGAAAAAGAGCAAACAAGTGGGCTTCGCGAGCTTGAAGCCCGCGTCGCACCTGCAGTTGCTGCACTTTGCTGGTATTTCGAGGGGGTGGTCTCATTTTTGAAAAGAAACATTCGGGCGAATACTTTGGAATGGTGCTAATTACCATGCAACGCTCCGAGACATGACCAACATTGAACACCTAAGGATTTTGAGTTTCCAATTATTCATTAAATTACGGTGGAGAAATGCAAAAAAAATTATTTTGTACCTAATATTAATCGATTATTCAATTTATCTGATCACTTTATTTTGATAACGCCATCTACGGGCACAGTATGCCAAGATTAGGCCTTGATCCCCCACTTGTTTCTATGGGTTCCAAATCTGTTTCTCTAACATTTGGCCACCACAAGCATGTGAGGAATTGATTTTTAAAAGAAAAACATCCTTCAGAAGGGATGTAAGGAAAAAAAACAAAGTAGATTAAATATACGAAACTGACACGTGCATTTCCGAACTTGAGTGCTGATAAAAAAAAAAATAATAAAAAACCATCGAAAATAACGCACGAAATATGTCGAGCGTTTAAAAAGCCGCAAAAATATAAAATGAAATTTATACATCCTCTGGTCGAGTAAATTTTGTCCCACCCCAGCATAAAAGCGCGCTTCACTCACAATTAGGGCCCGATAAGTCTCCCTCGGCTGGAATTCATTTCCTCGCGACTACACCTCCGAGGGAGGAAAAAAGAAACCGGTAACGCATAACGCATTTTCTACCAACATCGGTAAAAGGAAACAAAACAAAAAGGAGCCACACACGAATGGACGGAGAGTAAAGGCAGAAACTCACGAATGACGAAACAACGTCAGCCGGTGCCGGGGAATTTATTATGCACAGCCATATACAGACAACCGCGCGCTCGTTCGACATTAAATCGCCCATACATAACAGAACGGGCTGGCCGAGTGTCGGGTCCTCCTTTGCTCGGTGAATGTCCCGAGACGAGCGTATAATATACGCATAGGAAAGGAGCGCCGGCCGGCCGGCTTTTGCAAGGCAAGAACGAGAGGGAGAGAGAGCACGCATCTCGGATAAATTCCACCGATCCGCGGCAAATAAAAACCAACCGCCGCGGGCGGCCAAGTTCAATGCCGGCGACTCCCGGGGCACTCGTGACACTGGCCGGCTTCATTCAGCTGTACCTACTTCTTGTTGCTTGGCGAGCGCGCGTGTCTTCCCTG
This sequence comes from Copidosoma floridanum, assembly GCF_000648655.2. The sequence continues at coordinate 2,823,996 of NW_019379489.1, read as the reverse complement.
CCGGTACTCCGCGCCAAGCTGTACGAGTATACGCCACGTAAGTGGTATTTCGCGTCGTCGGAGTTATATATATATATATATACACAGCACCGGCGATACACATTCGGGATTCGTGTTTTTTGCTCGGCTGAATTCCTTCCGGTTTCGATGGCGCGGCTGATTTTACGAGCTGCCGCAGCTCTTCGTGTACCCACTGACGAACGAGCCACGCGGATTTATCGTCTTTACCCCCCCCCCCCTTTTTTTTCATCCGTGCAGGTTATACCTAATTGATTACACTGCACTACTGCTTCGCGGAGCAAACGATTGTTTGCGTTGAAACGCTAGGGATGTGTACTTTACGGTTGTAATTGACGGACATGGTGTATACACGATGCGTGTACAATAATATCAACACGATGGTTAATACGAAAGTTTCATAACAGTACGTGTCCCTAAAAACAAGCCATTGTGAGTATACGTTTATGCTCTAAATGACGAACTCGGGATAATCTTCCGACAGAGGACGCGAGATTTCTCCTGTTTACGATGAAATAAAACTCGAGTATTTATCGCGTACCTTTGACACGTATAACTTTGCAGTCGTAAAAATCGAGAAAAACAGCTCGATCGTCGATAAGTCGAAAGACGAGAGGTAAAAGCCATCGGGGATACTCGTTACGGTGGATCGCGGCAAGACGCCTATTCCCCTCGGGTTACCAAAAATAAAGCCGTATATCACGTGTCAAAGAGCCCAGAAGAACCGAAAGAATCCGGCTACTGTGCGCCGGCTTTCCTTCTTTTTTTTTTTCCTTTATTTTCTCTCTTTCGCATCAAAGACAGCCGCGCGTCTCTCTCCTTCTTTTCACGGCCGTATCGAGGAGGATGAGGCCAAGTGTGAATTTCGATTTCTTCGTCCGTCCGGTTCTTAGTTGTTGACTCTCAAAGCTGAATTCAATGATGCTCGGATCTAACAGAGAGCTCTTTTTAAAGCGCCTTGGAGATTTGGTGATTGTGACGCGCTACAACAAATTGCTTGCAGCCGATGTTCGTGAGAGATTTTTTTTTTTTTTTTTTTTTTTACCGATGTTCGTCGTTACGTTTTATACAGATGAATTCAGTATTGATACACTGATTCTGAGATCCTAAAAAAACATAAGCCATTGGGTGTCTGGGTGCACTGTCGTGATAATTTGAAAATCGACTGCAAAACGTGTGATTTGGACTTTTTATCGAAACATATTACTCAAGATTGTACGGTTTTGCTGTTTTCGTTCTAGAGCTGCGTTCATTCGTTCGTTTGCGTTTAGTGTACACCCCAAAATAAAGGGCAATGGAAATCATTTGTTTGCGAATAAAAAAAAAAAAATATATGTTTGTCTTGAAAGTAAAACGGGATGAATGTAATATTTTCTTGTATAGTTGCAAAAGCCTTTCGAGGATGTTATTTTTACAGTTTGTCGAGGATAAAAAGGTGTCACGTCGAGGAAGAGACGATCTCGGAGTAAGAGAGGTAAAAGTATCCGCCGAGGTGCAGAGATATACAAGGAAAGGGTGTGAGATCGAACGGATGGTGACAAATATTATTGTCACGTACGCGCTTTGCCGGAAAATTCGGAACGCGCCCGTCCGTGCACAACATCTCCGAACCGTCTTGCGTTTTATCTCCGCGCGTACGTGTGCGTACAGCACCCGATATTACGTGTCGGAGATTTTTTTTTCCCATTTTCTGCACCTCCATCCAGTGACTCTGCGTTTCTTTAACAACACAGTTTTGCTCCTTTCCAACGCAAAAGAGACCCTCTGGAAACTGTAGTTGTACACCTGTGGAGACCTCTTTTTTAAGGAAAACTGTGCAAATGGAGATTAATTAAAGTTTTAACAGCAGCAAGAACGAAGGGTTTTCTCACGTCGATAAGCGCAGGGTGTTCGGGGGAAAGCTGCTTATGGGGAGGCCAAATTTCTCGTTTGGGCCTCATTAATCCGAATTAGGATCGTTAAGTTCCATCTGTTTTGGCCCCGATCGAGAGGCAAAAACTATCGTTAACCATGCCCACTTTTGTGCTCTTGCGCAATCAAACGCTTTCCTCCCAGATTTATCTCTCTTGGAATTCTCGAGTCGGCCTATCTGGTAATTTTTCAGGCTCCAACCGCAGAAACGCGTTGTTGTTGGCGATCTGACGAAGGTTTTTCCCGAAACTCAGAACCCCCCCGGTTTCCGTGTGCGCGAACTATCTCCCGTCCTCCCGAGGCCGAAATTGCCAATCGGCACGCGCGCAGGTGATACGTCGATAAATCTCGTCCACAGGGGGGGAGGGCAATGAGCGGTGTACGTAGCGTACAGGCACCGAGTAATTCCGCAAATGGGAAGTGCGGTCGGGAGAAAGACGCGCGAGCCGGAAAACTCGAGAAGAATTTTCGCGTGGTGTTACGGGCCTGGGAAATGCACACGATGCGGAGGTAAGCTGTCCGAGGCGGAGGGGGGGGGGTCAAGGTTTTCGATTTTCGTGATTTGCGGAAGTTCATGGGTTAACGAGCGGTGCTGCTGGTGTTGTTGGTAGGATTACTCGAGTGGATGATTTTCAGCGACGCGGCAGATGCGAGACATATCCGCTGGAATATACTTCATATCTGGGATATAAGAGGAAACAAGTACAGCCGAGTACCGGTGCATGTTGCGCGAACAAAGGGCAAAGTGCTCGAAAAGAGGGAGGAACAATATAAGAAGAGAAGAGGTAGAAAGAGAGTGAAAGTATAATCAGAAAACAGGGGGGCGGGAGGAGGCGATGCACAGAGAGAAAGAGCGCTAAATGTGAAGATAAAAAGAATGATTTATCGTTACCCCTGACTTCCCCCCCGGCTTTTTTTCTTCAACTGCAGTACAATGTACCGGTCTGACGAAGCGCAAGTACAAAAACCGATCGTTAACTACTGCTGAGTCGCGTACGAGCGTATAAGTGTACGCGTTTCTCGAAATTCTTATTATTCTCCATACTCGTATATTTTGTTTAAAGGCGAGAGCAGCATCCTTGGAAAATACCTTCGAAACGAGGCTCAACAAGCTCGTTCGGTCTGCGTAATTTATCACGGGATTTATTACGCGTGAGATTCGTTGTGATTTTAAATTGTTTCGTTTGAATGTAATAACAATTATAAGTTAAAAAATGTGGACTGTGGTACATTTCTCAATTTTTTGTTTTCATCAAAATTAACACTTGATTTAATCCTGTAGCGCTATTGTGTATGGGTGTAGATCGGATGGTAGTGAAAAGAGTTGGTTTGGATTAATTAATATTAATATGAAGTAATAATACAGTTCGAATGTGTTTTAACGTGATTATGTAATTAAAACATAAAAATTGGTGTCGTTCCCATCTATTGTACATGCCGAACATTTTTTTTTTCATTTCAATTCAATTTGTCCTTTAATTACCCACAGTAAGTATAAGGAATTTTTTTTTTTTTTCAGCGCAAAAAACAGCTTTTAATCTTTTTCAAAAAGCCGTAACCATTGCGAAATACCACTTGATGAACTTTTTCTCAAACTTCACGTAAGACTTACAAAATGATAAGCTGAATAAACGAAACAAAACAACGAAAGAGAAGTAAAGCACAAAAAGCTTGTACATATAGGGAGACACGAGCGACGACAAAAACGCTCGGGAAATCGCGAACGGCGCAAGCCAAACGAGCCGAAAAAGCTTCAGCGGCTTCTCGCGGAGCGGTACAACAGAGAAAGGATCCAAAGAAGGAACCGCGCTCGTGCCCATCTCGAGAATCACAATTGCGTCGGCGGCGAGCAAGACAAACGATCGGGCCCTTTCTTCCGTCCCGTTTTGACCCCGACCCCTCGGACGACCCTCCCGAAGAATGCCGTCGAAAAGCCTGCAGTGGGGCTGATGAAACCATTTTCGGAGCCGCTGGAGGAATCTCGGATTAGTGTATACAGTTATCTGCTCATGTATATATATACCTTAAATTTGAGAATTGCGCATCGCTGGCGTGCCTTGCGAGTGATTTATTGGCCATACTTTTTTAATTTTTATTTACGACAAGGCAGGGGAAGATTACGAGGGTCGAACCATAACAGCGATAAGGTCAAATGTGCTTTTTATCGATGGCACGAGCAAATGACGTCAGGTCGCGATCGCAAAGGAAGGCTACTCATTTTGTTTTTGTACAACGGCTGCGTGCGACAGATTTATCACCACTGATTATATCAATAACGTTTGCAACCGCAGCTTCGAAAAATCCATACCAAGGATAATAATTGACGCTCACAGTCCACCGACTCGAGTCATCGGCTCCGGAGATAAAGAGCGAGTTTAATCGAAGGATGACCTCACATAAGGCGGTGGTGGGTCATCGGGCCTCTATCTCCCCAAAGTCCGTCCAAAAAACAATGAGCCGGTATTTATGATCTTGGACGGTGATCGTGAAAAATGGGACAATCAAGCCACACGTTATAATACCCTCTTGGCTCATCGATCATCCGCCGATGATGTGCAGTAATTTCGGCACGCGCTCGTTCGCACAAGCGCAGGGTCCAGTTTAAAGGTCAAGCGCCCCGCGCACATCGAGCCACTTCGCAGGGTATAAATCAGCACTGCGCGAGAATTAACTCCTCTAATTGGCGTCGATGCCGTGCACAACATCACGGTGGGTATGTAAATCGCGCGAATGCGGACGCAAAGGGTGCAGTGGGGGGCCAGCGGGTACGGCGACGCGCGATGGGCTTGGAACTATCGAGAGGATTCCGAAAATTCCTTGGGTGTATGGTAACCTATATGGCCCACATACCCGTACCACCGGGGTCTCCCTGGGTAAACGAGACTTTTGCGTGCGAGTTTCTGCAACTGCCTTTGCCGGGCAGTGAGTGCATGTATATATATTACGCGGTTTCGCGACTAGCGGGTGGCTTAATGAGAAAAGCTCGTAGTACATGCAGTGGACCAGGTTCTGAGCTTTTGAGTGTGCGTTAGCCGAGTGTATCTGTGAAAAGCGTAATTTTTTTTCCCCTCATGGTAATTGATTAATGGCTATTGAAGTAGTTTCGCGCATGAAATTGAGATTTTTTTTTTACTGGCCCCGTGGAGTATTGCTCTTCTCTGTACTGATCACAGATACGATCAAATGACCAGGAGAATCCAATGTTTCTTAAAAATATATTCACTCGTGACTACAAACTTGTGAAACGTCAAATTGTTCATCGCAAACCAATCCCACGAAACAAGCCAATTTTATTATCAGTGCGAAATCAACAATGTACAAGGAGTCACAGTTTTACAAAAGCGGGTAGCATCACATACCTCTTTTATTTTCCGAGATTACTACAAGTATGACCAGTGTATTCATCACATGATATTGTATGCTACATTTGTCTGAAACTTGTGACTTAAGAAAGATTTACGTACAGTAAATCAGAAACTGAATCAAAATACTGATAAATCAAATCAAAATCTATAACCGTGACGTGCTCATAGTGGTAAATTACCACTCCTGCATTTGAGAGTATCAGACATACTGCCCATCGTCCCACACCAACATGTATTGTGATTGTTACGTAGCGAGAGTCCCACACTCATTGTTAGCGTGACCATGTCGGTCAAAATTCCCACAAAAAAAAAAAAAAAAAAAAAAAAAAAATCATCCAAGAAGCATCATTGGCCCCGCGAAGAGGAGCAGCTCTCTGCCACGTACAACCGACGACAGGACCAGCTGTCGACGCGTCGGTACATGCAGCTATGAAAAGGAACTTTGAGCCTCGAGACACGAATCTAACGCGGAAGAACACGTGTTGCCCGCCTAACGAAACGAGAAAGGCTGACTTTCCTCACTCGCGCCTAGAAAATTACTATCACCCGAGTGTATTTACGTCCACATAATAATAATAATACACGTACTTATTCCCCGGGTTGTCCGTCAACGTTTGGATGCATGCACGCGCGGCTCTGTCGGGAGTGGTCCGTATACACATCGCCCAAAATCACTCCTCCGGTTTCTCACGTATACCCTATACCACGCGCACAACCGTTACATCTTTTTGTCGCGGTGTACATCACTGGCTATACGTACGTGTACATATATGGTGTTATTATGTGTATGGGTACAGTGGACTACTTTTCAAATGGCGTTGGCTGAGCGTTCGATGTGGACTAATTTTGTAAATGACCTCTTCCCCTCCGACATGCGCGCAGACGATGATAAATTGAATTCTCAGCTCGAATGTACATGTATATACAATTGGGACAATGAGAAGGGACCAAAGACGTTGCGACGGCTTCTCACGTAAGGGGTTCTCTCTCGATTGGGCTGTATTTGAAAATTACGAGCGTACGTGTACCGATAGCGCGTATACGCACTTTGGGAGCGCATTAGGGAACAATCGGTAGCCGCGGTCTCGGGACAAACGAACAAAAAAAACGATCACACCGTCAGCTAATGGACTCCCGAGTGTACGTGTATATGTATATATAGGGAAAAATTACAACTCGACGCGTGAAAATTTCCTCCTATCAGTTTTGAATGCCAAATGCAATCTGAGATGCAAACTGTGCCCAATAGTAACAATAATTTGTATAAACTTTCTCCCGGGCGATGTGAACGCTTTGCCCTGAAATTGCAAAGTTCACTTACCAACAATAACCAGCATCATCACCATCATCATCATCATCATCATGATCGTCGTATGTAAATGTATGCGCAAGGTCTCGGCTTCCCATGTTATCCGGCACACGCACATTCCGACACGACGCCTAATGCACAGTGAAATCTCCATTCGGCGCGACTCTCTCTCTCTCTCTCTCTCTCTCTCTCTCTCTCTCTCTCCACCAGCAGCTGGAGAAGAATTTATTATTTTCATCTCTCGTTTGAGAAAAAACAAAAACAAAAAAAAGCTTCCCAAGTGTGGGTGTGTTTGCATCAAGCATTCCACCGGTATCTCACACCCTACATGTTACTTTCACGAGTGCACGTGGCACAATGCCTTCCAAAGTAAATCGAGCGCAAAGAAAGCTACGCCGAGGAGGATGGGGTTGCACGGTATTCGGGCTGTAATGTTTAGCTCGGAAATTTAATAAAAGGATATGAATATGGTTGGCTCGATGGACTCTGATGCACGACGGCACTTGCGCTGCAACAACCGTTGACGGCAAGTCGTGTGCACATCATATTACATATGTGTCTCTTTTATCCAAGTGTGTGTGTGTGCACGTGGTGAAGGTGAAAGTCAGGAACAGTGCACTGGCATTGCACGAGGAAGCGACGATGAACGGAATAATGAAAAGGGAGAGCGAACGGATTTTCAAATGTTGTCTTTTTCTCTCTCTCTCTCGTGCGATCACACACGTGCCCTATTGTACACGCGTTATATCTTGGCCGAGCTTCTCCTGCACCCCGACGACGTCCCCCCGCATAAGGACGTGTTTTGGGTTAATTGAAAAGTCGACGGCTCGGGTGATGTATTGGCCAGGCTTTATCGCGCAGGAGCCCGGCGTACGCGCGTATTATGAATAATGTCGCCTCGAAGCTTCGGGGTCCGAAAAGTCCGCCTACCCTCCCCACCCCCTTCGAGTACAGATGTGTATCTGATGTATGTAGTACATACAGAGAGCTACGGGTTAGCCGCACCGACCGAAGAAATTATTTATTAATCGATGGTTTGAGAGGCCGAATTGGGTTACCCGCCGCAAATGGCCGAGCTGCGGGCGAATGATTTAGGGCGGTTGGTGGACGCTGCCATTGGAACTCGCCTTTTCTTGCATCAAGAGGCTCTCTCTGCTCTGTGCGTGTAGTTCATTGATTTATATTGTTCATTATATTATTCCAACATTGTCCCACCAAGATCCGGGATTGAATTTTGGTTTGTTTAACGGGTGAGGTTCGCGTTATTGCGCCCTTTCGAATCTATATTTTTGTAGAAGCACCCCCTGAATATGTACCATAGTCAATTGTTAAACGTGTATCTATAGTGTATATATTAACCAGTCATAATACGCGAATCAAAGTTTCATACATTGTGTGCAAATTAATCTTCGCAAGCGAGTGTCGCGTTACTCGCAATCGTTTGTCAAATGGGAATTCCTCGAGTTCTCCAAGCAGGAATTACATACTGATTAAGTGATCAGCGGAATGTGTTCAGAGAAAAGTATACCCACCTTGGCGGGGAGAGTTGTAACAAGATATGCTTGATTTCTGCGAACGTATTGTTTTATTTGTATCAAACTCACACTCTCTTACTCTTTTTTTATCTCTTTCTGCTGATGCATTTCTCTCCGGTTGAGATTCAGTGAACTACTGCAAGTAACATTGGCAATCTTGTCAATTGGCGTGGTTCGGTCGAAAGAACGTGTGACTCGTATGTAACGAACACTGCAATGTTCGATTCGAGGCACCAACCAATGTTCTAAGAAATTACGTGAACGAAGAGAAGCAATCATCTCCATACGAATGATTTTGACAAACTAATTTAACGCCATAACGCTACTGAATTAGGCGCAGTTTATATTTTTATTTATTTCATCGATCCCAATGAAAATGCAGAGGAATCAAAATACCCCCATGTGCTATTAATTAATATGATCCAAGTTTAAAAACAATTGCATGGTCTGGTGCGATCTGGGCACTGATTACCTGAAACCTTATCTGTACCCCTATACATAATGTACAAGTACAGGGTCGCTCGACTTGGAAATAATAAATTGGACGAGTTTACGAAAGGAAAATGTACCGAATAAAAATCCCTCTCTTTCGGATACCTCGAATTTTCCTTTGATTGTTCGTATAGATGATAATTGCACCATCGCGTGGCTTCGCGTGTTTTCGACTTACCGGTGAGCCAGAAATTAGGACGTTACTTTGATTTTTAGGCTGCGAAAAGTGGAGAGCCGTCAACTTACCAGCAACAAAAAAAGAAAGAAAAAAATCCATTAGATTAAAATCACGCGTACGCAGTGCGTAGGTACTTAATCTCAAAATCCCAAAATAATTACAACGAATGTCGACACGTGCATATATTATACAAGGAGGGATTTTCATCGATTAAAATGAAGTTTAAAAGGTGGGTTGATTGGATTTTTATCTACTCGAAACTTTGGATTATCCCTTTGATCCTCGAAACAAACAGAGTCATAAACAGAGACAATCTTTCAACGGGCGATAAAAATCAAAGTGTCAAAAGAAAAACTGGCGTAATTAGCACCTCGCGGATGTATATATATAAAAGTATAAAATACTCTCGATCGTTTTCAATTGGTCAACTTTTTGCGGCCAGCAGCGGCACGTCCTCGCCAAGATCGATGGTAACGTGTGTTACCGGTACACGTGTATCCGGTGTATCGAGTCGCGGGCGATAAATCTCGTGGGGTTTAATTGAACTTTTCACTCCCGAGGACGGAGAAACAACGAGGGGAGAGGAAAAACGAAGAAACATCCGGCTCCCGGAGCCCCGCTACATTCGAAATGGGATATCAGCTGGCGATCCATATCGGCACGCTGCTCCGAAGCTCTTCTCGCAGAACAGTAAATAATTCAGAAGGGGGGGAGTAGTCGCGCGTCACTTTTTCCAAATCAGCAAGCCATCCCCGAGGAGAGAAGAGTAAGCACAGCTCCTCTGCACGTACGGTCGCGAAGGCGCTCCTCGAGAGTCACGTATTTTCCTCCAAAATATGCTAAAGGCTTCTTTTTATCCCTTTCTTCTCTCTCCCTCTCTCGGCCCGCGTGAGCGGCGCGACGATCGAGTTTCATGCGCCGTCGAGTGCACCCAATACCCACGCCATGAGGCTCTTGCCTTCCTAGCTTTTATTCGTCGATAGACACCGTGTGTAAGGTACATATACGTGTACGCGGAAGGGCTCGCTGGAGCGTCCCTCCTTTGGCCCCGGCCAATTATTCAAATGCACCACTCGGTCGCGCGTCACCTGTTGCATCCCTAATGCTCTCCACGATCGCGCGGGAGCGTGAGAAAGACTCGCCTATATATATATACTCCGTGTCGGTGCGCCCTGGTATGCCGATCATCCATCGCGACGCGTTGAAAAAACAAAAATGCATCTCATGATATGCATACGTCCTCCCTGGCGCTTGTCGTTTTGAAGTATAAGGTGGCTGAGTCGACGTGACTAAATGCATAAAGAATCTATTTTTTTTTCCAACTCGTCTTGAATGATATAACGAAATCGGTTTGGCGGGGGAGAGAAGGAGGCAAGCAAAACTCATTTTTAAGTAGTTTTTTTAACTCTTCGCTTTCGTTTTGCACGCGTTATCGGACCATCGGAGGAAGATGAAGAAACAAAAAAAAAAAAAAAAAAAAAAAAAAGAAGAAAATTTAAGCCGTGCGTGTACACGGGTGCAGAGGGGCGTTGGAAATTCATTTAAGGGCAATTAAATGCGCGTAATCAACGGGGGACACCGTTACACTCCCGAAAACAAAATCGGGGAAAAAAAAAGTTTAATTATACGATGGGCCCCTCGGTTGCATTTAAAGATCGCAGTCGGAGGTAAAAAGCTGCACCGGCATCGGACCAGAGAGAGAGAGATGCAGTAAAGGGAGAAAGAACGACGACATCGAGGCTCCTTCTGGCACTTGCAAAACCTGAACTTTAGCTGCTGCTCCTGTCCAAACGATTGGACGTACATATATGTATATGTATCTTGGTGAGATCGGCTCTCCCCTGCTCCTTACGTAAGCGCGCGGCACGAGATCGGCACGGATGTGTATCTACCCGCCGAGAGAAACGGGATCGCGTGCCTCTCTTTCTCTCGCGTGCGAAGTTCAAAGCCGTGTCGTATACATTTGCGGAATTGGGGGACGGGCTGCCGAAGTGCCACCTTCCTCTCTCGGGCGGGAAGAAGCTTTCCCGAGACTTTCTCTATATATATATACATACACATATATATATATATATATATATACATATATATACAGTGTGCGCGGGAGAGCCCTGGCTCTTTCCAGTTGTGCAACCGAACATTTCTCATTCTCTTATTGGCCAAATCGCCTTCGCGTGCGTTTTACTTGTTCGATTGTTGATTTTTACCCGTAGTATCTCCCGTGCGGGCTATAGGACTCGAGATGCATGCAGAGATTACAACGCGGCGCCAGTGGTGTACAGAATGCGTGTAGTTTTTTTCTTCCCCCCCGTCACGTCCGAACGCGCGGATTCACTTTCTTTCTGGTACAAACTCGCAGGCGTGGGAGGAGAGAAAAATCGGCGAGCGGGAAGATGCCGTACACGGTTTTAACATTATTTCGCGAGCTGCGAGGGGAGAGAGAGCAGTTGTAAATTGATATTTTGTTTTGGTCTCGGCTCACCCGAGCTGATTTTTTTTTCTTTTTTTTTTTATGTTTGGAGCGCTTTTTTACTAAAACCTTCACGCTTAATTGCTATTAATAGACAAGTACTCAACTTCCTGGCAGAGATTTTTCAACCAACATGCGTAGGTATCGTTGAGTTGAGCTTCCTCAATAAAATACATCACAATGTCTATAGTAGGGGGGAGCAGCGAGCCACATCGTGTTCCCGACTGTGCCAAATTATTTGTTGACGCCGCAAAACACCCATTGTCGTCTACACGGTGTACGCACAAATCACAATTATTGTGGAGCACATCGCGTACGAGGTCCGAAAAACACGCAATACGTTTTTGTTCAACTTGTTTCGCTTCCTGTAAATTAATACAGTGTATACGTGACTGCCTTTTTTTCAGTTTTTGATTTAAAGGTGTACAAATCGCAAACATTATTCTGTTTTATTTCTAGCTCTTCTTTCACATATCTGTGAATGCGCATAATATTAAAATGAACGAATATTTTAAAAGATCATTGGTGTAACAGCTCCTAAGAAGATGAGAAACAAAAATTACCAATAGGGCGGCATGTTGTCCCGGTGGCGATATCATGTCCAAGAAACGTCGGAGATCGTCACCCACGGCCGATCCTCGCCCGAAACTGCCTCCACCATTGTTTCCACAAAAACACTCTCCGGAAGAGACCACGATTAAATTTTTTTTTTTTCAATTACCAACCAATCAATTAGCCAACAATAATCACAACATAAAACTAGCGACAGCTTTTTTTTCTTTTTTTTTTTTTTTTACAAATTCAACACCTCGGTAAATTTGATGCCAAAAAATAATATTATACCAACACCGAGGTGATTACGATGAAGAAAAAAATGGAACCACGAAACGGACCCAAAGTCGAAATACCAGAGCACACGGTGTACTTATACAACGTAGCACAAGCAACTCGCTCGCGAGTGATCGCTTAAACTCGACGGGCCTCGAATCGGCGACTGACTGCCGCTCGCGAATGCCCGGATGGAGTACCTCTCTCTTTCTTGCTCTATCGCTTCGTGGGGACCGTACAATGGGGAACCTCCTCGCACGCCGCGCTCGTGGTGGGAGTTGGTAGAACCCGAGCTGGGTCGGAGGCCCCTATATATATATANTGCAGGCACGGCACGTCGGACGTACGCAGTTTGGCTTATTTTTCGTCGTCGTGCTATATGTTTATATGACATATATATACATATATATATATACTTCAGTCCCCCTCTCGTGTACACGTATACATATTTATTGTTATATATAGGTGCGTGCACTTATACGTATGTACTTTGTATGTGTACATGCATAATCGTGTATCCTGTGGGCCCGCGAGCCTTTTGGGATCCTCCTGCGCGAGAGTAACCTGTTGCGCGCCCGGGGCTTCCCTATCCATCGGCCAGACAGTTGGCGAGGGGTTATTCGAGACGATTTGGCATCGTTTAAGGATGATTTTTTTTTTTTTTTTTTTTCTTTCGAGAGCTGGCCACTCGCACGTGGGAAAGCACCACGGTGTGGGTACGTGAATTTCAATACCCCGCGTTTATGGTATCGAGTTTCGCCACGGAGTTTGGTTTTTTACTCCCATCCCCTTGTTTTTTTTTTTTGTTTCCACCGATTTGCTCTATCGACCGATTATTTGTTTTGATATCATGTTTAGCGTCGGAATTTGATGCCTCCCTCGTTTGCTCTTTTTTTTTATTTACATCAAACCTGAACAACATTTTTGCGAAAAGGTGAACTCAACGCGAAAACATCGTCTGAAATAGTAATATAAGCAAAGTCCGCTGGTCATTTGTTACCGGTTCATCAGCACTGCTTGCGTCAAATTTTTCATTGTTGTCACTCGCGATGATAAATATTATTAGAATCATCATAAATCGTGAAACAGAGAATCCTGTGTGGTCGATGAACCGGCTCGTGACGTCTCTTGCACGAGTCGTATGTAACGCCTTGGGTGTACCTATACATTACCACGAGTATTTCATAATGTCCTTGGACAGTGTCAACTGACCATTAGGAGGAGAGAGAAAAAGAGGCTTTTATATATTGTCTCTTCGTACATATACCTGTGCACAGCGTGTACATTATACTCTTTGACCTTGCAGCCACTGCTGATGCTTTTGTGCACGATATATATGTTCACAGGCGTAACATCACCGTGTGCAATTTTCACCGAGCTCAGAAACGTGTGATCACCCATTGATTTTTGTATCGGTGGGCGTTTTTTCGTATCTAATTTTACCATTATTGCACGTTAATGAAGAATCGCTCATTTCCGTGGTTTTAATTGTCCACCATCCACTAGACGCACGACTGCGTAGACGCGGCGCTTAAAAATAAAACTCGAGAAGGTACCAAAAAAAAAAAAAAGAAAGAAAGAAAGAAAAGTCCATCCAGCGTGTCACCGGTTTGAGCACATACATTCTTGTTACGCTCGAGCCGGAAGTTCAAGGGTGGCATTCAGTTTGCTCAACAAATAGTTGTCACATGGAGCAGTACTTACCCATCCGCACACGCTTCGGTGATTCCGATGGCGATACTCGTCCTCGAACCTCCAACTGGTTAAGGTCGGCTGTGATCCACAGTCTGCCCGGTATATAATACAAAGAGGTAGGAGGGACACCAGTTTGTTTTATTCCTCCTGCCTCCCGTAAAAATAGCAGCTATCTTTCGCCCGTGGGTGGCTTTGCGTGTACGTAATTACACGGTGCCTCGTGTACGCGGCTGCGCTGCGAGGGAAAAGGGCAAGGACATTCCGTCCCTGATGTATACGTACAACGACTGCAGCGGTGAACCGAGGGGGGGCTTTTTCCGACTTTACGACGAATCCAGTGGTTGAGGTTTTATTAATGAATAAGACCTTTCATCGTACCAACTATCTCTCTGGTTCTTTGTACTCTCATCCCTCCTCCGTACGAAGGATATTTTAGTTTCAATCGTTGCAAATTTGTTCGTTTGCGAGATAATAGCTTTTTTTTTCAAAGGTAAATTATTGACACTGTATGCTCGTAATTGCAACCTTAAAAGTCACTTGTAACAGCTCGAAAATCAAGCGAAATTGATTGATATTTGTCGTGTGGTTCCAGGATGGTATGAAAATACTGGGACTGTATATAGACAATACTCTGCCGGGTGCTCAGCAGACGATTGCCACTGTGAGACGATGTTTTGGTGCTCTTGTTCGTCTGAGAAAGTGCAGTGACTTCTTGCCTGCCTCTACGAGACTTCTACTGGTGAAGGCCTTGGTTTTTCCTTACTTGGACTACTGTCCTGGCCTGTTACTGGATCTGTCGTTCGAGCTGAGGTTAAAGGTTGATATTTGAACATATAACCCCGGCCTACAGGCAGCTTGGGTTGCCCAGTTACGAGGAGCGGCGCGACTACCTGTGCCTCTATCTACTTGCTGATGTGCTCCATCGCGGTGAACCGGGCTATCTTCGTGAACAGCTGTCCTATCGACCTGCCGGTGGGCTTGCTGTTTTTACACTTTCAACGCTTGTACAGCAATATATCTGCTGTAATTCATCATGTCAAGCACTATACAGGACCTCTGAGTCCTTGGTGCCAAAATAAAGACTTACCTACTTACTTATTTACTATTTACTTGCATCAACTGCTTGTACAGTTTTTTTTTTTTTTTTTTTAATAAAAAAACATAGTTCTTAAAACATACTTGTTTTCCAAAGTGAACACGTTAAAGAATCAATTGAAATGAGAGAAAAAAAATTTGAACACGAGAATAGTTGCAAGAATTTATGCATATGCTGTGCGATTGTAGCGTCGAATCATTTCATGGCAAGGTGTAGGATCGAGATACAACCCTATATAATACCTTCAAAATGTCACCTGCGCTTATCATTGCTATCCAACTTATCCAATAGTCAGACCGCCACGAAAAGAAAAATTTATGTTCTTACAAAGAAAAGTACACCAACCATACTTTAATTTCTCATCGTATACGAATGTTGTGCAAATCGCGTATGCCCGTCAAATAAGGCAACACTCCTCAATGACGAAAAAACTTGTGATTTCCAAGCCCCATGTACTTATCACGTTCAACAACGATTCACTGTACCCAATCACACGCGACAAACACACGTGCACACTGATAAATTCGATTAATAAAATTTACTTGATAATTCAAGGATAAAAATGCCACCAGGCACAGAAGCAGCAGCACAAACAGAGCCAAGTACGTACATAAGGATACTTACGCAGGTACAGGTAGGTAGGTGTACGTATATAATACGTGCTGTGCTCAGAGAAAGAGAGTGTTGTTCTATAAAGCAAGAGCAAGAGCATATAAGGTATATACACATGGAGAGAAGAGCAGAGATAAGAATCAAGCTCGCGCATATGACGCGCTTAGATAATATACATGCGGAAGAGCAGGCGCCGGGCTGTATAATATACGTAGGTATAAACACACGGAGAGGAGCAGTAGTGCGCAGTCGGAGTCCCTCCTCCTCTGGCTGCCTGTATTTCCTGTACCCGTGCAAAAACACACACACAGCAGAGGAGAAAGAGCGAATATCATATGCGCGGGGGGGTAGTAAGTAGCATCAGAGAAAGAGAGAGAGAGAGCGGGGGCGCATATAATGCAACTCGTTAATCTCCGGCGTTTTTAAGCGTGACCGGAGATACCCATCTCGAGGGGGTTTCTGTTGCTGACTGATGATTCGTCCGCCCCGGGCTTGTACACACACATATACCTATACTTTGCCTTTTCTTGCTCCCTTTTGGCCCATACACACACGTACACCTCTAGGTGCCACCCGCACATGTATATAATATATATATACAGTGGGGATGCACGTATACACCTACGCTATCGTAATATACGTGTGCTACACACGAGTGCATACTCGCGAATTTTTCTCTCTTGCTTGCATAGGTGCATGTACGTTCGTGGTCCGGATGCATTCGCCATACACTATATGCTGAGGTTGGAAATCCAGAGGAGGAAGCGCGAGGAGCTCTTTTAATGGGGGTATTAAATTCACGCTGGTTCTTACCGTTGCTACTGCCTATACTGCCGCGCTTGCGTTGTTCTTCGTTTCGTATTAATGCGCGGAAGTTTAAACAATTTGCACCCCCCTTCTTTTCGATTATTGGCTGTGTCATTCAACTCCGGGGGTCGTAAGAACTGAGTTGATTGACGAATACATCAAGGGGTAAGGAATATATACGCCTCGTCCACACGTGTTTGGAATAATTAAGAAATGCGCAACTCGAGAGCTGTAAAAAATTCGACAAGCTACCACGATTGTGTGATTAAAACGGAGGAGGACAATCAACTCAAGCGTGTCTTCCGTCAAACGAGATTTCAGGATTCTCCCGCAAGAAACTTCGAGGCGGCCGAGGTCTTGGACCCCTAGGCACCCTCTGCTCCTTGCATATACCGCTGGCATGTATATATGTATGTATACTTTGTGAACTTGCAATTTCGAAATCAAATTTTCTTGCAAGACGTATGGTGTACACCTTCCCTGAGCTATATATGCACACCGAGGGAAAGTTATACCCACTCGAGCACACTACCAGAGATGGAAGAAAAACAGAAGAGTATCCGTATGATCGTTTCGAGCGAGATACTGGTCCACGGGGATAAATCTACGGCGGGGTGGAGATTTTCGGATTTGCGTGCAGGCTGCAGTGGGGTGCGAAGAAAATAAAAGTACCTCTGGACGGAGCAGAGGATATCCACGCGAAAATGTAAGTTTTGAGAGAGAAAAAATATAGTGCTCCGAGGCGCAGGGGTAAGGAGTTTAATTATATGTTTACCAATCGGAGGAGAGCAAAGAATAACATAAAGAATAATATATTTACTTAACAATCACAAACGAGAGAAGCGCCTGATTTATGGACGTTTTTAGGTATAGTTTACTGGTTACAGCGGCGATTATATGGTAATTTGCTGGTCCGAAGAAATTATACTCCCAAAAGTCCACCCGATCCGACCCGAGGTGAGAACGTGCAATAGTGGAAAATATGATAAACGGCCGGGATGAGTAAGTGGAACGAGCGTACATCGGAAGTGAAATTGAATCTATATTTTCCGAGGGTGTCACTTTACGCTCGACAATCTTAACCCCCGGTGGGTGGTGTACACTTTGCGGGAACGATTTTTCTTGCGGAAGACGGGCCAGAAAGTACGTACTGTCTACCGTATTACACGTAGGTAAAAAGAGAGAAAAAAGTGGCGGGGAAGTGGAATAATGAGGTGCAGACGCGTTAGCGCGTCACGTACGGGATTTACAGCCCCAACGCGTTATTAAGGAAAAATAGCTACATTCCCGTGAAATAAAAGCTAGACGGGACAGGCAAGGAGTGCAATACTACTTGTCACGTTTTTCTTTAAATCTTACCCGGGAAATCTACATCGGATTGAAGCTCTATTCGTTCCGTGGGAAAAAAAAAAAAAAAAAAAATGTAAACGGGCGTTTAACGCGCACAGCTATGCCTTAGATTTTATCGCCGAGGAATTTTGTATACGTTTCCCTCAAAGATTCAATTAGTAATTTTGTTCCTCACTACTTGATTTTTTATTTTTAATCGCCACACGTAGTCAAATGGACGTCACAAAAAAGGCTAACTTCTTTCTGTGTACATGCACCTCGACACACGACCATCGTCATCCGTTACCCCCTGGCAAATGTGTGTACATAACGGCGTAGAGATAAAAGCGCAGATTGACCCGCAAGGGAGCCACAAACTCGAGCTCCCCTTTCAAATTCGTTTGATCATCCCTGAAAAGTCGACGACAGCCTCTCTCTTTGGTCCTCTGAAACGCCATATTCATCGGCCAGCTGCGTGCGGCCGAATCAATTACTCCGCTGAACGTGCTCTGACAAAGCCAACAGTGGCAGGACGGAGCATAGTGGCTTGAATGAGCCCTGTATATATACACTCCTAACGCGTGATGGTGATCCGGAGGACGGAGCTTCCGGTGTCGCGTGCAGTCTCGGAGGTGCCAAAAGCCGTCAAGAAAGCTTACGTATATACATACATGACGAGAGTAGTGGGTCTCCCTCTCTTGTATAGCGCGTCCATTACACCAGAGTGGCGGTATAGGTGTTGTATGGATGCACGGAGCCGACTATACACGGCTGGGGCCTTTGTACAGGGGGCACTCGAAATTTCAAGTGGCTGCAACAGAGGGGCGCCGGCTCGTAAATTATTTCAAGTTGGAATGTCAACGAGATGTTTCATCTGTACATTGAAAAGGAAGGTGGTAGCGAGATAAAAGATGTCCCGAAAGTTTGAACAATAGTCTTTTGATGTCCTCCACGTGGCAAGGGTGGAAGCTATGCCGTCCGAGAAAACTCGTCGTCTTGGTCGGTGCTGGTAGAGCAACGGGGGACAAAAGATGGCTCACAGACTGAATTTGTTTACGTGCGTACCTTCGATAAAACAAACACTTTTTGCAATGGATCGGCCTAGAGAGGCGCACGCCGATATCCTGGGGAAGCTTGAACACGAGATGAACAATGAGAACGCTGCACATCCCCGGGAATCGAGGACGAGTAGGCAGCACCGAGGAGTGACGAGCCAACTTGCTCCTGTTCTTGATGATTATCGCCTCTCTCTTGCTGCAGCTGTTGAACTTTGCCATTGTTCGGGTTAGTTTTCAAGTGCTAAAATCAAAGTGCTCATTGAATTTTGGGAAGGGGGTGACGCGCGTGCAGCTAAACTTTGAGAAATACACGCAGTGGAACGATTTGGCTGGATTCGACAAATGCACCAGACACCATTTTAAAAAATATCATCATTTACAATGGGGGTGTTGCTACTCGGGTAAATGTACTGTATACGAATAAGTTGCACAATTTTTTTATACGAAAATTATTTCTTCCCCACCAAACACTGCTTCTTTGGCTTTTGCGCACAGGACGTTCATCCCATCTATGTTGGTCGCGTCTGACAGTTCTTCAAACGCGGTTGACCGCTCGTTTACGGGGGAAAAACTCTAGTTTGATGATTCAATGAGCGTACGAAAGAAAAAAAAAAGAAAAAAAAAAAACTTAATTAGACACGTGAAAAAAAAAGTAACAGTTACACCTTAAACTCTCGCGTGGGATTTTCGGGGTTAAACGAGATAAGCACTCGAGATTACGGCTCAAAGTACAAAAGTTCTCGGAAAGCCGGAGTCATCGCGAATAATTGATAGCACCAGCTCTGGTAAAAGCGACGTTCAATTTTAAATTTGAATACTTCCCAGCTCGGAGGAGTGATGGGAACTCTACGATTCAAACGTGCGACCCTTGGGACGATTGATGAAAAAAGATACTCCAGGAGGAGACCAGGGAGATCACCGATTTAGCACCCAATCGACTAAATACAAGATCGACAGGTGTAGAGTGCCCCGACGCTCTCGTCGACGGCGTACAGCACAAATATGTACGCCACTCAATGCGCGTGTATGCGGATGCGCGCCTACGTCGGTGTATTTGCAAGTGAGACACGTCTCGCTGCGCCCCGAATTCCCAAGGACGCGAAGTACACATACACACCCATGCCATGCACCCGTACAGACTCGAGCCGAAAATTCAGCCCCGAGGAATTTAGCTCTCCTCGGAGACTCTGAGCTCGCTCTCCGGTACAGCGCCCTTCCCTCTCGCTCCTCGTTCTTCTCATACATTATGTCCGTGTACACGCATACACAAGCGTGGCAAGTGCACATCCTTCGAGCGATTTACATATCCCGGAGAGTGAGCACACAAACACACACACGTACTTTGATCTCGCGTCTTGATGTTGACATTAGACTCTTGATCTTGTTTTCGTAAGGGGCCACTTTGGAGCGCTTTTTTAGGACATAGGTACGGCAGACCCGAGAGCTATAAAGGAGAATGGATCGAGGAACCGGTTGCTCTCGTGGTTTTCGTTTTACGCCGGTTGCTCGATGAATAAATAACTCGCGTTGCAGGAGCGACCGCAAATTAAATACGGAAGGATTTCTATTTTTAGGAGTTAATAGCCGTCCGTTCTGACGGAATGGCTCGTACGTTGTAAGGCCCACTGTGGGTCAATTGACGCTTCCAAAAGGCTTTGAAAACTAGATTTTTGCTTTGAAATAAATTTACGAGAGCTAACTTGCAGATGAAGCAATTGATTCGCTTGTGGCCGTAAAAAATCAGTGCAACTTTACTGGCCACAAGAAAGACACCCAAACAAACAGTCCACTTTCCGCTCGATCGCTCACCCGAGTAAAAAAAATGTCCTACGGATAAACATATATACCAGGCCGAGCAGAAATATAAAAAACAAATACAAAAAAAGAGTAAAAAAATCCAAAGAGAGATCCCCAAAAAAGTTTCGAGAGATGCCGGAACCCAGCCAGTCGACGCGAGAAAGTGGCGAGCACCCGCGTGCGTAAAACCGGTACCCGTGTATTTTATACATATACATGTACATACAATGGCACACTGGGTTTTCCACAAGTCGGAGGTGGAATGCCACCGGTGTCGGCGCGACACGTGTAAGCGCCGGGCTCTGACAATCCTCCTGCATCGTTGGAAGAATCGAGGCGTAAACAAAAAAAAAAGGAGAGGGACAGAGTGTCGAAAAAATGTACAATCAGATTACAGCGGAAAGGGCGATGTTTACGCGCCATTGTGAATTCGGAGATGAATCGCGGATGTGTACCTACCTCGCGCGTAATGCATATTTGGGCACTGACACTCGATTTCGAGAAAGGATACTTTCACCTTGCACGTATACATACATGTAAACTCGAGAATAAAAACCAGTGTTATTTATACACACCCATAAGTACATGTTGTATTTATGACCATTATTCATCTATAGTCTTGTTTAATACATATGTATACATTATAGCTGCTAATGACGTTTCACGAGTGCCATATTAAAAAACGTCGCATCGATAATCAAGCCGGTGTTTTAATACGATTATCACTGTATAAATTGTCGTCCTCCGTATTACGTACACGCGCGTTTGCGCCCTCGTACAGCCAACCGTCGTAAATTAATCGCGTAACTACCAGCTATTAGATCTGTTGGCCGCTACCACCGCGTCTGTACCGTCGCCTAATAACAGTAATTTTTCACCTGTATGTACTCACCTAGTGGTCGATTGACACGTGGTTGTTTCGCTCCGGCCTTTTTGATCTTGTACGAGTAATACCACACTTGATAATTAAGTGAAAAGTGTTCAGAAGCAGGCCATTTTGGCCTGCTTCTACCTGTGATATACATTAGTGCGATTATCTTGATAGATAATCCAATCTAAGCGATTGGGAAAAAGTGTGTGGTCCTGCTTGCGGGTCTGCCACCCTAACCTCAAAATGCCAAAACTGACATCTCTCCTCAACGTCAACAACCTCAAGACCGTATCTCCAAATAACTTCCAGCAAAGTCAGCCAAGTTCTACTGTTACCATCAGCTCATACAGCGAAATTTCGTCATCGCCACCAGCAGCCTCGTCGAAAACCACCGAACCGTCGCAAATCTCTGAACAAACTCGTGCAACGTACTCTCAAATGGCGTCTGTAACACAGAAACGCTCAACCCAAAGACAAGCTATCGTTATGGATGCGATTGATAACATCCCAGTCGCAAAATACTGCTATGCTCTTTCCGAGCACATATCTCCGGACGAAATGACGCACATTTCTAGGATCTCACAATCTCGCATCTGCGTATACACTAAGAGCGTCGAAATAGTCAACAAACTTTGCAATGAAGTTAAAAAAATTACGATCGACAACAACGAACTGCTTATACGTCCACTGATCTCAAGGGCCAAAAGGATTATTATATCGAATGTTAATCCAACCATTTCCGATTACACTATCATCCAAGAGTTAAACAAAAGAGGAATTTACCCGGTCTCTAATCTCAATAGTATTAAAGCAAGTGTTCCTGGCTCCCAGTTCTCCCACATACAGAGTTTTAGAAAACAAATGTATGTGAAAGAAGAAGAAGTCACCTACATTCCGGACTCACTTCCGATAATTGAAGAGGGAACTATGTTTCATATCTTTTTTACAGCAGATAAGCTTTCCTGTTTTCTCTGCCATGAAGAGGGCCACCTTGCCAGAAACTGCCCTAAGGCTGACGACATTAACTTATCCCCTCCTGGTAGTCAAGATCTCATTGTAAATGAAACTGAGGATACAGGTTCTACTCCATCTCAGCTACCGACCCCCACAAAAACAGCCCTGCCAACAGATATGGAGACTCAATCACAAGAGTGTTCTTTTAAAAGACCTCTTTCTTCTTTAACCTCCCAGTCTACCCAATCTCAAGAAAGGCCAACAATTAAAAAAAAAGAAGAGAGACAACAAAGTAAAAAGAAAAAAACCCGCTACGATCAGCTCGCTGACACCATTCATAACAACAAATCGGAAATAGAACAACTGCTGCTGCCATTAGCTACACAACTCCAGGAAAAAGTTGAATACTCGGTAGACTTAAGAAAGATTGGAAAATTTATCTTCAGCGCTTACGGTAAGACAGAACTATTAAGTATTGTGACAGAAACAGGTAATTCTTCTGAAGAGCTAATCCAGTCACTAAAGGTTGTTTCTGAGCTTTCCGAAAATAGAAGATTTAGCAACCGTGTCAAAAGGCTAGCGCAGAGACTGTCTAATCAGAGTGAATCTGAATCAGTTTCAGATTCCTCAATGGGTAGTGTTTTTTCAGTCAGATAAACTATACAATTTTATATCTTTTCTCTATTTCATAGTTTATTTATTTTAATTGAGCTTATTAGACAAAATCTTACAATCTATAACGCTATAAAATGATTAACGTAATTTGGAATTGTAATCTGTATAATGTTCATAGATCTTCTATGTTAAAAAAACTGTTTAACATCGGCCTGTCTCCACCCCTTAACATAGAATGCATAGTTGCCAAACCCATCATCGAAGCCTGTATTGTTATTCATGAATTTCTTTCTAATTGTAATATTAAAGTATAGCTGTAATGTTTTTTTTTTTTTATTCTGTCTTCAATATGATAAGCGTACACTACATATCTTCATACTTGTACTGTGAATTACAGCTTGTTTATAAACCGTATAAATGTATGTACAAAAGACTTTAATAAAGCTAGTGTCAATACCTCAACAGAGGTCAGAACACTTAAATATAAAAAAAAAAAAAAAAAAAAAAAAAAAAAAAAAAAAAAAAAAAAAANAAAATAAAAAAAAAAAAAAAAAAAAAAAGGTAGACTAAGATGCAGTAGGTTACATGCAGATTGAATGGCGATTCCACCGCCTTATTAATTGTAGGCGCTAGCATATACGTGCAGAGCCCCGGGAAAGGGAGCGAAGCTCACCAGCTGCTGGTATACATATATATATATATACATGCCGACCGGCGTATGTAACTAATCTGAAACGAGTTTACACGAGTGGTAGAACACACGTCTCTTTTACAATCCGTGGGTACACCACGGGGAGAGAGATGCAATGGGCCGGAAACTGCATAGATGATGAATGATGGGCCCGTGCGTATTATTGTAAGGTTTTTTTTTTTTTTTTTAAAGCTGACCAACTTGCGCTTACCGGTCTTTCAAACTGGCCAAACAATTGCGATTTTTCTTGTTTCATATACGCGTTAAAATGCATTGCATCGTACTACTAGGGATGTACCTACTATGAAAAATTAAACTTATCTCAACGCGATCCTCTTAACGACCCGGAGCAATGTACAAAGGGACTACGAGCGTGCACTTGGAAAGAGACGTCTCGAGTTCATGCAGAAGCAAGCTCTTTCTCATTTAAATCTCGCGCGTCGAAATGACGAATTATTATGAACCGCGAGGATGACAATTGGGTGTGTCTCTGCAGGTAATCAGTGATTCTTTGAAGTTTTTCATATGCGCGGTCTCTGCGTCGTCTCCCACACCCCCTTGTTCTGCACCTCGTCGCGTCTCCATCGGCGCTTTTCGCAAAATCACGCGGATCTTCAATTCTAATTTACAACAGCGCTGCCGAGACTATACTACTCCCGGGTAATCCTCAGTACTAACTATTTGAAATTCAAATCGCCAAGTGTACGTACACACCACGCGCGTATGCTCCGTCTTCTCTTGTTCTCGATGACCCTTTCCTCGGGTATAATATACATACATGACAACGATGGGTCTTTCTTCTCCCTATATGTGAGAGTTTTTGTGAAACGTGAAAAAAACGCGATACTCTGAAATCCAAGGAGAGAGGCACGTAAAGAAAAAAAAAAAAAAAATCCGTACGAGATGAAATTCACGTAGCTTTTTGGCGAGAAATAAAGTCATTTCGAGCTTATCATCTCGAGATCTCTCAATCTTCCTGTCCCATTATCATGGAGGGCCGTTTGATCATTACCACCCGAGCAGGCGCCCAAAAATCCTAAACTCTGTATAATACAGTCTCTCTCTCTCTCTCTCTCTCTCTCTCTCTCTGCCTCCGCGACCTTCTCACTCGAGGGGATGGGAGAGCCGGAGAGAGGGGGACTGCACAGTCGCGGTCCAGAGCGCCTGATTAAGTACTTAGCCGAGAAATAAAGGAAGAAACGAGGAGGGACGACGAGGATCTTTCTTTACGACTCTTTTGTGCGCGTGTCCTTTTTCCCTGCGACAACGACGGGGATTAATATAATACGAAGCGTATTCTCTCGTCCCTCCTCGCCGACCGCGTGGGGAGTCCCGATCTTGATTCCCCGAGATAATACCTCACCGACGACGGCGCAGGTTATAATATGTCCCGTGTATAACTGTCCTCGTGCCAACTGGACTCTCTTGACGTTTATTTTACAACCGGGTGTCAGGATATTATATATGTTTGTATTTTCGAGGAAACGACTTTTTTCTTTTACGCTGTACTATGTCGTTATAGGAAGAGACACAAAAAGTACAAGTTGTTTTTTTCATTAGGCTCAAATTGACGCAGTAAACCGTAAATTACTTTTACGGATGGTCGCTTTGCTCCGAGTTGTTATTTTCGTTCGTACACAGGTCCCAGTTGTAAAATTCACGTTTGATAGGCTGCTGTAATTGAAACTTATCCTGCGTAAGTAAAGTAAGTAAAGCTACTGTAATCCGATGCGCAAGTGTAGTCGTAATTGTACACGTCCGTGCATATGGCATTCTTGTACACGAGTTGGTTTTATGCATCGATAGGGACGACGATATTTCCCGGCCTCTCGGAGCTTCGTTTAACGATGTGATAATTTTACGGCCACTCGGGACCTTTTTTTCATTGCACCCGTGAAAAGTAGCCCCAGTATACGGTTTTACGTCGTACTTAATTCGTTTAGAGCCGATAAAACTATATTTTCCATCGTCCTGAGGATCAAGTCAATTTCGTACACGCAGTGAATATTTATAAGTGTAGTATGCATGCATAATGTCGGGCATTAGAAAATAGATCAAACGTAAATGGCCGAAATTGTAAGTTATGTACTTGTATAGAGCGTCGTCGCGCTCGCGATAGGCTCGAGTGTCTCCCGAACGAAAGCAACGCCGGAGGTGCGATGGAAAGTCGCGAGGAACAGGTTTTTCCACGACGAGGTGAAGAAAAAGGAGAGGGCGTGGGGATTTCGAACGGATTGTCAGCAATTACGCAACTCTCCTAATGAAGCACGTGTCCAACCGAACCGGTCTATTATACCTACGGAGCGACGACGTTACCTGCCATGCTTTTTTTTTTTTTTTTTTTGTTGTCTCTCGACTCCTTCGTAGGTGCGATCTATCATCGCAAGGGAAAAACAGAGAGAGTGGCCCGTTGTAGGTGACATTAACCGTATACGCGTGCGACGAGTGCTAATTGAAAGGCCCGCGACAGCCGAGATGTGGTTCGGATTAATCCAACGGAGAGTGAGTGATAGAGTCATTTTGAAAATTAATTGGTCCTAGTTTAGTTTTGTTTTTACGTTTTGCGTGTAAGATATTGAGGGAGGTTAGTTGGCGTTACGTAAAATTAAATTGAAGCTATATGTGTAAGTGTTTGTAAGGACCGCGACAGAGAGAACCAGAGACAGATTGTCGTAGTTTTCGACAGAAGACAAGGGGGACGAAAAATATCATCGAAGAAAAGCAATTTCCGATGCAGGAACTAACGAAGGATACAGCACCCACCCGCGTGTATTTGTCGGCTGTGTTGAAACTGCAACTGCATACGAGAAAAATAAGGGGGGGGGGTATAAGGAGCTTCCGGGCAATGGATTTAAAAAGTCCTCTAATGGATTTTAAAAAGTCCTTAAAACTTTGGCCTCGTCCTTTTTCCCGCTCCGAGAAGAAGCGAGCTAGTTTCGCGGATGAGTGGACCTCGAGAGCCGCGCAGTACATTACTTTTGCTCGCTTCGGAGGGGTCTTGGGGGGTAGTGAGGGGAATTTAATTAACTCGAAGAAATAGCTTCCGTCCTTGTTAATTTCCACCGGACTGCGCGTAACTGCTCGACGCGGGGAAGTTTTTCGCGGCTGCTGGCGTCCCCTTCTCTCTCTCTCAGCTGTGGTTTCTTGGCTCTGATTTTCAAATTTACGCTCCCGCTCGACTTGGCATCAAAGGACAGGCTGATTAAAGTTTCACCGTCCATTACTTCTTTTTCACGGGAGACTCGAGCAATTTTTCCTCGGCTTTTTGCGCCACGAATTACGTTGCTGCTTTAATAGGCGGGATCAGCTGACTGAAGCATAATAGTCGATGTTCTTAAGGGGCAAGGCAAGCCTTAAGGGGTGTAATGAAAAATGGATGCTTTCAGCGTATGGTGCTGTACTTTTGTACCATTACAGCCTCGTCTGAATTGCACGATACTATACATTTAAGGGACAAGTACTCGACTGCCTCTCCATCGTTTGCTCAACTTGTTTAGTCAAAGCTCGATTGTTTTTTTAGATAATAGACTTTGGCCATTTTCTACTTGTTGGTATTTTGTAGAAACTTACCTGATTTCGGGTCTCCTCTTGTAAAATCAGCAAAAGTGCCGTAAAAACAATGCGGTGCGCGTAAAAAAACAAGAAAAAAAAGCAAATTGTCGCACGATTTTTCGGGTGAAAGTGCAAGTAAGTAGATTACCAGTGCGCAGTGCAGCACCGACGTCACCACGGGGGTAAGCCGGCGTTGCACAAATACTACTCCATAGACAGCGATAAATCGCCCCCAGCGCATTTACAGAAGAAGGAGAGGAGCCAAGGGAGTACGTATGTTATTATGCGCAGAAAACGCAGCGAGGTGCAGGATAGGTATACTCGTAGCCGTAGAAAAGAAGCTGAAGAGCGAGGAAAGCGAGAGGAGGGGATCAGCTCGGGGAATCGGCCCTCGGCGATGGCGCGTCAAAGCTCGCTGCGATAGCGGGCGTGTGCGCGCCGCGCCGATACACTAACCTCCTTCGCGTTACCCACCCCCCTGGCTCTGGGCTTTCAGTCGCCGCCTCCACACGCAAGTCCTTCCTTTCTGTGCCGCGTACACCGCCTCCCACGGGAGCGAGGGTGCAAAAATAGCAGGATGAAACGGCGGCCCGCCAAAGCCAACGAGAGGGGCAGGGAAAATAAGAAGAGGAGATATCGAAGGGGGAGGAGGTTCTTTCACTCTCCAGTGCTCGATTTGTGTGTGTGTGTTTGCGCTCCCGGGAGCAGAGGGACGAGACGACAGACAGCCGCAGAGGCGATCGCAGTCGTTGTAGTCGCGGGTAGGTAAGTATCCAGGTGAGCGTCCCAGTTGTTGCGCTGAGAGGTGGGCGAGTTATACACCGGGACGGAGAAGGTGGAGTGCGGGCTATACAGCAATTCGTCCCGAGGGACCTCGACTCTCTCTCTCCCTCTGTACATTTTATACTTACGCCGGATAGAGGAACAGCTCGCACTCTCAAAGTGACAAAGTAGGCGCGAACGCCTGAACCATCATGGAGTTTCGCCGAGTTTTTCTAGATTGAAAAAAAATGCAAAGAAATAAAAATCAACTCCCTCTTCTGCAGCAAGTTGACAGAGACACCTCCTGTGGGCATATATAGGGGAGAAGGATCGACAACAACGAGCCCATAAGTCGACCAAGGAAAGGGGAGCAGCCGAAGATGGGGTGATGAATTGGGCCGCGTGGAAAGATCGGCGAGTCCTGGCAGTCTCAAAGGCCGATCTCAAGTCTCGCGTGTACCCCTTTTTTTCTACTTTTTACCATTGTAATTAATTGTTATTGTGCTCCTCTCGTGCGACCCTCCTCGTGGACGAGCACACTGTGTTTTCGGCAGCGGCTGTCGGCCCGAGAAACAAATGTCGGTCGTACTATTCAGGAATGACGCTGACTCGAGGGAAGAAGGAGCAGAAATTTACGGCGGAGAATTCCAGAGTCGACGTCTGGGAAAAATCAAGTGAAAAAAATGGCCCTCGAGGTACGCAAGAGTGCGCGTGTATGTACATGAGGATATCAATCTCGTCCATCCGATACTTTGTCGTGCGGTCCTCGTGACCGATGTCTGTTTCTCTTTTTCTTTTCTTTTTTTTACTCAAATAATACTTATACACAGGCACTATATGCAATCTACTTGACTCGAGATCCCAAAAAGGCCACGTCGTCGGTTCAGTCCCTCTAGATGTCCGGACAAAACACAACCCTTAAAAACTCGAAGATGAGAAAAAGCAAAGCACGTTTCCGTCTGTTTTCCTTTCACGCATCACCAACTTAAATGCAGATGTAAAAAAAAAGAAATTTCATTGGAAAAGGGTCTTTTTAGTCTTTTGCTCGAAAATCGGCGCCAAGCCGCGATATTATTCAAGATCAGCAATCCAGAGAACCGTTACGCTCCGCGGGTGCATATATGCGTGCAATCGCTATACTGCACATTATATTTGAGTATAGGTGCGTACCAAAACAAGCCCAGTGGTCAGAAGATACTCGCACCTTGTTTGGGGAAAACGAGAGTACCCATCCAGAGAGGGGGGACACTGTATGTATATATACACAACACACATAGGCGAGTAAGGAAGGCCGATCCTTCCGGGAGTATCAACGCAGAGGACCTGCACAAGGTGTCTTCGTCGTCGACTCTGATAAATGTTATTAAGCCATTACACGTATGTATATATATATATATATATATATATATATTATATGGTTACCATAGCATCATTATATGGGATAGATCGGCACACACAGCTGGAAAATCGACACGGCAAAATGGGACTCGGTCGTTTATTGCCACGGCGTTGATGGGAATTATCGTCCGGGAAGAAGGAGGATCACCCGTAGACCCGAGGGCACGTGAGCTGTTGCGTACACGCCAGTAATGATGAGTTTCTCCCTGTGTGAGTTTATATAGAAATTCTTTTTTTTTTTTTTTTTTTTTTTTTATATATAGTGCTTCTTCCCTCGTAAACCAGCGAAGAGATTCTGACGGGATTACTGGTCGTTGTTGTTGTTTTTCTTTTTCCAGAAAAAAAAGTCAAGCTAGAACTCCGCAAAGTTAACAACAAGCACGTGCGGACGCACCCAAGGCGCATTTATCGACAGTTAGATTAACGGTCGACTCGGCTGATGGTTTTATAATGAAAGGGGCGAGCGTGATCCGAGTGACATCGATTACACACACTCGACGGAACGGCCCGTGAATCGGCAGGTGCAGCGGAGATCGGTAAAAAGCGCGGTCGCATACCCACACCCCAAGAAAATCGTCGAAACGAGTTTTTAGTTACCGCGAGTAATTAGCGTGTGCTCGAGAAGAAAGGAAATATCTCACGCGCCCGAGACTCGTAAAAGATCCCGGGCTCAAATATTATAAGGGCCGGCGTGTGCCTCTTGTATACAGTTTACCAAGCCAACATACCCAAGCCTCTCTCACACCCGCGTGCATCCACGGGCTATATATACATATGTTTGACGAAGCCCGAATAAACAAAGAGTCTCACACAGATCGGATGAATATACATCGTGAGTTTATTGTTTCATTGCCGGTGCCTTGGACATTTCCCGATGCCGGAACGTCAGAGGAACAAACACCCCAACCCCAAAAACGTAAATGTCGGCCAGCACGAGAGGATTCTGGATTCCAGCAGAGAGTGTGGTTTTTCGATCCAACCACCCTAGCCGGAGAGTAAACGGGAGGTGGGGGTTCTCCCAAGTGGCATCGGGAAAGCTACCGTAAATGGGGATGATAGCCGCAATGCAACGGTATCCTCCTTGGCGTACACGTGTACGAGGGAGCGTATAAACGAGCCTTTCCGTAAAGCCACGAAAACAAACAGGTGATGGCCATACACCGGTGGGAGCTCTGGAATACGCGAAGCTTGTAATATCAGCTGGACGATAACACGGGCACGTATATATACGCCGTGCAAAGCGTACGGGGTGGCAGACAATCGGAAGGGGATATGATATTCCTCGTCGGCGTATGTGGCGTGGGAAGCCGCCGCGGGAGGTCAGGTATATAATATACGTGTACATTATGTACTGCACACAAGTGGCTTTTGTAATGACAATGCGCTGGCAGCGGGCACTGTTAAACACCCATTGTCCCTCCTCCCCCTCCCTCTTCCATACATTATACATATACACGGTTGAGACCGCTGCCGCATCCACGTGGGTTTCTCTTGTCTCTCTCATCCGCGATTTCGTGCTACGCTGAGCGGCAAACCCTTTCTAATCGGCAGCAGCCCTTCCCCACTTACCCCCTTGAGACACGCATGTGTAGCTACCTATCTCTCTCTCTTTCGAGTGTCGCAGAGATGGTCGCGTGCGTGGGAGGAACCAGAGAAAAACTCTCCCCTTTCCATCACCCCCGGTGTAGCCACGTGTCTCGTAGAACGGCGCGGATCCTGATCGAGTCACACCTTGATGATCGGTATCTATATGTTTAGGTGGATATTTGTAGGTAAATCTTTTTTTTATTCCTTTCGTTGTAAGGAAATTTGAGTTTTGTTTAATCGGCCGGTAATTGGTTCATGCATAATTTATACGTCCCGCAGGGGGAAAGCCAAGTAAACGTTTTGTGAGAACAAAGCGGACGACTCGGCCGCTTCCGCGTTCGTGCAACCGTACATGTATACCCACGTATAATATACATTGGAGCTCTTCTGGCTGCAATTTGGCGAATCATAAATAAATGTCTGCCACTCCGGTGTGTGCTTGTGGTGGTGTAACCCACGTATCCTCTGCTTTTCGGGTAAATGGAAAATGGTCGGAGTAAATCAAATTATATTGTTTCCCTGGCAAAGTACCTACGTAAATGAGCGGTGAAATAAGTGCGGCTCGCTTGGGTGTGGAAGGGTGATTTTAGTTCGATGAAATTTCAGCTCTCGTGAGCATCGCTGTATGGGAAAACCGAGAAAAGTGCAGGTACCGTATATTTAACGACTTTGGGTTCACCGAGACCAAGCGTTGAACGTCGAACTGTTAAAATAAATAGACTGGAGATATTGAGACCGTAACGAGAGAGCCCCCTCTCCCCCATCGTCACGTTGCAATATTTTCCAGGGTCGGAGCTCAAGTTTCAGCCCTTCAAACAATTCAGCGAATCGATGCTCCGTTTGCTCCAATCAAATTTAAAATTAGGCTAATTGATGGCTCACCTCTTCCAAGCAGCGTACCTTAATACATACATACATATATATATGCAAACTTCTCGGATGGATGACACACCCCTGGAACTTTGCGAGACGTCTCGCGGGTGTATGGAAATTTTGATAACTATTTTTCTTTTTATCGCTCCTCCATACGATGAATTAAACGCCACCAAGATATTCATCAGGATAACGAGGCATTCTTTTTGGGACGCTGCCTGTCTGTCCTGAATACGTTTTAATTGCACGGACCCTGCACTGCGTGGGGGGGGGGGGGTGTAAATTAGTGCCAACGTGCCAACTCGATTCGATGCACTGCCATCAGTCGATACGTATCACGTGCATTTTTTTTCCTTTGATGTGCTTTTTTTCTGTCCTTTTGGCTCTTAGGTACGTTTTTGCGCTTGAACCTTTGGTTTCGAGCAGGAAAATCATCGTTTTTAATTATAATATTTATACGCGTAAAAAAGCTCGTACAGAGTATAATTTACGGCCGCATTGTAAGAGACGCCATTTAATGATTGTGCGATAATTGTGGGTGATTCCGAAGATGTGTGCCATGACGAGTCAGCAAAAGGTATGGCGGAGAGGGGACGCAACACAAATGTGTAGCTGCATGTGGGTCCGCGAAATGAAAAAAAAAAAAAAAACGCGAGGACACGAGCAGTACCATAACAGAACGCACGGCACGGCGTAACGTAACGGCTGCAGTAGTATGAGCAGGGGGTGAGGAGGACGGGCGAGGGTGGGAAGAAATAATGAACAAGAATTTAACTGCACGGTTACACATTGTCAAGCGTCCGCGTGCCATTCTCGTACGACTTTCTCGCGCCTTTCTTCTCTCTCTGCGTCTTCTTCCTTCATTCAACACGTCACATGTATACAAGGTATACGCGAGTAGCGCGTGACGATGTTAATAAACAAATAAACGAGACGAGCACTGTCCTTTTTTTTCTTTTTTTCTACCATCACTACATCGGTAGACTTGAATGCGGCCCCGTCGTCGTCGATGGCAACCGTTAGACCATGGTATAAGTGCACACGTAACGATATCGCGGCCGGCTTCTTTTGCTCACGTGTTTGAATTTTTGTTGAGCAAACGTAGTTAACCGCCGCCGACACTGTCGCACGTGTATATCTACTCTCCGGGGAAGCAGAATCATTGAAACGTCGCGCGCGGCTAGCTGTGCACGTGCAGTTGGCTCCATGCTGTTACTCATTGGTTTGTTAATTTACAGTTGCCCATGCCAACAGGTTTATTCAATCGGCAAGTGCAAGAAAAAAAAAAAATTAAAAATCAATTTCCATATCTTTACTTGACCTTTTAAACGTTTACGAGTTACCACGAAGATACGGGGATACAAATCAATGCCGTTACAACGGGAGCAAATACTTAGGGTTTGTGCGAAAATTATGCAACCCGTGTAAACAAGAACCTCCCGAACAGAATATTATTGTAAAATCCGATATCCTTACCGCATAAAGTACGAGAAAAGAGGCCATATATTTATTGCGGATTCTTCGAGCTAGTCAATGTCGCTCTTCTGCTTGTATTTTTCCTGTCTCTCTGGTCTGTGGCTTGATGAAGCCAACGTGGTCGGCTTGGCGATGATTTAGGGCCAGTAGCCGCCGAGTGCAAGCGACGACTCCCGAAGAGCATCGGTAGAGCCATTAAACGATCGCGGGGAGCGAAAAAATACCGGACGCAACGGCGATACTTGACCCTAGAATGCTGTCGGATATTTTTCTCCTTCTTGTCGCTCTGTGGGTCTGATGGGACGTATCGACGACAATTTATGAGTTTATTGCACCATTCGTGCATCCTCGGGAATAATTGCCGCGCTCTCGCATCCACGGCTTTTTTGCGGGAATCTTATGCGCTTGTTCAAGGCGAACGAGGCAACGTTTATTTTGGCGATAAGTGTACAAGAAGTCAAAGTAAAAAGTTCTCCTTTCCAGACAAATGTTTGAGTAACGCAACATACATTTTAATTACTCTACTTTCGTAACATTGCACCTGGAACGTTAACGGCACAGTTTTGGCGTTACCATGACTCTGCACACATTTCCCCCCCCCCCCTAAAATAAAGTAGGTACGTCCTTCCTCGCGTGTACTTCATAATTTTGAAAAACTCAACAGTGTTTCTCTAAACCCTCCTTTTCTTCTAGCCTTAGAACATGTAAGTGGTATAGAATGTGAGCTGAGGTGACTCGGTGATACGCGTTAATCCTTCGGAAAATCAAATAAGATCACGACCAAGAGCACAGCGAAAAAAAAAAAAAAAAAACAGCCAGTAGCTACCATTGTACGGCATTACTCCCGAGGCCTCGTTTTCTGGAGCACCGCAGGAATAATTCCGTAGATCCAAGAGCACATCCAACGAGGGGAAGGCGAAAACAATCGCGGTAGCTGCTACACCGTGAAATACATAACGCAAAATCCAAGCGATATATATCCACACACGGCACAATCAGCCGGGACATCTCGGGGCACATCTTTAACTGTAAACCCATGGGCTCCGTGGCAGATCAAAAATTTTATATGTATATAATATTTATGTACAAAAGCTTTGTCGCACTCGTACACGCGCGGCCAACGGACCGTTACTCTTATTATTTATTTATGAGATAAACGCGCGCGAGATCCTCGACGGCCGTATATAAGTGCACGCGCGCGCGAGTCGTAATGTGCCACCGGCGCGACATCGCCACCACACACACATATACCAACAGAGGGAGAGATATGAATTTCCCCCTTTCGCAAAATGCTGGCGCAGCAGCGGTGGAGGAGGACGACACCCGAAGCCGGATGTGTTCCGTCGGGTTTATCTGTGACCCGCTCTTCCCCACTCGGGGTGACTCTTATCGGGGATCGAATAAATCCCTGCGCGGACGAACGAGGGATGCGTTGGAAACTATCCCACGGAATATGGTGAGTTGTGCGTGTCTGCGGCGTCCATAGTTTGCTTCGCGGATAAATACAGGCGCACCTGTGCCAGTTGCCATTGGACGCCCCCCGACGCTCTTACTTGGGCGTCTATCCACGGGTCCAATGGAGCTCTACAATTTGGTGTTTCAACGGATAGGGGTCCGTTACTGTGATGTAGTTGCTGGAAAATCCAAAAATCTGGTGACAATCGGTGTGCTGCGTGAGGAGCCGTTGCGAAAAAGTGAAAAGCTACCTGTTTCGATATACACCTCTGCCATGAGATTCGAAAACCAAAAGATGTAGCTTTGGCTCGATTATCATTCAATTAGGTAGTATAATTGAATTTCCAATGACCCAACTTTGCCCCACACCGTAATTTCCCATGGTTGGACGAGCATTTAAAATGTCACAGCCACCGCCACTGTTACGGAGATCAGCTACAGAGGACAAGAGTTACATTCCCCTCCGTGCGTACTCAACAATTCCTTCCCGCTAATAGCTGCAGTGTGTATACCCCATGCTTCTTGCCGCTCACGCGGGTATATAAGTGCACGTACAACCGCTGTTGCTTCTGCGCCGGCGGCCGTGTGCGTATAAATGGTACTAGTTGCTCACAATAAAACATCGCTCCCTCTTCTTCTGTGGGAAAACGAACAATCCGACGAATTTGAATCCCGGCAAAAAGTTCTCGTCCCCCCCCCCTTCAACCTATTGGTCCGTGTACGAGAGAGTATGTAATTCCAATTGAGCAGACTTGTCGTCGGCTTTAAGGATTCCTCGAGAGTCACCGAGCAACTACACCGTACAGGTACACGCGAGCTCGCAATCGGCACGAAAAATCGCCAAGCGCACGCCCAGCTTACACGTGCACTGTACCCCCATTTATTTATTTATTTATTTATTTATTGTTTTTTTTTTTTTTTTTCTAATTTGTGAAAAGTAAAATCCTTGGCTAGTTTGATCTCAACGAAGCTGGTAAATTCACCCTAACGAACCTCCCGTGCTGAGTGCCATCGTCTAATCGTGACCGACAATGGAAAATCGGATCGAGTCAAGGAGTTGAGATGAATCGTTTTGACGGTATACAAGTCAAAAGTCAACGGCTGCGCCGAAAAATTTTATAATACCGATACCGGCCGGGATCATAGACTTCAGTGGAGCCCAATGCAATGTGCATGTACTGTAACGTATGTAGTCGGGACAAAAACACGAGTCGACAAGCACGAAACGCGGGCCGGCTTGTACTTATATATCCCTGCACATTTATAATATAAGCCGTATATGAGCACACAGAGAGAAAACGGAAAAAGGGAGAGGAGGAGGGGAAGGCGATAGAGCGCGAGTGGCATCGGTAAGTAGGCATATAGGGGCCGAGATGTGGAAGGGACCACCGAGCGGCTACTGCTGCACGGTAGCTCTAGCTGTGCACACTCGGCGTGCATGTTGCCCGGGAGAAAAGGAGGAGGAGGAGGACCAGCGTTCATGAAAGGCTAATGAAGACGTGTCGTTGGTCCCCGTTCCCAGAATCCCTTTCGTCCTCTTCTTCGCGAGTCTCCTCTCTGGGTATGACCGTTCGTGTGTTCTGGCCTCCTCTCCACCCCCTTTCCATCCCGAGCTTTCAACGCGGAACGTACATTCCGATTATTCGTTCTGATGGGCTGTTAATGCCGATTTTTTCCACGAGTAACTACTACTACTACTTTTTTTCCTTTTTTCATTTCCGATTTTTCGAGGATGCAGGAGTTAGTTGGAGAGCCGAGGGGATGCGGCTGCTTGTTACGCGAGATTATGATGGGTTATATGTGGTAGCTTCCATGCTTTGAAATTCAAATGTGTGGCATCGATTAAGACTAGTTTAAATTACTTGTACGCCCAGTTATAAGGTGTATTTTATACGCGAGGACCAATACACGTATACATTTATGCTCGTTATGATGGCCGGCAAATGCCATACGTATAATATCATTTGGATTTTTTTTTTTAAATGCACATGCGGTCGAGGTAGTTCTTACTCTCGTAACTTTTACGGGATAGAGCCAATTTACCTTTACACCGATCAACTCGTCTCGAAAAGTGCTGGGGATGTTCAACTTACCTAGAACAGAAAAAAAAAATGGAAACGTTAGATTCAATTAAATGTACGGATAATGTAAAGTGTATTTCATCTAGTTAACATTAGTACTACGTATCTCCAAGTAGTTTTATTGGCAGGGATGTGGTCCCAAGATTGATTGTACATAGTTCTACATGGGTTTGTGTGTCCATCTCCAATGACGCCTTATATATAATATACCATAAATGCTAAGGCCTGCGATAGAGGGGACGGGGGTGATTACGCCACACTCGATTAATGACATTCATGATTCGTAACAAAAGCTTTTCAGTTGAGGGAATTTAATTTATTACGTACCCTCAACAAAATTATTTTTCTTATGATCGTATCAATTTTAACATTATCCAATTGTCTGTAACTTGTGCACGCAAGTTAGAGATAGCTAAGTATTTATCATACAAAGGCGGTATGAAAAAAGCACCCGATACTTGTCAGTAATGCGTTTACAAGAGCGTGGGTAGAACACACGTTCATACATATTGATACAATCGACCTTCTGCCCTTTGATTTGCTGTTGACGGGAGAGGAGACGATGCTTGTGTTATCGTACTCCGAAGCATCAGCCTTTTGACGTCTTAATTACCTCCACACGCGGTGCGCCTTTTCTTAGTTCTTTTACGACGTCGGTAAGAATCTATCGGCGGGTCGAAGGGCGTATAAGCCATTTTGCACCTTCACGTCGCATCTGGCGCGCAACGTCGACGTCGCACGACGCAAGGGGTATTAAAAAAATTTCGCACCTGCTCCTCCGGCGTGTCAGCCGTGTGATTTGAAGCCCATGCAATATGACACGCCTGCCAAAGTTTTCCCCGTAATATCGGTTTTTGTTTCCTGGAGAGATTTTTCACCTCTTGCTTCGAGTTTAAAAATTTACACTCGCATGGTGCTACTTGGAAGATATTGGATCCCTTCGTCGAAGAACAAGTGCAACAACGAGAGCAAAAAAAAACAAAAGTAAAAGTCCCAGAATATGGCGAGCAAAACAAGGGGAGTCCCGATGAGCTAGCGATAGAGTAACGAGCTCGTGCAGCTTCTTTCCCCCCGTGTACGGCGTGCAAAATAATCGTCTGGCGCCGTCGATTCCGAGAGCGGAATTCGGAAAATCTCGTAAACCCGACGCGGCCGGGCAGGGATGAAGAGATACACGCCGCGCGCATCGGAGCCGGTTGCAAACGAAATTGCGATAATCGCTTTTATCGCGCCGGTCTATCGCCTCGGAAACGAGAAATTGCATCGCGCCGCCGTCGATCCTCCCGTTGAGAGGAGGTAAAAAGGGGGGTCCACGAGGACCTTGAGCCGGTACGGCCCTTCGTGTGTTATTAAGACCATTATTGTTTCATTCATGCGGCAGATTAAAAAGTGTATTAGCCGGATTTTTATCTTTCCCCCGCGAGATCGGAGGGGCCGATTAACTCCGATGGGGTATACGCGAGATAAAAGCGCTTACGGATCCCTGTTCCCCCGGCAACTGTGATTTTAGTTTAATTTCGCGGACGAGCTATATTTACCATCGTGTTTCAATCGAGAGGCTTCCTGTTAAGCTGTTGCAGGTACACCACGCAGTTTTGAGCGATTTACTTTTAATTGGGGATTCACCGTGGGCGATAAATTACAACACGTGGAGGGAAGAATCGCTGCAAAGTTGTTGGTGCCGATGAGTCGGTCGCAGTATTTCCAAAAGTCCTGGATGCGTTTGGATCGTTTTGCAACCGGGGGATCATTGAGAGACGAAAAGCTCGGTGCCAGAGCAAAGGGAAAGAAAAAGCATCTTTCGTTATCTTTTATTATATACGACAGATGGAAGAAAAAGATGGGTCTTAGGGGGGGTAGAGAGAAAAAAAAGTTGATGGCCCGGGGGCTGACTCTCTATACCACGAGATTCTCTTTATTATCAAGGACCCAGGGAATCTTGGCTAGGTACATGCAGGGTACACGTATATATAGAGAGCGCGTGGCTTACATGCACATATTGTATACTGAGCGGCAGGAGTTGTGGCGCCCGCAATGGCCGCGGGGCCTTATGTGCATATACTTGTACTCTCCCGACAGAGAAGCTCCTTTCTCTCCCTCCGCGATTTTCCCGGGCTCCCTTCGTCTTCTTTTTCTGCTTTGCTGTGTAAGTACATCCGCACGTGCCTCTCTCTTTTTTCTTCACGTGTGGACTTATTGCAGCAGAAAAAAGAGGGAGGGGGGCATAGCTCTTGGGAAGCAAGTTGATGGACACCGTTTCGTACCAACACTTGTTATTGACCATAAGGCATCGTTGCTTCATTGTTGTGAAGTTTTCTTACTCCTCTCGGTGCAAGTGGGTTTAGGGTATTTTTTTTTTTTTTTTTTTTTTTTTTTTTATATA
>NW_019379489.1:2715479-2784792 GCF_000648655.2 Copidosoma floridanum | reverse complement strand
ATAGGCGCTTGCGGTATTATTTTATTAATTACAAATAATTGAAGCAACCAGTGAATGCTTTGGGTCGTGTGGGGATAGGCGCTTGCGGTATTATTTTATTAATCATAAATAATTGAAGTAACGAGTAAGTGCCTTGGGTCGTGTAGGAATAGGCGCTTGCGGTGTTGCTTTATTAACTACAAATAATTAAAGCAACTAGGAAGTGCCTTGAGTCGTGAGGGGATAGGCGCTTGCGGTATTATTTTATTAATTATAAATAATTGAAGCAACCAGCAAAATTCCCTGGTTGTGTTACGCTAAACCATAAAGGGTCATTGAGTCAAAAAACAGGAATTCGTAGAGTACACAGAGAATCGACTTTTCAATCTATATACTTTCGCTCTCGATTCCACGCCGAAATCCTTACGCGTGCATTTATTTCTCATTGAAACCATTCATCTCATAGAGTATGCAAATTGGAGTGTCCCGTGAAAAAATGTAAAAACTTTGAAACCCATTTATACAAAATACAAATTGATACAATATCCTTTTATAATAACGCGGAGGCGCACCAGCTCGCGTCATACAAGACACGCGCACTCGCGCATGGATAATATACGTATACACAAAAGCGATAAATTCGATAAGTCTCTAAAAGCTTTTAGAAACTTTTCATTCCCGAGATTCCAGCGCGGATGCACCCAACCGTGGTGCATCGCCGAAGAAGCGCGAAAATCTAATTGTGAAAGTGTTGCCGGGTTTCGCGGCGCGGTCAAAGGACCCGGCCGCAGGGACGACGTTGCTCTCCTCCTCCTTTTCAAAAAATACCGGAAATCCCTTCTCGAAATTCCACGCGCACGGGCGCGCATGTCCGTCGTTCTCGAGGCGAGCTGAGCGCGGTTGCGCCGAATTTCCGACCCAACGTCCTTAAATGCCGATCGTGCTATGTACAGTGCAACGATACTACCTACCACCATCGCTGCATCAACTACGGGATACTCCGGATGGTACAAAACAATTTCGAAACGACTCGGGGATGGTTTTCAACACCATAGACGACGATTTCCGTGAGAATAAATAGTATACGTATACCATGTACCAGTCCGTAAAACGCGTTGATTAAAGTGTGAGCATGCACCCTCCGTCCCTGCAGGCTGGCGATTATTTTCTTCGCACCCACTCGATCCTCGTGCCGTTGGTTCGCTTCGTCAAAATACTATTGTTCCATCGAACTCATTGATTACTTTTTTCGCGTAAAAAACTGAACGGGGATCGGTCACCGGTGGAACGGTCCAACGAGAGCCAACGGATCCGGGGAATATATATACGTACTCGGGTGGGAGGGAGTTGACACGCCACGGATAACGAGCAAAATGGACCCTCGAGCGCACGTACGGGGCAGTCCGGAGGAAAAAGAAAAGAACAGAAGGGCAAATGTACCTGACGGAGATAGAGAGGAAAAAGGGAGGGGGAGAGGGAAGCGGGTATTATTAGCCGCTCGAATTACCGGGAGTATAGTCCTGGGCGAGCTAAAAGCTCTTTCGCGGCTGAGAGAGGGAGATAGAAGCGTACAGCGAAAAAGGGAGAGTACAGCTCGGAGTCTGCCATTGTGCTCTCGAAAACAGTGCATTTGGATTACGTAGGCACCTATATCCCAAAGAGGAGCGGGGGGTGGGGGAGAGTAGCTCGTAAAATTGGCCGCCGTTACCTTAAAATGGAAATAGTCCATTGACGGCGATGTTATGTATCGCAACAAAAGAGAGGCACCTATCCCAGGGAGGTACCTTATACAGCACACCCCGGAAGCGCAAGTCTCTCTGTAATGCAGCTCCAACGCTCCATTCTAAATCTGCTCGCACATATACATACCATTATACGCACAGTGCGAGCATACGAAAGCGCTTTTAACTCTATACCGTTTAGTCATTGTTGGTGTTGTTGTTGTTGGTATAACCACTACTATGTACTACTAGTGTTATTGTTACGCTCAGCGCCACGGGCAGGTTAGACTAATTTTACATAATGTTTGGACTCTATTGATGTGTCTTTGTGCTCTCGCGTACACACGTACGTATAGTTCACATACACTGGAAATAGGTATAAAGAGAATCGTTTGAACTGTCGATTCCGAGCTGCCTCTCGAAGGACATTGGTGTACACCTACACACACGCGACGAGGGAGAGGATGATTTGTAGGTATCTCGAAAGAAATAGAGTTCGTAACGCGCCAACGACGACTTTCTTTTTTTTTTTTTTTTTACATTTCATTCGAAACAAGACGCGCGAAAGAGTCGTAAAGCTGGATGCTCCGGGAGACCCGGATCGATGTATTCGTCCGGCGAGCAACGATCTAAACGACGGCACGTGACGAGCGAGCACGTGTACGACCATAAAACCAGAGGCTCATCGAAAACTCCATCTCTATTCGTCAAAGTGCCGCGTGCGAAGAAACGCGAGCCACTGCACTGCTGCCTCGGTATATACACACGCGGAAAAGGATCTTGCCTCCTCCGCGGCGAATCTACAATTCCGATGTCGTCGGGGAGTATACCTTCCTACGAAGCCGTGCGCGCGAGAATGAAATCAAACTGGATTCTGGGGATGTGCAACGGTGGTATTGTTCTAGATGTTCCTTTGT
The DNA here is from genome assembly GCF_000648655.2 of Copidosoma floridanum. Next base: position 2,782,175 of record NW_019379489.1, on the reverse strand, counting down.
ATATCGTATACGTATCTCAAGGTGCTATCTTGAAAGAACTCGGTTTCTTGTTACTGACTCCGTGAAATTTTGATGAGCCAAAAGTGGGGGCTCTCTTTGGAGACAAGTGTACCAATACTGTCTCGGAGTGTTTGAATGCAAAATAATACTTTCTATGTGTAAACGTTAAAAAAGCTTGTTAACACACTCATCTCGCGAGCGATGGTAAAACTCGAAACCTATAACCTGTGTCACGGAGCTCGGATGAATTATTACGTCAAAAACTTTGTCACGAAACCGTTATCCAACAAAATGAAAGGGAGACAAGAAAAAAAAAAGTTTGGTACTAAAAATTCGTTCATCCGCGGTAAAACCTTTCCAATACCGTCCAGCTTTATCACCACAAATCTTCCGACGCCAGTGGTACAGAGCAACGAAGAAGAAGGAGGAGAAAACGGACGGCTTGGCCGGTCTCCAGCTGGTCCTTCGTCGTTCGTCCTCGCCGTCTGTCGCTGTACCACGCTTTACCACTTCCATTCGCCGCAAAATCAATGTCAAGTGTAGGAAAGTTCTCGAATTACACGGACGTGGAGAGCTATACCTGTCATGCTTACATGAAGGCGAAACTTTGTTTTCTTTGACCAAAAATCCTCTTTGGCACACGGGAGCTTTTGATGTTTGTGCTATTTAACAATGCTTCAAAATTACAGGAGAATGTAAAACTATACATTAATTTCCCTCCTTGTTTTTCCGAGCTCTCTAAACATCAGCAGTTGTGGCTCATAAAGATCGTCTTGCCCTTGAGAACGCTCAAGCTACTCGATTAGGCAATTGGACAAATTAATAAACTAACCGACATACCCTGAAAATCACGTTTTCATAATACGTGCTGATAACACCCTCTTTTCTTTTTCTTTCTTTTTTTTTTCTTTGTCAGCTCATCCGCATACTGTTTTTACTATAACATAAAAAAACAGCCCCATTTCGTTGGTTCCACAACGCTCCATATCCCGCAGCCTGTGATGCGCACTTTAGTGTTCGAACGTCATTCCGATGTGCTTTCATTGAAAATGGCCTAGATGTTACTTCCGTACGCACTCGCTCGCGAGAGGAGAGCCCCATTGGACATGTATGTACCGTTCTCTGATGTACTCGGCCAATACTTCCGATAAAGAGTGACAGGGGATCAGGGGTGGACTTTGAATGAATGCCCTGTTTGGGTGAGCTCGGAAAACCTGATTTATTTAACGTAACCATCACCACACGTGAGCCGATGTTCTCGAGAAAAAATCCTCCATGCATCGGCTCTCTCGTATGAGTAACGGGGGTGGAATCGGCTTATTCACGCGAAACGAAGGTGGTAGTAAGTAGGAGGCTCTTGATGGGTATCTCCACTCGCTTGGGAAGAAGATTGTTGTATCGTTGGGGGTAGCCGGCTGTCGTACACGGGCTGATAATAAATTCATTTTAATTGCGCCGGTCGATCGCCGAAAAAATGCGATCCCGCGTGTAATTATAAGACGGGGCTGGAAAAGCGCGCATTATTTACAGTCCAATTAAAAATCCCGCAGCGACTCCTGAATTAACGCCACTGCCGATCCCTATCACCCGCGTAAGCCGCGTCCTGCACAGGAGGGGTGGAGGGAAAATTCGAATTAATAAATTTTCCAATAAGATAATGAAGATATAAATTCGAGAACTGACCGGCAACGCGCGCGCAGGTATCGCACTCGCGGTGTGCATATCATCGGCCGAGCGTGCAATCGGTGGGTAATAATTTTGAGCCTCTCTCTCTTCCTCGAGCTGCACTCGGCTGCGCGAATATTGATAGGAGAATAAGCCCGGAGTGGTATACCCGTCTCCCTCGCATGGACCGAGGGTATAAACTTTGTGGTGTATGCATGGGTGTAACGAAACTAACATCACACGTAATAGTACGGTTCGAGAACGTATTCGCATAGTACCTTGTGCCTTGAAGTATGTTTACTCGACGTCAGACGCGCTTCTTCTGCAGCACGTGCTTATGTCTTGATATCGAATGCTCGGAGGGAGGAGAGCGAAAAACAAGATCACAGTTCAAGGGTGTACGAAAAAGGCATGCGCTCACAGAATGACGTACGTATAAGTATATTGTGTGCACGTCCTGATTATTGATATCGTTAAAGTATATAAATAAAAGAAAACGAATAAAAAAGCTCGGCCAAGCTCGATCCTCAACGGTTATTACGATATAGGCACGTGCACAAACATGAATGTATATCCTCACCCGCAGCGAGAAAGGCGGCAGGAGCAGGACTCATCCTCTCTCGGTCTGTATGTGCCAGAGAGCGCACATGGAGAGCAAACCATAAATCATGGCTCCGAGCGAGTAGCATAAATAGCGCAAGATCAAGCACGAACGGGAGCTGGCTGGCTGACTGTGGAGCTATAGCTTCGGAGAGAGACAGAGCAAGTCCGAGTATATATGCATTTGCTGCTACACGCGGCTTCTGGCTGACGCGATTTATCCGAGCAGGGGAGGAAGAGTGGCACCAAGGTGCGAGCACGTGTGCATAGAGCTCGTACACTTGCAGCAGCTCTCTTTCAATTGACCCTTCGCTTGAGAAGAGATCCGTCCGCATTTCCTCTAAATCAGACGTCGGGGAGAGATAGGATATACTTCTCGATTCCTGATTTGCTTCGTCATCGCAATATTTCCATTTGGAAATCAAAAGGACCGTCCGATATTCACAACAACCCGCATTTCGGACCCATCTCGTATTGGACGCCCTTATAGTTTCCTATTCCCTCGGCATCCCCGGGAAATCCAAACTCATGACTCCGCGAAATTCAGCTTAAGTCTTGTAAACATTTTTTGCTGCGCAAGCAAGTAAAGCGGCAGCGGTAACATCTTCGCGTGTCTTTTCATTTTTTTTTCCTTGTCGGCAGAGGAGACAAAAACAAGAAAGATAACATACGAGGGTGGAAAAAAAAATAAACGATCCACTATCTTCATCTCGATCCTGCGGTAGTCCTGGAATACGCGGTACTTCACGGAAGTCCCCTTCGAAGCGCCGACGGAAAAAAAGGGATAGCTCCACGTGTAATCTCGTCTGTCGCGGAAGGGCAAATTTCTGGCCGCTAATAGTCGAAACCCGGAAACTCCCGGTGCACTCTACTCATCGCCAAGACGCGATTATTTTTCTGCCGCTGTGGCTCCTGTTCACGTCTAACTGCACGTGCAATTACCTTAAAATCATATTGCAAGCAAGTTAGTTCGTTGGTTTTTTTTTTTTTTTTCTTTTTTTCCATATTAGCAAAGTATTCGGTTACATAATTGTTGTATTACGTTTACTCGATTCTGTTTTAATTAAACGCCTAAGCTGGTGAAATATCACCTTTTTTTTTAAGTAGGTACTTCATACCTATTTTACGGGCTGTTGAATAAAAGTAATAATCATTACCATTTCACCTCGGAATCAAACGAGCCATCGTCATGATACAATAAACACGTTTACCGTATAAATATACGAGATAAAATTGAGCAATAAAAATCACTTATTCCGGAGTAATAATAAATATTTAAATAATTGGGCATAAAACCGACCAACGAACCAAAAAGTCCGGCATAACAGTAGGAATAATTTGAAATTCAAATTAATTCTTTCTAATTAGCCGACCAAGAGGGGCATTAAAAACTTAATGCTCGCGTAATTACATCTAGGCCCCACTCGTGTTCATATATGTATGGAAAATCCTCGGGAGGGGGGAGGGGGACGTTTTATGAATTTAACGTTGGCGCGCACTGCGGAATTTGCGCTGCTGCAGTGACAGTTGTCGTTGTTAATAACGTATACATACACACATGCAGGACGAAAGAAAGAGAGAAACGATTCAACTTATACCAAGTAGGCGTGTAATGATGGCGCAGTGGATAATTGCAGGTGTATACCAGTGTGTGTATATATGTATACTGATACACGTAAACACACGCAAGAGTCACCTGGGGTGGTTGATGAGGAAACGGATATTTTCTTGCGCTCAGCTGTGCCAACCCCCCACATACTACTGCCTTCTGCCTTTTATACGCCAGTTAGAGAAGCCGCTAATAAGATGCGTTGACGTGGGTATACATGTATCTAAACGCGCGACCGTAGTTGTACGATCGTAGTGTCCCCGGTACATGCGACTAGTTTTCATTAAATCACGATTACGTCGGAAAAATGGGCTTTCCCGTTTCAGCCCTTATTAGACGCTTCGTGACTCGGCCAGACCGTTAATAACGCCAGACTGAATCGTTGACAAATCCGGTGAAGGATGATGACGATTGGACCCTGCACTCAACTCTACTTTTCCAGAAGATCAAACAAAAATCATTGTCTTTCGAAAAATTTCAACGCATCACTTTGCAGTGAACGCACGTAGTGATGAACTCGCAAATCTTCATGCCTGTACGAGCCAACTTCCAATACCAGCCTTGTACTTCATTTTACACGCCTCCCCCCAATTTTTTTACACCTCTACAGCTTCGTGCTGCTTCGCATATGTTTTTTCTTTGAAAAGCAACTCTTTGGACTGGGATAAGGAATCAAATTAAGTGGGATGTTCCTGCTGACGATCTACGGATTCGAACAAATTTAAGAAAGCTATGTATATTTGAAGCCGTCCTGTTCGTGTTGAAGGTTTTTGGGTTGGTTCTCGTGCACACAGCGGAATGAGAACAATCCGTCCCATGCATCGGATAAGTTTGATTGGCCCACAAAGAGTTTAATTTGCCGATCGGATCAGCGGACAAGTTTGCACGAAACTGTTGGAAAAGCACCAAAATCCGCTCGTTAGAGCTCGGCGATCCGGAATTACCTGGTATAGGTACTCAACTATACCCTCGAAATTTCATCAACGCGATAGTAGCGCAAGGTGCGCATATCGTAGCGCAAGAATCGCCCTTTCTCTAGTACACAATCCCCGGGCGCTCGTGACGTTAAACTTGCACACACGTACTTGTGTACACATACACGTGCATCGGAGATGTGGAGCGTGTAAGTTACAGCGTGTAACGTAGCCACCGAGTGGACCATAAATTGAATCGTAACTTAACCCCTCCCCCTTCCTGCCGATTCTTGATTTACAGTGTCTCCACGGCCATCGACGCCGTTGTTGCCGCTCTACCGGTGGTAATTTCGATCTGTCACGCGTTTACCACCGTGTCACAGCACCGTTTCTAATGGCCCAACTGGGACTCTCTGGTATACACCGATGGCCCTGGCGAAGATGTCCCTGTTCCTCGGCCAGGTCTCATCTGAAATTCCAAGAGCTCTCGAGAGGAAAAAAAATCGTCCTCGAGACCGAGTGAGCCATAACTCGTCCTGGGAAATCGATGACAATCAATCCCCGTCCAATTTTCCGGCAATTAAATTTCCATCGAAACTGCCTCTCTCTCTCTCTCTCTTTCACGGAAGCTTCTGCTACTGCCCTGGGGTACCGGCTCTGGACGATTTTTAATAGCGAAAGCGTCGCGAATCACCGCTACGAGTTTACTGACGCGGTTGTCGTATGTTCAACCTGTAATTTCGTCTCGCGGGGCAATTGCCAGAGGATGAAAGATGTGTTACGACGCGAAGTCTAAAACGTATACGAGTAAATCGTCGTGCGAGGAGAGGTTCAAGGGACACGCGATGGTCGCCAATCGGTGCTGTTGTAGCTTGATTCGCGAAGCGTGGCTCTTCGGTGGATCGAAATTTCCTTCGAGAGGATTCTTGGAATGATCGAGATCACGGTTATCAACGTTAGCCAAAATTTTGGTACGAGCCTATTCCTCTGGACACCTGACCCTCTTACCGAGGCAAAAAAAAAGGCAATCCCATCAAAGTGGTCAATCTCGCAAAAAGTCAGCCAAGCCACCAAGTACCGCGATATACTTTCTCGCAGGCAGTGCCGCCAACACAGTGCTCTCTCGTGGAAAAGTTATTCTCTCGCACATGCACGTGCAGAGCTAACATGGGATGGCAAAAGCTCGGATTGTCCACCTGAATTCAGCCATTCGTCGCGATAACCTGCACCTAAATCTAAATTAGGGCGACGCACATACGAGCTTAACGGTTCGATCGCTGATTTAGTCCGGGTAGCACAGTTTCGCCTGCATACCCAAGCTCCACGTGCCATATAAAGAAAGTGAGACGCACGCGGTGCTGCTGCTCCCCATCTCTCTCTCTCTCTCGAGTTATTCGCAAATTCCAGAGCGATCGCCTTAGCGATGCAAGTACGAATGTCACATGGACTATGCTCCCCTGTTAGTTGACGTTGCTGCTTGCCTGCTGATGGAATTTCTGCCCAACTTACGTGTACGCAACAAGTGGAGGCAAGGCGAATGTTTGAAAATTCTATAGAACTGTACTGTAGTCGCAACAGCGGGATGTGAAAATAAGTCGAGGTGACAAATCCGTGAATCGCAGCTAGGATGGATAAATATCATGTACCAAACGATTTCCGATCTGCAGCTGTAGCGCTTTTTCTTTCTCCCACTTTTTCCACCTAGAGCGAAAAAAAGAAGAAAAAGAAAAAAAGGCCGAGAGAAAGAGAATAGCATTATTTATTTATGAGGCTAACGGCAGTGGCGATGGCATATCGACAGTGGGAAACGAGCTGCTACGAGGGAGCATCGGAAAACTCGAAACTGCAGCGCGACAAAAGATATTTATAAAGTCCACGGAGAAACGGAGAAGAAGACGGAGCTACAGTGATTCCCCCGCGGCAAACATGCCCTGGGAATAGATCGCGAGACTTGTTTCCGGGCTGTGTGGGGGAGAAAAATTTCAAGGTATCGTGATATTTGTAGAAATTGTTTTGGCTTGAAATTGAAGAGATAGAGCGTTACCTCTCCATCATTAGCAGTAAAAAGTGTATACCTATCGGTTGAAACTGCGGAAAAACCTCTCGTGGAAGTTCAACCATCTGTGAAAACACCACCATTTTCCTAAAAAAAAACTACGCCGAACACAAGCGCCAATTCTCTGTTTATCTTTCACGAGAAATCGAGCCTGTAAAGTTCCTTAATTTCGCTCTTTAAGCGCTGCGAGAGAGAAAAAAAAGGGGGGGAGGGTGGTTCGGGGCGAGAAGGGTTTACTGCGCCGACACTCCCACCGGCATTCAGAATCCCTTTGAAGATCATCAGCTCGAATTCTACGTAAACAGATATCCCCCGTTTATTTTTCGCTTCTCTCTCCCCTTCTCCAATTTCCGCTCCCTTGTATCACGGCTCCACCACCGCCGCATCGCACGGTCCATTCGCGCGGTGTAAAAATCGACGGAGCTTCCCGGAATCGTCTGCGAGAGCGGTAGCTCTTGTTTGTTCTTTCTTTCCCCTCGGGTTCGCACTGCCGATCGTTTCGCTGATGGTATATTCTTCTCCTTCTTCTTTTTTCCACCGTCGTCATCAGCGACTCGAATCATCGAAGAGGAGGTAGTCTTGATTGCGATTGTTGTCAAGGACTTACTCGTGGATTCGAAGCTCTATAGTATCTCTTCGACACAACTACCGTGGTACACCATCTCCATCTGACGATTTCTTCGATAGAAAGCACTACACACGGTATGTAGTTGAATTTCTGCAAGACAGCACAACAGCGATCAAAATGAAGGACGCGCAATTTCCATGTGGACTTGATTCCACCCGCCTGGCTGCGTCCCGCGAGATCAACTTTTCCCGCGAGCCTCGCCGACGTTCATCTCAAATTTTTTTCTTCCCCTCGTTGTCTTTTATTTTCGTGCCATCGCGCGCTTAATGAACTCGTAATTCCGGCTCGAAGCAACGAAAGAGCTGCTCACGCGCCAAAAGTAATGGGTCTATTTACAGCGAACGTGCGTTGGCTCTTTTAGCCTCGTCATTTTTCTCTGTCCCATGTTATTTTTTTCGGACGTTCATTTTTTTTCGCGTGGAGATCCAAAATACCCTGTGTTTGTTAATTTCAGGCTCAAACAACCTGCGCGTGTCGCGTGAAATAATAAAATCAAACATCACATTATCCCGACCAACGCGATAAATCAACGAGCAAAACAACTCGGCGAGTCCAAACGATCGTCATAAAACACATCGGACACTCGTATCGCGCCGACTAGTTCTCCGCTGATGCAGCCTTCGAGGAAAATCACTCGGCACTTATCTGCGTTATCATCATCTTCCGTCGCTTTCACTCTCTCTGTGTTTTCCTGAAGTCCAAAAATCTCCGTGAGCTGCGAGACTTTCATCTCCCACAGTACACGGACCAGAACAGCCGAGCCGGGCAGTTGATTTCTATGGTGCACACATTTATGCCATGCACGGAAATTCCAAGTTGACGACGCGGAAATTTCGAATTTCCCCCCGAAATGCCATAGCGCAAGCGTCTCCTTCGGTAGCTTCGTCAACTAAACAAATGCAAGGTAATTTAGCTGGAATCAAAGCAATTCGCACATGTGGGATAATCATGTACGCACTTCCTCGCTTTTTTTCCCCCCCTTTCCTTCCGAATGCAGAAGAAATAGAAAGACGCTCGAATATATCATCACACTAGAAGCGCCTGACGGAAAAGCGTGGCTCATTGTGTTCGGAGGCGCGCTTTCGCGCTCGCGCCAAATCCGGCGCGTGCCGTGCGTATCTCCTCTTCGGGAATAATGCCCGCCTGACACGCGAGAGAGTTCACCTTTCTCTCCCTCCTGAATGGCTGGATATCGTTGAATCGGTCGCGAAAGACGGTGTAGGACGAGGCGCGGGGCTACGCGGGCGGAAGTCATATTCGCTATGGGTAAAAAACCGGAACGAGCTGCTGCTTATGCTGCTCTTGAGCGATACGCCGGGGTGGCCTTTCGAGAAGCGTAATGAGTCTAAGAGCCCAGATAGTTTATTTTTAAGATAATATTTCCTCTCTCGTATATCCGTGCAAATTTCCATTGTGGGCCCATGATTTGTTTTAACTTTCGTACGAGTTAAGTAGAAACAGCCAAGTATGGTAATATGTGCGGGTTGAATGTTTTGAGTAGAAACAGCCAAATGTGGCAAGACATCATTGAGATGGACTTTTGTCAGAGTGTATGTTTGGTTTCTACTTGACGGTTTCGAGCAGAATCAGTAACGCATGGTGATTCATGGAAGTTACGAGTTTTAAGTAGAAACAGCCTAGTGTGGTAAGACAAAGTCAAGATTTTTGTACCGTTGTACCGTTTTTTCGGGTTGTGTGCTTCAAGCACTAATAGCCAAGTACAGTAATCTGTATAAGGTTATTACACTAAGTAAAAATAGCTTAATTCAGTAAGACATGACTTATATTCATCATAATACGTAGGTGTGGTAATCCATTAGAAATAAATATTTAAAGTAAACTTGATAAACAGCTAAGTGACGATGGGTTCAGTTCAGATGGACTTTCCTGAGACTGTAAGATTTGTTACAACTTTCGTTCGGAGGTACAGGTAGACGCTGTTAAGTGTGGTAATTTTTGAGCGTGTACAATTCAATTAAAGTAGTTTCAGTCAAGTGTAGTAATAAAATTAACTATTTTTAGTAGAAACATCCAAGTTGGGTAAGTCGCATCTGATTTTAATTGTTTTTTGAAATGCTTGAAGCCGAAACTGCTGTAATCTTTGATGACCCATCGGAGATAACATTGTAAGTAGAAAGAGTAAAAACTGGTAAAACAACAATAAAATGGATTTTCACATTATACATATTGTACGGTTTTTTCGAGTCAACTGCTGCAAGTAGAAATAGTCCAGTGTGGTAATCCGTAACTGTTCAATTTTTCAAGTAGAAACAGCCATGATTGGTAAGACGCACGTGACATTTGTTTTTTGAAATGCTTAAAGCCGAATGTGCTGTAGTGTATGATGACCTGTCATGATAAACTTTTTAAGTAAAAACAGTCAGAACTGGTAAGACAAAATTAAAATTGATTTTCGCATTGACTTCTTAAGATGGATTTATCAATAAATCTATTATTTGTTTAAACTTCTGACCAAGTGTAAATTTTCAAATCTGAACAGCCAAGTGTGATAATAAGTCATAATTGTTTAGTAGAAACATCCAAATGTGGTTAGACTTGTTTGAGATTTGTGTCAACACAAATAGTTTTAGATACTTCAAGCTGTATCAGCCTATCTGAATTAGAGCTTTTCAGTAGAAATAGTCACATCTGGTAAGACACAGTTAAGATGAATTCCGACATTAGTATACGTTTTTTTTGGGTTGATTGCTCAAAGTAGAAATAGTAATCTATGCAAGTTGACTAGTGTTAGTAAAATTAGCCAAGTTGAACAAGACGTGATTCTTACATGGGTTTTTGCACATGTATAATTATGTTTGAATTTTTTCTTTGCACTTAATAACCAAAACAAATCAGGTATCCCAATAACTTAATAAAAAATGATCAAGTGGCAAGAAAATAAATAAAGCGCGAGAATGAAGAATGGCGAACAAACGAGGACATTGAAAAATGGCACGCCCGAGCAGTTTTCCTTACGTGACGAGGAAAAATACTGCCGAATCATTAATGCGAAAGAAAACGAAAGAATGAGAAGCTGAAGAAGAAGGAGCGTCGCGCCTCTGGTGCTAGGAAGCGGTGAAAAGTATAAAAAAAAAAGGAAGAAAAAGAAACTAGGGGAAGAAGCCGAGCGGCAGCTGTTGCTGATAGGTCATTGCACGCCAAGTCGAGGGAGAAAGAATGAAAGAAGAGGAAAAAAGAGTCGGAGCTACCAAAAGTATCCATTATCGGGGCAGCTGTTACAATCCAGAGGATGTTAATGTTCTTGCAATCGAGCGTGTGATGTAGGTATCCAGAGTGAGGAGAGTAGGAAGCCAGAGAAGGGGAAAGGTGGATTTAGTTGGCCATTTCTCTTTCCCTGTTCTTCTCCCTCTTTCTTTTTCTTCAAGTTTTTGCCCCTCTTCGATGTGAGAACAAGTTGGCCGGTGGTATATCGATCATCGATTGAAATTTCAAAATTTCGTGCTCACCTCCTGGTTTGCGGTCCGTCTCTTCGAGTAGTAACTACGGAGTCTCCTTCCAAAAAATTCGAGATACTTGGGACTTTTGTTTGCAACAGCTGCACCGTACTCGTCCCGATCAGCTGTTACATGTACATTTCCAACACAACGCTATTATCATGCTTTTTTTCTCGTCAGCCGCACTTACTTTGTTTGGTTAATAGCGTTTTTCGATCGATTTTCGATGGAAACGCCAAACCCGCTCGGCTAAAAAATTACACAAACTTAACGGTCAATAAACTACAAGGTTCGTTACGAGCTGACACAAAGGGATTGCACCGCAGCCGGCACGGTCTGGTTGAACTTGAAATTGAATTATTGCGATATGCCTCGGCAGAAATTCAATCTCTCGATCGGCAAACGCTGAAAAAAGGCTCGGAATGGTAAAACGAAACCACTGCCACCTCCATTTACAATAACAAAAAAAAAGGTTGCATTGGATGGACAAAAAAAATATCGCTCATCAGAGGATAATCATTTCCTCGTGGGGCCAAGGTGGTATGAATAAAGAGAGGGAGAGCGAAAGTAACCATTTCGTAAATGAGAAAAGGCGGATGTGCAAGAAGCAGCTACAAGAACAATCCTTTGTATGCATATCAAAGTCGATGTACATAAGTGTATATGAGACGTTAGGCGAACCGTAACTTGAATTGTTTGGAACGCGATGATATTTGTATAATCACCTCTTTACGGGCAAATAAAATAAATACGTATGTATATATTTTTATTGTGTAATATGTGTTGGGTTGAAAAAATTATTACATCAATTTTAAACTTGTTACATCAACTAAGTATGGATAATACCAGTGTTAAACTGCAGTAAATCGAATAATCGAAGCATTAAACTCAATTACATTGTTCAGAGCGAAGTAAAAATTCCAGACATAATGGACTGCTGACCACAATGAAAATTAACATCGTAAAGAGCTTCAATGCTTGTGCAGACAAGCAAAAATCAAAACTCATTTCGTTGTTGAAAATTCCCTTAAACTTTGACAAGGGATGATTTATTTCCAAGCGAGCTCTTGCTTGCACTTTCAGAGCACTTATACTCTTTACTAGCCGAGAGTACAACAAAAAGGTGTGTGTGTGTGTGTGTATGGATATGTGTGTGGGTGTAAAAATTTAACAAATTGTATAATGAAGAGTCGCAGCTCGGGGCTTCAGGATGTTTCATTACCTTCGATTACTCCCTATTAAAGCTACGAGTAGGTACACTGTTTTCTCTCAATATACCAGCGGCAATGGAAAGTCGGAAGAGAGATGCGCTATTTGCGCGTTGGGTAAGTACGTGTATGCATATGAGTTGTTGGTCTTTGTCTCATCATATAAGGTACGTTGTAGTGCTTACTTTGTTCGTGTACTGTGTCAACTGTACAATAGTTGCATTGTTCCTGCAGGTAAGGTTGTTAAATTTATGCAATCGTAACTTTGAAAAAATAAAAAAGGCCTATTCAAGGTCTCTATTAATATTGTAAAAATTATGTTTGAAAATATTACATAAAACTTTGGTTTGTTTACTTTTCAGATTCCTCGAGAAATCTAATAGAGAAGAACCACTTCCCTTCGATCGCCTCGGACTACATGGATAACCGCACACTGATGTACAGGTTGATCACTCGGACAGATACGGTTAGATGCAGGAGGCAGTTCAATAGTGGTATATGTATTATATGGGCAAAGATCTTCTCTAGGAGGTACACGTGTACAGAACAAGATTGTAGGGTACATTATATGGCTGGTGGTGGTGGCATGAAAATTCACATGCGTAATGTGCCGTTCCCCATTTATTACCAAGTCGATACAACACTAAAGGTAATCGCGGGTATACGATGGCACATATATGGTGTATGTATACAATGTACAGACGAGTGCGGATGGCTGATTACTCGCGGCAAAACACACTTGACGGTGGCTCATTGTACCTGGTTGTTGAACCCCTGGGAGAAGAGCCGAGCCACGTTAAGATTTATCCAACTGAATTATCAGCGTTTTAGAGCGCTAGATCGCCGGATCCAGATAATAGGTGGGGTCGATGTCTCGTGCACGGGAGGTGTACCTGCAAATACATGCCATGTGTATGTGTGGGTGTATGTGTACGGCAGAACGAGCGATGATGTCGGACACGCTTCGACGATGCTCCTTTCCATCGAGACGTTTTTTTGTAAGCGTGTCTTTTGTGATGGCTTAATAAGGGGGGGACGCGAGGCTGATGATGGCCTCGTGACGAGTCCCTGTCTCGAGGGGCTCCGGAAAATAGGTGAAAATTAAACTGTTCCCCCTGAGATATTCGAGCCAACGACTCCCTCTCGACAACTATTATATTAGCAAAGTGTGCATATAGGCACGCGTGTGTACTTTGCGCGCGCGCTCGGCGTTTACTTATGATTTTACCTGAAGGCTGACGGATAGAAAGTTGGATCGAAACAACGGCGCTCTTCCGAAAAAAAAAAAAAAAAAAAAAAAAACAGTTTCACACTGCAGAACAATCCACTTGACTTGCGTAGCAGTTTGAGGAGAAACCGATGTTAGCTTCGCGTGTGGATACGTGTATTCAAGTTCAGGTTTGCAGAGATCTGTACAAATAATAGAGAGGAGCTTGTCCCCTTTGCACACAGGATTGAGCGTTTTGTCAAGTGAGTGAAACCGGAGGAAAAAAAAAAAAAAAAAAAAAGACAAAAAAGGTTAATACGTGGAGAGAATCGGTTGGCGTGCTCCCCGTGTAAATAACGCCGTGGCCATTAGATTTTCCTCTTCTCTGGTAAGCACGAGCCCACACTTTCTTAGTCAACGTCCCCGACAATGCACGATTCCCGTAAAAACCTAATTATCGTAAACCCCGTCCTCGGCGATTGTAAACAAAGATCGGTATCTGCGGCGACGCTACCGCCGCCTCTCCTCGCAACAACTCGATCCCCAACTTGACCCTTTCTCGCGCCGCGTCGTCAATTACTGTGGCCGTGGCCGACTTTAATTGAATGGTCTTTCTCATCTTCTTGCCGATATAATGTGCACGTTAGTTGCTGCTGTGTACCTTTTGACGCGTCGTCGGTTCGATTCGACAAGAGCAAAAGTCATGAGAGCGAGAGAACCTTTTGTGTGTGTAGTACCGATGTCGGCGGGAGAAACTTGCTCCTCCTGTTTTTTTAAACCAATATCCTCTGTTTTTTTTTTTTTTTTTCTCTTTCAACTTGTATTTATAAACACGTGTAACGTCAGGTCATTGGAGAGAAGCAAAGTGAAAACGACGGCACTGCATCAGTGTAGTGGCAGTACAGTAGTCAACGACGAGTAGTGGCCTCATTATCATCGTTTCGGCATTAACATCGAAAGAAATTGCAGGAGGAGCCACGGAAACTCGTGACGGGAATCGGATTAAGCTGTGCGCGCCCGTATTCGGCGTTTACGTGTGCTGTTGCTGCAACCTCGGCATGTAAACGGTGGGTAATGCTGCTGTATCGGTAGTACCTACACGCCGGCTGAGTTGTTGATCGTGAAAACATGTTTGGGAAGAACAATAATGGCCAACGATTTTCTTCAACTTTATGACGCTCTTACACTGCGGATGTGTCTATACCTGATGATTTTTTATGATTACTGTCCACACGAGTTTCACTTTTTCATTTTGTGAATTTATATGTTTGTTCTGCTACATTTTCATAAAATGTTTAGTTAGTTTACTTAACGTACGAACAAAACGTGAGATATAATTCACAAAGAACTTGAGTGATTGGTGGAAAAATTTTGTATACATAATTTTTGGTGGTAAATAACCAACTGTATGGTCAATTTTTCCGTACAACCAACGTGGCCGGAACAGGTCAGCTGTCGATATTAAATCCTTGAAGACTAGTTATGATTAATTCCAGACGCAGACTTTGTCATATATATAAGTACGCAATGCACGCTATAAAAACATGACCAAACTGTCTTAAGAAGATAACACATGAATCCCTGGTATTTTTTATTTATTTATTTATTTTATTTTTTTTTTTTTTAAACTTAAAAACCCCATTCAACAAGTAAAGCATCCTATATGTATACTCCTGGCTGCACCAAGTAAACCAACTGAAATCCCATACATGAAACGTGTGTATTATTTTTGAATTTTTTTCGCCTTTGTTACTTACGATCGGTACAGCTGTCGGTCAAGTATACGCACTTGTTTAAAAACAATTTGTATTGGTAACATTAATTTGTAATAATTATACAATACATCGATTGTATGTTCAACAGGACTTACAAATCGTTAAGTGATGTACTATCGCGTAGTACATACCAACACGTACCTATAAGAAAAGCAAAGAACTTCAAAAGGATCAATGACTTTGAATTGGTTTTTAAACATATTAAATGATCAATGAATAGAAAAAATTATTTCATGGGTAATCAATTACTCGTTAAATTAACCAAGTGAATACTTTGACGGCTCCATAAGAATAGTCTCACGTCTCAATCATCCATGCGTTAATTACGCTATGACATCGTGAGTCACCAAAACCAACGGTGATGGATAACAATAATTTATTGAGCATAAAATACAAGCAATTTCCGGTAAGCGTACACAATGCCCTATATCATTTCTCCCGAGAGCAAAACGATACAAGTATAGAGCATATATATATATATACTCACGATCATAAATAAGGTATATCTAATCAGAATGCCGGGCAGCAGGTAGATATTAATCAAGGGCAGGCAGGAAGCGGGGTACACAAGATAATACGATCCCCATACTTATATATACTATACCTACACGCGGAAAAGGGTATATAAAGTAATGATACAAGTAGGGTTGCACCTATTCGTGTACGTGTGAGAGGAAGATAAATTTCGGGCAAACTTACTTGGTCTGGAAGCCCTCGAACTCCTCCTGCTGCTCGCTGATGGACGCCTCGAGGTCCAGGTAAGCCCCGTAATCGCCGTCCTTGTACAGCTGTAGGGCCGTGTCGTCGAGCTGCAATGCACAAACGACGGAATACAAAATTAGTTTACGTGCAGTCGTTAGGGAGCACTACCTCCCCGTACTCGGGAGTAGGCATATAATCCTATGTATAATGTATATACATATAATGTAGGTGGGCCTGATGTCACCATAAAGCCCGTACGTGCCGTAAGACTCGATTGCTCGCACGGACAACGAGACGGCATTGTTGCGCTCGAGAGATTTTTCTTCGTTTGGGGTGAACAGTAGGTATATGTACGGCAGAATCGCCGGGAGCAATGAAATTCCCATGATTTCACGAGAACTTTACGGTTTTAACGTTCCGCGTAACGGTAACAATGGCACTCGGGACTTGTAGGTAGGTGCATTATGTATAAATAGCAAAATGCCCGATGAAGCCCGTCGAACGCACAGAAGGGACCGGTCGAGCGGCCGATCCGGTACATATACCTGCAACGCTCGAATGAATTATCCGGGCTCTACTGCGTTTCCGGTATGTATATACACCAGCGTTGGAAAAGAAAAGAAGCTGCACAGGTTCTGCAGGCGACTATACATCTTTGGCGAGGCGACGACGACGGCGCGTCGCTGGGAAGATGAATGGCAACTTAATTGCGTTATTATACGGACGAATCGGCAAGGGCTCGGTTGTCTTCTCTCTCTCTCTCGCTTTCGTTTCACTGGTGCTTATTATACATTACGACGTGCCATCGTTTGCGCCTTGATAGCTTGTTTATGGCCGATAGCCCGTCGACGACCACGAGAAATAGTTCGCGTGGGCAGGAGCCGTTGGTATTACATACCGATGCCGTCGAGCAAATCGAGCATCGAGCGCTCGGGGACAGGAGATGTGAGATAGAACTTCGGTGGAACAGGCCTGGTGGTGTACGATTGCCAAGATGAGTGGGAAGTGATTAGAAAAATCTTGCAGGCTGATTGTGCGTGAGGATCGGTTTGTTATTGCCCGTAAAGTCATGTTATCGTCTTTGGTGACTTTTTACTATGTCTGCTTCCGGGGATTTCCGAGAAATAGGGGTGTTTACTGCTAGGGGCTTGGTTCTCCTCTGTTTTGTGGGTAGCAGAGAAACGTGACAATGTTTGAAATAAATTGAAATTTTTCACTAATTTGAAAGTAACGAGTGACATCGACAATATTAGTAAGAATAAATGATGAGCAATGAGAGTACGGGTGTGAAAAATCTTAGAATCGACAAATAGTGACGAAACTCGAAGAAGTCACGGTGGGTGACCTATATTCTAAAAATCCGCCGTTTTAAAATAATTTTGGCCGAGCACGCGTCGCGCTAGGGACAGTGGCTTATTATACTCTTGATTCACAAATAACGGGTGAGTTGTGTTCTACACGCAAATAGCGTGTAATATCTTAACTCTCAAAATAACTCAAAAGCTCGTAAATCTTGTTGTACAAAGCTAAGAGTGGCAACTTTAATTCTATTATTTTTAAATTGAAAATTAAAGAAGAGAAGAACAAAAACGACAAATGAATCATCATCTTTTTTATGAAAATATGACCATTGGGTCGGAAAGTTTTATGCTTAAAATCAAAACACTAAAGAGGCTTTCTCCTGCTCACCGAAACAAAAAAAAAATGAACCATCGATGGTTTGCCATGTACATGATTGTACAAGTTGGACTTTGCACTAATGGTTCATAAATAGGCAAAGCCGCACACTGTTTGATAAACTTAAACACGGAAAATCGGCAACGTGCGTCATTAGACAAAGTACGAAACAACTTGGGCATCGAAAAATCCACGCCACAGTCTCACGAGCGAGATACGTTTATCCATCCAGGTATATTTACAATAAAAACAAACAACACTTTCTCGATATTACGCGCAGGCCACGGGCTCTCGTACGATTTCCGCGTCCTTACAGAAAATATATTCATTAGCCGGTCGGGCAATAACTCCTCGGGAAACTTTGCTCGCGGCGCGTGTGGGTGTCCCCGCGAGAGAGAGAGAGAGAGCTCGTGTGAATCACGCGTACGCGGGACCGAGGCAATCGGCCCCTTAGCTTTTCCTGTTCCAAGCGACTCTTACCGTTCCAAGAGACAAAAGAGACTCTCGTGAATTTCCGCAAAGTGTTCCGACCGTGTCGCAAAATTCTTTTTTTTTTTTCTTTTTTTTTTCACTCAGCCAAACGCGCACACTCGAAAAGGACTTTATAGTACCGCGTGCGTTGTTTCGTCACGGAACGTAACTCCACCGAGAAAGCATTTATCACGTGTATGCGTAGAAACGGTATTTAATCGAGAAATCATGTTTCGGCGGAGATTCACGGGACATCAAGAGAACTCGATTGAACATCCATACACCTGGAATCGTCCAAGTTCAACGAGCAATTCCAAAGGTAAGCTGTTGAAAAATAAGATCCCAGATGGTTAGTGAACGAAACGAGCAGGAGGAGGAAACGAGGCGAATGGTGGGGGGATGGATGATGAATCGCTTTACGGTGCCCTCATCGGCTCGAATTTCCGACGATTCCACGGACAATTTCCTCCTGGCCGTTCGTAACTATGGCGCCAAAGGCGAGCTCCAGCCCATACGCCTCCTCGCCGGCGTTAATTGTAAGCGCAATTTCAGCGTGTGTGCGCAAAAAGTCCCCCCTGGCCCCCGAGATTTTACGAGCCTTTGCGTGCCTTCTCTCGCTTCTCTTTCCACGCTATAGTGATCCCGTAGCTTCGAGACCGTTGAGACGTGCAACAAAGTGATTTTGCTTTTTATCCGAGCAAACTTCGGAAAAGGAACAAGATATCCCGGGGTACAGAGTTACGTAAGAGAACGGACTTGTTGAAAAAAAAAAAAAAAAAAAAAACACATGTACTTCCGACAAACGATCGAGCTCGAGTCGTAAAGCGTAACGCGAGCTGTCATCGATAGTATAAGTAATGATCCTTGCGCCTGCGGCGTGTACCTACTTTGGGCTCGGCTAATTCAATTAGACAGCTAATTCGACGGGCAAAATTATAACCCTCCGTTTGACTTTTTCCTAATTGTTCTTTCTTCAAGATGAATGATTGTTTTGCCCAATAGGTTATTTCCCATGATGAACGATGCCCCATCAGTCTTGTGTACCAGAGTCAAGTCGAGGTTTTAGCGTAGGATAACTTGTGTCGTGTTGTGTGATGTGCCTATACCATAGTTCCAGCCTCATCGGAAAAAAAAAAAAAAAAAAAAAAAAAGGTATAAAGCTTCGGAAATCAGAAGCAGCGCCGGGGAAAGTTACGGTGCACACCGGTAACGCCAACTGGCAGGAACCAAGACGGTCCAGCGAGCCGATCCTTTCCCCGTAGGTAAGTATATCCTGTGCACCTCGACAAGAACAACAAGTACGGTGCCCGTGCACTGCCAGTTAGCGTCGCTCTGCTCTACTCTGTTACGGGGCGCGTGACCGAGTCATCCACGGGATGTATGTTATACCCTCGGCTGAAAATGGCATAATGGCTCCGCGGGCGGTGGTGGTGGTGGCACGCGCGTGAGAAAGACCGAGAACCTTTTCCGCGTGCGTGGAGAAATCGGTGAGTAACGGAGCATTTGAATAATTGCGCCGAGTCTCGACTTCCCGGGCACAAGAGTTCAGCGACAACAACGGCAGCAAGTACACGAGAGTCTACCTTTTTTTTTGTCCGTCTCTGCTTCGATCTGCACGAGGGATCCCAGAAACTGTTGATTGCACAGTTTTTACCCTTTACTTTTACCACGTGCATTCCCGTTGATGTATGAAATAATGTGTTTAGAAATATTTTGGTTTTGTGAGTTGCCCTTGTCTGTACGCCTACAAAATTTCTCTTGCCGCTTGGTGCATTGTGCACTGCACGGTCCTGGTTGGTGGTTTGCGAAAGTAATAGCGAGCCCCAAGATGCGTGCATGATTTGTGGGATCATTCGGCCAGACAGACGCTCTTTTGTGCGGGAATTCTCATCCAAATAGCTTTTATAGAACGATGGACTGCCCCGTGAAGAAAATAATTCATAATGGGCCTTTCACGGGTATGTATAGAAGCGCTCTGTGCCATATATTGCTCGTATGCATAAGTCAAAGTAAGACAGGTGCGGGCTACTTCAGCAACTATATTTTTATCGGCTATGGATGAAAAATCTATATGCGTAATTCGTTTACAAAAGAAGCGCTTCCTCGATTCAGTCTTGAGCTTCACTATATCATATCCTTATTTATTATTGTTCATTAAGAAATAAATGAGAACTGATAGGTGTATACATAAACAAAGAGAGCAATCCTCCCTGGGAAATCGAAAGCACATTTGTGAGACGACCCCATAATCTTCCCAAGTTTGTTTTTACGATCGACTATCAGTATGTTTTTTCTTGAGACATTGTATACACGTGGTAAGATCAAAAGCCAAGGCGAACGGTCGAGCGGAGAAGCCGTAGGGCTGACCCTCGAAAATAAATTGGATCTAGTTACAAAGTTCAACAGCGTTGCGTCCTTTTGCACTTGTATGTCAAGCCACTCTCGTGCAACGCGAGCTACTACTGTTGGGGCCAAAATCGATTTTTCGTCTATTTATAAAAATCGATCGCATAAAAAGCCGTGACGCCATTCAAAATAACAAATGCTACAACCAAACGTTTGTAGCTGCACGAGAAAAAACAAGAGGTAGGTATACGCACACCCACGTATGTATTTATGCACAAGTTTCGTTCTCTCAGGTGGCAACTTCCTTCAGCGCGCCGCAGGTGGCACTTGAACTCTATCCCCTTTGGCCCTTTCCTCTTAGGAGAAAACAAAAAAAAAGGGAGTGACATCGCGAAGAGGACGGATCCTCCCGGGTCCTCTTTTTCCTCTCGGGTGGCAGCTAAAAGAACTTCAGGATTTCCCCCCCCCACCCCTCCTTTTCCTTTGGTATCCTGCGCGTATAGAAATAAGGCCGTTGTTTGTTTTAAAGGACGCAAGGAAGAAAAGAGAGAGCCGTCGCCTCGTCCCGAGGGATATCTCGTGGTCCTTTTTCTCCGCCAACAGTACGACCGCAAGAGCCTTCCTTTCCTCCTCTTCGTACATTTTCTGAAGGAGGACAAACTGCAATCTTATCGAGAGCACATAGGAGAGCGTATAGCGTTATACGACGTGCTGGGCATTCTTTTTGACGGAACCCCCGGATTAGAAGAACATTGCGCGCGGAGGAGAAAATATTGTTGTTTGGACCAATAAAAATACCCCGAGGCAGCAGCCATTATGGAACTAAATCACCTGACCTGTACGATCGAACGGAGCTCCGCCTAATGTACAACTTTGATCTTGCCCCACAGGGAGAGATAGAGACAAAAAAAGGACGAGAGAGGGGTAGGGGGTGTTAATTACCCCCCCCTCCCAGATGGACGGATCGAAAGAGAAAGGAGTGTACAGATCTGATTGGAGTCCGTGGCTCTGCGGGTGGACGATCAGATAAAATCGTCCGTGTGTCCGCGGTGTGTGCAAAAGAGGGTGGGGGGGGGGGACAAAGGGCGCGCGCGAGATGCAATCGCTCCGTGGGCTGGATCCGATCGGTTCCATTGATATTCCTCATGCCTTTGCCGTGCTTCCTTTGCACACCTAGTGGCACTTGGATTACCTTCGCGTAGCCATGGAGAGCCATCGACTGGCACTCCCCACCCAAGATTTAACGGAAGATCAATATAACGTCCAAATGGGCTAGTTTTTGTTTAATTTGCTGGAACGACATGTGCACAGGTGAGCGTGTGGTGGTTAAAGGGAATCAATAAGCGACTCAATGAAGGATTCATAAGTGCAGGTTACGTAAATGTGCCCCCTCGTGGTGTGGGTAACCTATTTTTCCGTCACGCGAGCTCCCGTGACACAGAAAGGCTCCGCTGCTCACGCTAGCCCGCGGGTATCGTCTCTCATTTCCTCCCTGCATTGCGAATCTTGAAATTGAAATACTCGTCTCGCTTACCCTTTCTCTCGAGGAAAAAAAAAAAGGAAAACAACGGAGGGACAAGAAGAGTCGCGTCCTTGAAACTCGTGGCTTCCACTAACTCGGTGATTTTTGGTGCACGCACCACGGCAGCGGAAATTGTGAAAGAGCGCACAAAGAAAATCCTCTCTTGGGCAACTCAGGTGCACTGGCTTCGCTTACGCGATGTTTAATTGAAAAACTCGCTTCTCGGAGTTTATGCTATAGTTTAACAACAAGCCCAATGACTCGGGGTTGGCTCTATGCTCTACATATATTTCCCGAAAGAAGAGTAATGATTATATTAACAAAAGAAGCGCCGCTGTAATAATACAGCAGAGAAGCTATAGGTGGCTCGCAAAAAGGTAGGTAGGTGTTTTAAAATCTCATTACGATTCAGGGTGTCCCTGGTATAGAGGGAGGGGGGGGGGAAGGAAAAAAGTTCGAGGCGTAAAACTCACTTCGCGAAGTGGAACGAAGCCGGTCAAAGTCCTCGGCGCATCCGGTTGTAAAAATATCCGGGGAGACTTCTCGGGGCCGGTGGTGGTGGCCCTCGCAAGGACCGAAGAAGCACCTCTACGGTCATTAAACCGAACTGTTACGCCTCATGAAAATTTCCAGTCGTAAGTATAAACATTTTTTTCTTTTACACCTTGCACCCATCGGCTCACCGCTTAACAATAGAGACTGCAGTTCGATAAATAATTCATCGGTGCATGGAAAAAAAAAAAAAAAAAAAAAAAAAAAAAAAAAAAAAAAACAAGGGATATGACAATGTTTGCTCGTATTGCGCAAGCCCGTCAACTTTCCCTCAAACTGCAGGTACACGCACCACGAGCTCTCTCTCTCTGTGACACAATACCCCGAAGGAGCAAATCAAATTAGAGCCACGAGCAATAAGTGTATGCACTGCGCACACGGACGCGGCGTCTTTCTTTGGCAGTTGGAAAAGCCACTCCTGCTCGGACGAGCCGTCGTTTTGCCGTGCGTATACCTACGACGCATGTAACATAATGGCACTGCAAATAACACGAAGCGCAGCGGTCGTATGCACATATATATGCGCGCACGCGGAAATGCACGCGAACCAATTAGCCCGGGTATAGTCGAGTATAGGTTGCGTTATAGGTTGGTGCAGGGTGTATATACACACACACATGCGTGGAGAATGCTCTTTGCTTGCCGCGAGAGCCGAAGCGCGTGTTACGAGCGGCTCGTAGGGTGCTCCTTTTTTTTTTTTTTTTGTTTGAGGATGCAATGCAGGTATACCCACTCCATGTGAGATCGCGAGGCAGGAAGTAACAGCAGAACCGGAGAGGGGAATGAACGAGGGATTAGGTAAACATGGAAATTAGCACTCCAGTGGGACAAGCCCGAGTGGCGGTCGCAGCGACTGCCAGTGGATCGCTAAGTGGACTACTATGAGCATATGCAGGGAACGAAATAATGGGATGCACTCTCTCTCTCTGTTAGCTCGCAATGGCTCGTCGAGAGGACGTCAATCGGGTTTTTAAACTTTTTTTCCCCCCCCCAAAGACACTTTCGTCCAACCGTCAGTGGCTATAGAGTTGCTCTCCCTCTCTTTTTGTTTCTTCTTTCGTTATCACGCGTGTTACATAAGTGACGGTAAATATAATGACGATGGTGTTTTTCTTGCTCATGAAATTCATTTTAATAATTTCGTTGGAAAACGGAGTGTTAATCCCCCTCATAATGTACGTTATTAAAAGCAACAGCGTTGCACTTGATTATATTCTATTACGGCCTGCATGTCTGTGCATGCATACATAATTATTATAGTTTATGAGCTGTAATTATCGATCTTTGAGCCTCCCCTGCCACCGGTTTCAGCCATTCCAACATTTAACGCCAGTTGATGAAAATGCAGCGAAACAACAACCACGCGATCCTCCTAGGAGGTCTCCTTGTCACTATATATACAGTCAGAAAATATCCTCAACACTATATAGCTTATCTGTACCCGAGGGGCTGCTCGGCAACGAGTCTGTTTGTTGAGGGTTAAGTGAAACCAGCTCCTTGACTGCTAAATAATCACTCAATCCGAACTGGATAATAAAAAAAACCAATCCCTGCCACGAGTCCACCTAAACTCAATTAAAATCGAATTGTGGAGGTATAGTGACTAGAGACACACACTGCACGGCTGTATTCTAATTAGTGGCTACAGTGGCCATTCGTCGGTATCGATCGAGCTCGCGAAACCGGCTGTCTGGCACTTGCACCTGTACCTATACTATACCTGCTTTTCTTTGTAAAAAAAAGTCTATACGTACACAGGCAAGAACTTGGCATTGATAAATGCGCGGAAGTGTGTCGTATTGAAATTCGACACGCGCAAAATTAAGTTGCAATTCGTACGTGCATGCGCGGGGGGAGAGAGGCTCAATTACTCAGAGCTGACTGATCGGGGAACAGTGATACGTATATACATTTATGCGGACCAGTGCGTGGGGGAACTATTTTCAGGGACCTATCGCTGCACGGGTTGAAGAATTTCATCACCAACACAGTGTTACATGTTGCACGTAGGCGCGATCGTACCACGAATAATCTCGTTGGCCAAAGAGGCTGGTCCTTCGAGCTAAATCGTTACTTGGATCGACTTTATACACTCACAGGAGTGCGCCTTTGCGAAGTTGGGGTGATCGAGAGTTGGCAAGTGTAGTTTTTACAACGATGCGCAATTTTGTGGAGTGTACCTATAGTAACAAAGAAGCAGTAGACCTTCCGAAAACCCTTGTAGTGTAACACGGGGGAGGTTTTGGCATACTAGACGAATAAATTGGGACCGAATGAAACGTCTCCGTCAACGGCTCGTTTTACGCAACGGTACACTTCTTGCCCAGGTGCTCACAAAAACCTTACGATACAACGATGAAATGAAAAATCTGCAAATACCCTCGCATATCGATCAGCAGCCTGTCTATAATTCAGCTGTCAGGGATGACGTACCCATCACGGATGAAGTCATACGTGTGCTGTACACACGTATATACGCTACAAATACGTCACGTCTAATGTTACGGCCAAGTGAAAAAGAGATGTATGTACACCTACTCTGCAGACTCGAGTCGCAAACTTCGGCCGAGCGGTTAGGTCAGAGAGGGGGGGGGAGGGAGGGAGGCTTCGATAATCGATACTGCGGTTAAGCCGCGCGCTAAACGGCTGTCACCTCGTCGTGTATGTATATATGTATTTATAGAGAGATGTGGTCCAGGGACTCTTGCGTGTGTACACACACGCGCACGCAGGGGCGATGGGAAAGTCGATTCCGTGGTTTCGTGAGGCGGATAGTTTAGCTAGTCGCTCGAAAATAATGCGATTGCCCCCGCGTCCTGTATATTTATATACCTATTAGTTGTACGTGTACGGACGAGTTGGCGTATAGAGCTCCGCTTTTTCCAACCTTGGTCTTTCATGGGTGCTATTGACGAGGTACTGATGATAGAAAGAGAATGTACTCGATGATTGTCTATTACAAATTGCTCGTGCCGATGGAGAGGGTGTTTTTTCCTATCTACTTTATTATTTGGCAATTGTTGCTTGGTCCTGATGCAGAAGTTATCGGTGATGGCTCACTTTTTTCAGATTTTACGCTTGTTATTGGTGAGCGAACGAACGTAGGTACACATCAAACAATAACGAGATTTGCATGTGGCTGTTCATTAATTTTCATAAAAAACTCGTTGAAAAGTCAAAGCCGTCAATTGAAATCCAAAGATTGTCGCGTCGCACTTTTACAGACAGAAGTTTCGGATTAAAGCCGCTTATCGCCGAAAGCCTGCCCATGCATGGATTCTCGAGTAAGACTTTCGCACCAGCTTATAGCAAAGCTCGAGAGACAGCTGCTGCAAAAGCTCAAGCAACGTTACAAAATCATTACTACTAAGACAAAAATTAAAAGGACTGATGAAAGGAAAAAAAGAAAAAGAGGAAAAGAGAGAGAGAATTGCTGGCGGAAATGCCCAACAAACGGTTGCCCCAACTGCGAGGGATTAATCAAGAGTTTTAATTAATTCCCAAGTCGCGGCTTGCCCTCTCGACGTTGGCAGGGGCCTGGTTCTACTTTTAACGCATGCAGTTGGAAGCCCTCGGGGGGGAGCAATATAAGAGTAAATAAAAACTGAGGGAAACTTTTCATTTACTGTAAACTGCGGTAAAGCCCTCCCTTCATCCCTTGCTCGGTGCTACACGATAATATTTTTCAAGCGCCGTCTAAAGTGTTTTGTCAACGGCTGGTTTGTAAGTATTAAATGGATTCGGTTGAAAATTCGGTTAGTCCTGTGATCTCCCGATTTTATTGGTACGAACTGGTATATGCTTGATAAGTAAATTTAAAATTGACACAGCAGAGAGTGGAGTGCAACAAACACTCGAGTGTGGCAAACACAAGTGTTGGCGAGTTTCAAGGAAAATAAAGGGCCACTCGAGCCCGTATACGTGAGGTCTGGAGGAAAAGTTCGATAGTTACGCTTCTTTGAGAGTTCATCCCCCCCCCCCCCGAGTATACAACAACACAATCTTCATTTCTAAAATAACTGGCCCTTATTGCGTATAACTGCTTTCATGTATCACTTGAATTCGTAAAACTACCGATAATAGGCTAACTACGTTTGCAACTAGTTACGCAGATGTAGAGGTAAAAATTTCGCATAGCTCGACACTATGATGGTTACATGTGTAGTGAACGTGTTAATTAACAAAATAATGCTGAGGAGCTCGAGTGACAGTAATATGCACGGATATAGGTGCGGGAATATTGAAATATTTATTACTTGCAGGAAAACCAGTAGCTGATTGAATAATGCTAACTACAGAGTGATGGTACGTGCGAGTTCGGAATTTGCGATGAGCTCGTTGTATCATTGTTTGTTCGACATAAATTATTCGCACGGTAATTGTTTTATTGGAAAACAATATCAAGCACCTCCGATAAAAATAGCACCGCGTGTAAATTTTGCGGATACTCTACGAGGGAAAAACAAAAGTATGCAAATTTACCTCGAACAAACATTGAACGATATAGAGACCGAAAAGGACTTTATTGTTTAAACAGAGGAAGGATTTGGCTCTATTGCACACAATTCAGGTGTACGTGTACAAACAAGCTATCAAATCAAGATCCATAATAATCATGTCATCAGCTGCGCTTTGAATAACCATGTTAGTGTTACTTTAGCTCTTGAAATTACTATTTACAACCAATTGTTTGCATTTTCATATCTAATCACTCAGTGCTTTTCGCAATACCCCCCAATTTTCGACTATTTATCCCACATCACGTAATTTCACACTCCTCTACTTGTTATTATTCATGAAAATGAAGAGCCAAACGAATCTTACTTTCCACGATCATTTACTTGTACACGAGCTATACACGTATATAGAGAAAAGAGGGTCTCCGTTCTGTTTTTCGAGGCATTACTTGTTACAAGGACCAAGTCATCATTTGTTGATTTCAAAGGGGACACGCGCGAGGCGATCAACCGCGTGGCTTTTTATACCAATGAGTAAAATCTGAAAGTGCGTGTATACCATTCGATGGCAATTAGACCCTCATTAATCTTCGCTCCCGGAGCTCCGATGCACAACGCCCTTCGGTCCGGTCGCTCGATTTTGCACTTTAGCGCGAAGATTAGAGATTTAAATCGTCATTACGCGCTCAGGGGAACCGTGCAGCACCCAGTATTCGCGAATTCGCCCCGGAGCTTGATTATCACTCGGGAGCCGGTGGTTCGCAATTTCCATTGATTACTAATTACGACCACCGTAACTGGATCCAATAACTCCGAGGGCACAAAATTAGTTGAATCAAAGCGGTTGGTGCAAAAGAAAATCTAAACTTTATCATTTCGAGCGAAAAAAAAAAAAAAAAAAAAAGTTGAGCGTATTGCGTCAAGCTCGGTTTAACGAACGCGGAAGCGTATAAGAGAGGGGGGAAAAAAGTAGCGTCAACTCCGGGAGTACGAGAAATAGCCAAGTATAAGTAAATCAGTATAGCGAGAGACAATTGTGCAAGTGCATGCATATATATATATATACGTATCACTCAGGTGGACTGGAGGAACGGGTGTCTAGGACGGGTTTGCACGCTCGGCACCTCGTGATTAACGCATTCACTTTGACATTCAAAGTATCTCCTCTTCCCCGTATATATACCGGCGCAAGAACTACTATCTCTCTCTATCTCTCTCTCTCTTTCTCCATCGCTTTGGTTTCTTTCCCTTGTCTCCGATTTCATCCTCTCCTCCTCTATTTTCCTACGTCGAGCGAGACTTTCAATCCGATCGAGCCGAGCTAGCGAGTGGCAGACGCTTCGAAAGTGGTGTGTCTTTCTTTTATATACCCTCCTCTCGGAAGTAAAGCTCATGAAATCGCTGATTTATCGCGGGAAATCAAGTTCAACGGAGATAAGAAAGCTTGCAATTATTTTTCTCGAACCACCGGGTCCCTTTGCTCCTTTGATTTCCGGTGACTCAAAAAATACACCGGCTCTTCCCGACGAACCGAATAACGTTGGCTCGGTAAATTACGCGCTGCTTCTTTCTCGCGCGTGAGAACAATTTTAGACGTGATGGAGATGAATTAACGCGCTCGGGCCGATCCTTTTACGCGCACTTGAGTTATGATCCGCGCGGGAAATGCGAAGCTACTGCTTGGGGCCGCGTATACCGTGTATACGTACGTACACGCGCCGCTTACACGTGTAATGTATACACAGCTTTTCTAAGCCGAGACGGACGAACATTGTTAAGTACGAATCAATCAAACGGCAAGAGCCCAGGTACATTTACCCCTTTGTGTATGGTAAAACAAAAAAAAAACAAAAAACAAAAATTGCATCGAGTGTTTTACAGTCGTTAACCACCACCGCGTTTTGCTTCATAGCCGGGCTCGTGTACGGTGTTTCGATTACAATTTTCATTTTAGCGCGATTACTCAAAACGTAATTGATGCATGTGTTTGTGTGTGTGTGGGTATTTATTTCACTCTTTGAACTTTCTCCCGAGTTCGTTTAATTCAATTATATGCTCCGACGTTTTTCGCGCGTTCGATCATCGCGTAAGTCGATAAATCTTCATAATTCGAAAGTGGTGCAATCGAGCGAAACTCATTAACGCGAGTAAACAATTTAGTGAGCATCGGTGGCAAAACGCTCTGCAATTATTGTAGCGCTGCAGCTTTAATTATTCCTCAAACTAATGAAATTCTAACTCTCTTACTGCGTTGTGAAAACATGAAATATCCTGTGGCTCATCAAATCGAAACCCTAAGCAAATTCTATATCACGATCTCTTTCCATTGTCATTGATTACCATATGGATTTAACATTTTTATTTTATTTTTGTACAGTGAAAGGTAAAACGTACCATGTAAGTCAAATTGATTTTAAAAAAAAGGGCTCTACATGTATACGTTTCAACAGCAACCAGTAGTTTTGAGAGAACTACGGAGAGTAAAAATGCACGTGACCTGGAAATAGCACCGACAACAAGAGCGGTATATATAAAAAAGATCCATCTAAAGCGTCGGAACGTACAGCTGATGGTCCACGGATATATAGAGAGCACGGATAATACGAGGTACTTATACACACACACACACACACACACACACACACACACACACACACACACACACTCACGTGCATGTATCGGGGCGATCGCATTACCCCGGCGCTTGCTTAACCTGCCTTCATTCTCGTACTGCGCGCTTGTACATGGGTGTACACATAATATATGTGGTACCTTCACGCGCTCGCAGAGGCCCGAATGTACAGTTTGGAGCGAAGGTGAACGTTTCGCGGCTATCTGGGTCATTACGCTCTTACGTAAGGCCCATGCATGCGGGAGCTCTCTGCACCGCGGCCAGTCGTGACGAATTGTGTTGCGAGGGAAGAGAAACCGACCCCCCTCCCTCTCTCTAGAACTATCTTCTCTTCGTGAGTGAGTGTAACGCCACAGCGAGAGGATCGACTCCCGCAAGGATAAACTATACATTTCGGATGTACCGGTACTTACGCAGCCCCGAGGCATTTGACGATACTCGATGGATCATATCTTGAATCTTTTTTTTTTTTTTTTGAATTTTTTCAATATCAATTTTTTATAGCACGTTTGGCTCCTCAAACTATTTTAGATAAGGTTATTGTGACAAGCTTAAACCATAAAACTGGGTGTTCACCGTGTCAAACATTTATTCGTACGTGTTTTGTTTACTGCTTAAGGAATGTTTTTTTTTTTTTCCTAAGTAAGGGTTCTTACCGAGTTAAATAATAATTATGTGAAGGATCCTTTGTATCGGAACGAGGTTCGTATCTGGCTGCCATTGTGCTTTTGCTAGGGCACATTTCCTCGTGGAAGGATAGCATGCACAGTA
Source organism: Copidosoma floridanum (assembly GCF_000648655.2). Next base: position 2,751,928 of record NW_019379489.1, on the reverse strand, counting down.
TGACGTATCAGCCCAAGGTGTGTTTGCCCCTTGACTCGTGACGTAAGTAAAACTTACGAAAAGCTCTACTCGTTGCGATTGATCATGTAACTTTTTTTTTTTTTTTTTAATAAATGAACGGAATGATAATTGATTGATTGTTCTACTCAACGAACAAGAGCTCGGTACACGGGAGCAATTCCAAACGAAGCGAGCACCGCTAGTTGTAATCCTTAATCATGTGAAAAACCACGTGAACTCGGTGGCGGAAAAACTGTGTTAGCCGTACTAAAGCGCGTCCTGATTATATATAGTTGCATTGTCGAGTTGAGAGATAATACGGATAATTGACTCCGACGTAACGCCAAATTGTACCTATATATTATACAAGGGGAACAGGGAATGGCACGAAGAAAGAAGAGAAGAAGCGCGTGGGAGAATAAGGGAATCAACGATATAATGTATGTACCGTGAATGGGGTCCGGAATCTCCAGTATGAGAATTAGGTACTTTCAAAATCTCACCCGCAATGTGATTTCCAAATCAAAGAGATCGAAGCATTAAAAAAATTTTGGAACAAAAAGCAACCCCCTTCCCTCCTTGCAGTGTTGACCGGGTGGAAGATGTGCTTTCATCCCTCCCTGGGCTCCCGTAAAATTATTCCCACGTAATATGTATGGCACGCACAACCGTAAATAAAAATCCATTAGAGCGCCGGGAGTGAAGTAAACGTTATTTTTACGCCGAAAGGAAAACTATTGAGGCCATCGTCCGAGGGGTTCACTTATCCTGCATACGTTTCAATATGCACGAGTTCAGCTTTACTCGGCAAGGGTCGGAGGAGAGGGCGAGGGTGATAGAGGGAACGACAACGACGGAAAGAAAGAAACGAGGCAGGAGGAGGTGCTTGCGCCTGTCGGGAGGAAGAAGCGATGTTTTCGCCCGCGCGGAAGAGGCGATATATCGATTCGCGAAGCCTCTGGGGGGCAAAAGCCGCCTAGACGGAGCGAAGGTCTCTCTCTCTCTCTCTGCCGTGTGTGCGTAAGGAGGAGGAGGAGGAGGGGGGAAGCCACGCGTGGATGGATTTGATAGCGAGAGAAACGCGATTTCGAAGGCGGAGCCGTAAAACCGGATGAGAGAGAGAGAGGATACCTGTGTGTATGTCTGTAAATTCGAGGGGATCGAGAAAGAGGAAAAATAACCCCGCGATATCCGATGTGTGTTTGTACATGTACTTACTTATACGTACATGGAAAATATTACTTGTGCGTATAGTGGAAGAAGAAGAACACGTGCCTATACGTTGTACATGTCGGGGGATCTCGCGTATGAATTGTTCGAGGGATTACGCTGAAGCTGTACTTATACTGCGCCTCCCTTTGTTTTACTCCCTTCCTTTTTGTAGAAAAATGTGTGTTTATGAGGTAACTATGGGTCCAGTTGAGCTGTTTTACATTTTAAGGTGGCTCTCGCAGCTACCATTGTCGGGGATGGAATACGTACGTACAACACGCGAAGGATCACCTGTATCTCGACACCGTATGCTAACGAGGCTTGTATTACCATTTTTAATGGAGCACGTTTGAGGACCACTGTATTCATCAACTCTTTATGAATGCACGTATATCGACATTGCTTCAATAAAAAAATATACTCGTTTTTTTAAAAATTATAATTAAAGTGAGGAAAGATGCTTTGGGTATTGTAATTAAAATAAGTGTTTCACACCGATGTGATAAAACTGCGCACCTCCTCTCCTATATTTTCCATCGGCCATTGTCGATTGTAATTAGCAAAAAGTATGTTACGGCAACGTAATGCAATCGTGGGATGCTCTTTTGTGCGCCGTTTTATAAATAATTCATGAAAATTGCATTAGCCGCAAAAGTTCTTTCGGAAAATATCCATAATCAGCCGGTATAAATAATGCAATTTTCGCAGAACATCGTAAATATATATAGGTAAATTCAATACGAAGAGTATACAGGTACATAAAGAGGTGTAACAAGAACTGCAAGTACTAAATGGTTCATCGGGACACGGTATATCAAATTAAAAATCGCGTTTGACGCTCATTTTAATTTCAAATGATGCTTTAAAAACGCTCTCTCTTTTTCTCGCCTGACACCATTCCCAAAGAGTTGCGATTCCTTCTAGAGTCCTTCGTGAAAACATGGAAAAAACGCAGTAGAAAAAAAAAAAAAAAAAAGAAAAACCATCGTTGATATAATCTTTTACAGATATATCCTCTCGTGTGTACACCAAGTTGCGAAATGATTCCGAGATACGCCCATACTCGAGCATAAAGAAAAAATGGGGGAAAAAAGACAAAGCGACCACCAACCAAGTTACTTGTAAGCAAAAAATAGCAGTAAACAATTTATTGTTTTAAATTAGAAAAAAAGGGGGGGGGGAAAGATCAACTTCGCGAAATGCAGGTTTGCAGATGATAAAAGCGGAGCACTTTTTGTGGAGAGAGAGAGAGAGGCGTGAAATCGATCGGGCCAAAGATGCCACGGCCAGTGACCTCCAGGGCCTTTCTCACGCGCCTTCCTCGCCACCCCTATACAGAGCAAAGCACAGAGCGAGAATCCTCGACCTCGTCCCAGAGGCTATCCGAGAGCCCTCGTCCTTCGATCTTCTTCGGGTGATAGTGCCGTGACGGATTATCGGCTCCGTCACGGGCAACCGAGCGCGAAAGGACACCCACGCTCCCGCGTTTGTTTAGCAAGAAGCACGGCCAAATCGACAAGTGCACGATGAACATTTAACTCTCGGCGCGAAACAATCCGGCCATCGCAACTCCGACGCGATAACGTGTGGGAAAACAAGAGACATCACAGAAAAAATAACGTGCGGCGCTCTCTCTTTAAAGTCTCACTCGAAAGACTGAAAAAAAGGGCACATGTACGCTTGGTGTGGTACTTTGCCGTGCAAGTAACGTACGCGTGCGTTGTAACATGGATTAACACTCGGGCGAGCGTACACGCTCGTGGATTAATGTAAATCCGCCCCTCCCGGCGCTCCAAAGTTTTAATCTCGCCTCGTGCGGTGGGTTGTAGCAACTTGCATCGCGAAAATGGCCAAGAAAAACAAAAATATTTCCGAGGCACGAAAGGCCATGTGGACCATAAACTACACACGGGGCTTTTTTCATTGAAAGAGCGCAGAAAAAGGTTGGGATCAAAATCGCATTTTAGCGTAAAATAACCCTCCGCTGAAGAGACCATAGGAGGGGGGTGGGGGAAGAAAGCACCGCGAGAGTCCTCGATAATGGGGCGCGAGTCCGTTGCACGTATACGCCACCAAAGTAATTGTTATGCAGAGTTAAAGAGAGCCAAGAAGAAGGGGAGCATTAGCATCACAAGCGCAGGAGGCAAATACTCGGCATTCCTCCGCACGCCGGTACATTGTGCGGCGCGCTAGTTAGTTCATTAATTCCCCTCCCCCCGCCAACTGTCTCGAGCTGCTGCGCATCGGAGCTCACCGCGAAACTCCGTGTGAAAACATTACGCGTTTGCTCAGCGTATATTATAATTATCCTCTGTGCTCGAACGCATTTTCGCCGTTTCTGTGCGAGTACATGGGGTTGATGGCGACTTATGGCTCTATTATTGCTCGCTGAGGAGGCATGAGACGGAAGAGAAACAAGCAAGACGGGGCTGGTAATTTAGGCTATTTTTCGTTACATTGCGTAATTGACGGGAGGAATTGGACGTAAATACACGGGCGCTCTTCCTACGAAAGGGGCCATTATTTGCTTTGGAGGTAACAATTGCACAAGAGTGAAATTATAGCACCGAATCATGCAAATGTCGAACCGACGATCTAATCTGTGTATATACGCTCCGAATTCCTTTGCGGTACATTACGTAGTCCGCGAAGTATGGCCTACATTTATAACCTATACACAATCGCTCTCCCTCTCCCTCCCACTCTGCTGTTGATTGTTTCGATTAGTTGTACTGCTGAGTGTTTCTTTTATTCGGGATAATTTACGTGGCATAGCTCAGCAGATTATCGATAATTCGTATATTTACCCCACTCGATCTGATTCTATATGATTCAAAATCACGGGGGACGCAGAAATTTATTCATAATTTCACGATAGCGGATCTGGTTACATATTTTCTTTTTTTTTCTTTTTTTTATTTTAACGTACACACCCAAGACGCGTATCGTTGATGCAAAAGTAGTTAAAGGCCTATAATAAAAATTAGCTGGATTTTATTTGAGTAAAGGGGGGAAAAAAAAAGTTGCATCCTAGTCGTAAAATCGGCACTCCTGCGAGTAACGTGATGCGGCAATGGAAAAATCTCGCGAAGCGATAAGCTGCGCAAAATCCCACAGCCAAGCGATTTCGACACCAATGGCGCCAGCGTCAAATCGAAAGCCGCACGTACAGACAGACGTATTATACAGATACGCGTTTCGCGTCTCCGTTTCGCTAGGTATGTCTCACTGTGGCAATTAATAACCGACGGCATGCTGATTACTCGTGTCGATACGTCCTGGCCCCACTGACTCTCCTCTTATTTTTTTTTTTTTTTTTTTTTTTTTTTTTTTTACAAGTAGTTCCTCCAGCTCTAACTGCCGATTTGGCTCCACTCCGCTGTACAGGTTATCAACAACTTTGGAACCTGTACTGCTGCGGAAGAGTTCGCCCTAACGCGAACGCTAAAAAAATTTCCGTCCTATGACGTGAAAAAAAAGTAATAGCTTCACGAGCGGTTCACAAACGAAACGTATGACGCTGAAATCTCGGTATGCCATATATATATATTTCTCGCGCAATGAATCAAAGCAAAAAGCGCCGAGAGAAAACAATCCAGCCCTTGTCCACGTGGAGGCGCTTGAATTCGCTTAGCGTGAGTAATTATTCATTAATGCTCATAGAAATTTACGATGTAGAAGAGGGGCAAGGAGTACGGAAGAGAGAGGCACATGTATATACATGTATATTCCAAAAGAGGGATGAGGAGCAAAAAGTCGAGTGGCTGCGGAGCAGGAAGGATAGCCCGAACGAGTTGACGGATGATATGCCTCGAGGGTGAGTGGAGGAAAGGGGGTGAGTAGGCAGAGCCGGGAATTTAATTACGCAGATTCTCTCACTGTGTTGTCCGTATATACAACAACAACAGCGCCCGAGAACAGTTCGCAACAGTACAACAGCACCTTGTGCAAATGTTTCGCTCTTTGCTTAAGCGAAATAATTCTGGTGTTGATGCTCCAAAGGGTCAGGGTGGGGAGGACGAGAAGATTAAAAGGTCACTGCACCTATACATACAATGTACCTATACGTACGCATGATGCATTGCTCGAGCTAATGCATTACCTATTATGCGGGGGTGGGTGAAGGAGGAGGAAGAGGGATGACTTTCCATGACAAAGTGCCGCTGCTACTGTTGCATTTTTATTTTCTTGTTGCCGAAAGTTTTCGTTTTTCCTCCGCTCGAATTTGTCTCTCGCCCGTCGGGCTTGCACAATCTTCATCCGTTATATGTCTTGTTAATGGACGATCCAAGGGGGAAGAAAAGAGAAACTTTGGGCGTGAGATGATATTTAGCATTTGATTTAAATTGAGTGGAAATTTCAATTGTTGAAGAGAGAAACAAACAACTACTTTCATCACAAAGACATACTTGAGCCCAGTTTTCTTTTATTTCAAAACGATTTTTTATCATTTCCGTTTACTCTTTGGTAAAGATTACCAATATTAGAACAGTAAAAAACTAATTTATCGAAGAAACAGCTCTTCGAAGTGTACGTTAAGGATCAACCAGAAGAGCAATCAAATGTTTATCACCATTTGATAACGAATCGTTCGAATTTCATACTTGTAGTTACCATAGAAATAAAATTAAAAAGACACCGAAAAACAATAATCATACGCCATTATACGGACAAGTAAATTGTTATCTGCGTAGTTTTTACGCTATTAAAGAGAAAATAAGTTTTTAATTTGGTTAAAATACAAATTTCAATGTATAAAATCCACAGAGACACTCCGTAAGAACGGCTTCTGAAGTAAATTAAAACTATGTACACCAAAGCTCAAGTACAGCACGAAATCTATAATTTTAAAAAAGAAAAATTTCTGCTGCCTTTCAATACGCATCTTTTTTCGTTCTGAAACGTATTTTGTTACACACAAGTTCATCCCTTGATAATTTTTATCATCTTTTGCATCGAATCAAAGAAACCTTAAACACTGCATACACAGTCTATAGAACATGAGCTTTGGTTAAAGCCCCATGCGGCATCCGTTGGTGGAGTCGAGAAAAAAAAGAGTCACGGAAGTTGTAATCCGACGACGCGAAATCGAAGGCACGAAACGAGAGTTTGTACGAACGCACTCGCGCGGCTAATGCCCAAAGTAAAAGGTACACGTGCCCACAATAACGCGATAGGCGTTTCTCTCGACTCTCAAATGAGAAGCGCACACATTATAAATATATACGTTTACACACGTGTACGGGTAGTTTTAGCCACACCAGAGCTCGGGAATAAAGGACTTCCTCCTCGAGTATATGCATATACCTGCCTGTCTATCTGGCCGGTGTGAAAGTGCCTTTTCATTTGAGGCTGTTTGACTCGGTTATTCGCGTCCAACTAGATTCTCAAGCTGAAAAGTGTGGGTGACACGGCGAAGAGGAAGAGAGTTGAGTTTCACTCTTGTCGAGTCCCTCTCGTTTTGAGCCAGTCCGTGCCCTTCCTGCATCATACACACGTGGGCGATACAGCCTTCACAACAACGACGGAGTCACGAGTTCAGAAAAAATATGGATATAATAATTCTGAGAAAAGAGCGGGGTTTCCAAACAGACAGCCCCCAATCAAGAGTAGAGCGAGCTCACCGAGGCCGTGCATACACGTGGACACGGACACCCAATCTGTACTCCGATCTCGCTCACGAAACTTTGGTCCTCTTTCCCGCGACACTAGAAAAAAAAAGAAAGAAAAAATCAGTCATTTTCACCTCTCTTCCCGATCGATTGCTCTTTCCGTCTCCTTTTCTGATCAACTGTCCCGGCTCGACCGGATGGAGGCCGTTTTTCCCCGATGACCCGATTGCGATTCTGGCCCTGCACCGAGGAACGGACGCATCGATCGGATGCTAACACGCGAGCCCGCCAAAGTAGACGACGCGACGCCTGTGACCCTTCCCCCCCCCTTCTTCTACTCCATCGAAGTAGGTCCTTCCGTGCACGTCGAGGCGCCCGGGTGAGCCTCTGTCTTGCTCGTAGCCACCCCCGTGCGCATAAATGACGATGACCCATATCTGCCCGTCGACCGGTTGGCCCCGACAATGTTGCACACCGTGAGTGATTGAAGGATCGTGAGGTGCCGGTGTCGGCGCTCACGCGCTACACCGTGTGGCTCGAAGTTATACAAACTGGCATCACCTCCGAGGTGATGGAACGCGAGGTCTGTAGAATCGTGTAACAAGTTTACTGCGATGCTTTTTTTTTTTTTTTTACTTTCCTCTACACTGGAAATTAAAATTATTTCCAGCAGAGGAGAAAATCTCGCGGCAACTTTTGATATTTGTGCGTGGAGCAAAGTTGCGACGGGGCGTAAATGGGTTATCCGATGGAGAAATTCGAGGGTCGCTCTCATCCACGACCTTTAGGAAATTCCAGCGACTAGTTCCTCCCCATCACGTATCCAATTTTCTGAGGATCAGGGACCCGTTCACGCGATCTGCTATTTGGAAATCTGTTGGAATGGGATGCGTCAGCCCTCGGGCAGCTCCTCCTCTGCTTCTACTCTCCTGCTGGTGCTGCTGATGCTTGTATTTCTCCATGGTCATGTAAAATTGAAAATTTATGTGACACCACCTCTGTCGTGTATACTAGAAGAGGCTTGAATTTTGCGTTTTTCAATTTAATACGGAAAGCGGACGCTCGTCGTCCCAATACATATCTCGCGTAATTAAAAAATATTTACATGAGAGTCTTTTCCTTTTTATTTATTTTTTTTCTTTTAATCAGTGTAAAGCTAATTCGTACATCATAGTGTCCTGATTTTTTCACTTCCATTGGTAAGAATTAACAATTACAAATTGAGCGTTCAAGAGAGCCCATACGTTGCCACACGAACGTACCAAAGCGCGTACATGCACATGCGATAAAACGCCCGCGCATGAAAATCCGACACATCTCCCGTCTAGCGCGTTTCCCCCCCCCCTTCCATTGCTCCTCGCTCGTTCATTCATCCTCGCGCGCATTCGCATTCCCGCGACCTCGAATGCCTTCGCCACTGCTGCAACTAAACCTCACCCCCTCCGCCCCCCCCACCGCCCTCACTCTCACGTCGGGAGGGAAAAAAAGGCTCTCGCGCCAACACATCCGAGTGATTCTGCCACGCTGTCGTGGGAGAGCCAACTTTAATGAGAGCGCGCCTATCGTTTTGCAGGTACTTCTGTCTGTCTGTCTGCATCGAGTTCTGAGCTATACGTGTATACGCTATGAAGACGGGGAGCACTTGTTTCCACGTCAAATAAGTCATCGATCGACGAACCAAGCATTATTGTTGCTCGTCCTTCGAGCACATACAAAACCTTGAAATAAGTCACAATTTTCAAAAAATCTCCGCCACCACTGTGGCTTCTTTGGGCTTCAACGTTGGGTAATCACTCAACCACGGCTCTCGGGTAATAATTTTTTTTCTTTTTTTTTTTTTTTCCAAAATTTCTCAGCTCAAAGTAAACAAGTAATAAACGAGCGTTCAAAATAATTGTACAATCCAACGAGCCCATATTGAAATTCGCGTGTACACCCACCTGAAAATTAATATTTACGTTTCCATTTTTGTGCACCTCCACGCATGGGTATATGGTATTTACCTAACCAGAGTCGCGCGCGCATCGCTCAATATTTGACTGCCGCTATTCACGTTGAATGACGAGTAAATATGTGCACACACACGCGATGATGTTTGAACGTAACTCCAAAGTCGGGACCGGATAAATTAGCAATATCCGTCCGTAAACGAGTGAAAACAAGTTGATCACCAGAGCCCACAGAGAAAAAAAAACAAGCTGACTCTGGACCGATGAACACGCAAAGGGAGCGAGAAAAAAGAAATATAAATATCAGGGGAAGAGGTAAGTATCTGTATCACCGACTTTGTCAGCAATACCCTCTGTGTACATTATAGTTTAGTGTATATCGTACGTGGAGCCGATCTCTCTCATCTTCCTCCTCCTACGATGCACCTTTGGTTAGCGGCTTCATTTATTGTACCGCTGAGCGCTGGCAGTGCGACCCTGAAGCCTTTCTCCCCCCCTCTCCTCTACTCGAGAGTAGGTATCGGGGCTCTCTTTGTTTCTCGCATTGCGAGATTGGCTGAATTTCGAGTACTTTTCCGTACAGACTCGGTGGGCTATATACCTGCTTGCTAGGTGTCGAGGAGCTGCTTGTCGTGCAGGGCAACTTGCAAGGACCACTCGGAGTCTACCCGAATTTTAAACGCCCGCGAATAAGCATATACGTATGCGTGCTCAGGTCGAGAGGGAGAGTAAGTGAACTTAGTGTGGAAGGAAATTTTAAGTCGGGATTATGTTTATCTCTCCGATGTGATGCTCGAGCAAACGTTATTCCGCTTTCCTTCGAAATACCCGAACGTGCAGTTCGACTCGTGACGAGAGTTTTTGCATTTTCTCGAATTTTCGTACACGCGTCGCGTGCAGTAGAAACAGCCAGATGTGGTAAGACGCTGTATTTATTTTTTTTTTGTCACCCGGAAAAATCTCGCGTGGAAAGAATCCGATCGCATCCAACAAAACGCGTCTTTAGCAGCTCGCTGATATGTGCTTGTTTAACGACAACAACAACAAGAACGCGCAGCGCTATTTCGTCGGTAAGACAGTAGCAGCAAGTGAAACGTGTGTGTGTACAGAGTAGTGGGGGGAGAGAGAGACTCGCAGACAAAGGAAACCCCCCGAATAAATAGCAAAAGGAGCCGGTGGAGGACGAAGAAAAAAAATGTACAGCAGAGAAAGAAGAGTGGGAGGGCAAGGGAAGGGAAGGGGCGGGATGGGGGGGGAGGAAACAAAGAGAGATTAGCTGGCGATGAAAGGAACAAAGCCATTATACGGCACATACTTTCGCCTCGGATTAGGATTTACAAACCTATACGTGTGTATATATATACATACACACACGAGTATCACGGCACGTAATGGTATATAACACGTGTGGATGTACAGTGGTGGTGGTGGTCGAGGCGATTGTCTCTCCTCTCGTATCGTTTTTGTGCGCGTCGGTGCTGTACCCCGGGGCCTTTTTCCCTTATGGGTCAGTCGGTACACTCCCTATCGGCCAATTAGCAGAAATGAGATCAGAGGCACAGATTAACGAGCCAGCTCTCTTCTTCTTCTACACCAGAACGTCTTCTTGCTCCTTTGCTTCGTTTTCTTGTGACGTCGTCGCCATCCTCCTCGCTTTTCACCGCTCGAGCCCCAGCATATGCGGCCCTGCACTCTTGCTTTTGCTCCTTCCTCTCCTCCCCCCCCCCCTTCCTTGGGTGCAAAAGAGAAAAAAATATCGGTGCAAGTGCGGGCTGGACGTTAAAGGATGTAACTCTGGACACGTACCTACTATACGGAGCCTCGGCCGAAGACGACGAGTACTTGGAGTGACTGGAGAGGCAAGATCTTTGAAATCGATGAAAACAAATGGCTTTCGGCGTGCCAAAGAAAGTTTTGCCTTATTTCATCGGCTGCCCATCGAGTCGCGAGAGGTTATTTATACTTTTGAAAAATTCTTTCAACTATACTGCAGATGGTACCGATAACGTTGTTTTTAGTCGTAATGTACATACTACCCACCGAGAGATAAATTCTGGCATTGGCCTCGTGATTTTCTCATCGATAGCACTCAATCCATAACTCATTATGCAACTCTCTAAATTTTTCTACTCTGCTCTGTCCGTTAGTATCTCGTTTCGAAATTTATTTAGGCAAGCACGCGTAACGAGAATCAAAACCTTTTTTTAACCCTCGACTGGTATCTGATAACTCACTTAAAAAACGGAATCACCAAAATATAAGTAACTTTGAAGTTACTTATAATACAGTTTGAAGGAAGTTACTGCAGAATTTCGGATCAAATCGTAATATCGCAGCAGTTTCAAGACGTCATTCGCATTAAAAAGCAATCGGGTTGATCAGACCCCGGGTATAGGATGGTAGTGGCACGCGATTGTGTGTATTTACACACACGTGGGATAAATAATAGCAAGGGGGAAGGCAAGAAAATGGTACACGCACTACTTCTGTTACATGCGTACATATACAGACCGCCAACTGCAGGGTAAAAGAACAAAATCAGATTAAGAATGCCGAAGTGAGGGATGGAGGGAGGCGGCGGCAAAAAGGAATAGCGAGATAGATGAGACTCGTTGAGTGCACGTCCAGTATGTACAAGCTACCGAACGAGAAGGGGTTTCCATGGGTAGTCCGGGAAAGGCTGCAAGTAAAAATTTGCCAGTGATTAAGACGAATCGTTGGAATTGTTTCGCCGATGGAGAGTAATTTCAAAGGACTCCCGTGTATACAGGGAGGACTACACGATGTTGTACACCTGATACAAATTTACGCGATTTTACCTTTTAATTTGATGATTTTTATCATTTTTTTTAAATTCTCTTACAGCGACAATCACATCGCGATATACTGGAAACGTTTGTTACGCAAAGAGTCACTCGTCATCATCGTACTTACACGTGTACACCTGAGAATTACTGCCCGTCACGTCCGCTGGGAAATCCAAAGATCCACGACAATATTCGAGAACGACGTCTCACTCGTTACGACTTGCAATTAACGAATGAATACCTTCGTTTTTTAACCAGCCTCATCATTGCGTAATATTTGCCTTCTTCGTCGTAACACCTTGGATTAAATAACTATCTGTCATCGGCTTACGGTTATAAATTGACAAATCCGTCCACGCTGTACATATGGGTAATCAAACATCCATCAACGGGAGTTTAGCTAAACTTGACGCAAAGTAACTCTATAATTGAAACGATTACAGAAGGGGAAGATAACTCGGTAGACGAGCGTAATCTCGTTGTATAAGTAAGGAGTTTCTGGTTTCCCAGTATATATTGAGAAACCATCAAACTTCAAATGTTTTCCATCAATAATGTTCCACCCGATGTATAGGGAGTCGCGGGAAATAAATATAAAAAATAACGTTGTGCACACACGTGTACCATTACGAGCGGTGCAGAGAACCAGTGTAACCGAGTGCCAATGAAGAAAGAAAAAGAAGGGAAAGCATAATTTTCTCGGAGCGCGCACTGATTGCCCGGCCTGAGCGCAGCGATCGCGCGAGATACACTAAATAAACTTTTAGCAAAACTAATTGAGATACGCTGGAGCTGCCTCGACGTACGCGTTTCTTTGTTTTTACGTGCGATCTCTTGCACGTGGAGGAGGGTGCGTTATAAATCTATAAAACCACACGATAATCGAACGTCACCTCGTGTATGTACGTACATGTTTTATTTCTGTTTGCTTTAAAAGAAGGGGGGGGGAGGGTTGCGAAAAGGTACTTAGAACCGTTAATGGACTTTAATACAACGTTAATGGTGTTTTACGACGCTGCTCCGTCTGTGGAGGGGCAGGATGTATTTTTTGCTCCCCTTTATTTTTCTTTTGCCCGCCATCGTGGGGTTTCGCTACTCGTGTATCAACTCATATTTCTACCCCCCGTGTATGTACCGTGCACGTTGCTCCGCGTCCCTCGGCTACCACTACACTTTTACGCAGAGTGTATTTATCACTTGTAAATTCATTAGAGACGCTCTGGCTGGATTATCTTTCGCCAATCACGGACGAAATTCGAAACTCACCGAGTCAAGCTCCGTGTATTCGTATGTTTACGTGGACGTACATAGGAAGTATTCCACAGAAAATCTTCGACTCTGTGACAGTGAACTGCATTTCAAGCACGTTAAACAAACTAAATTTTTAATATTTCCCTTAAAATGTGTTGCATAATTTATTGAAATCGGAGGATTTTGATGGGATCGCTCATACGCGATTGATTTCTACTTCATTTTTCAAAGTAGAAGTACTACACCTAAAAGTCGAACAAGAAGACGAAGAGCAAAACACGAGAAGAGGCCAACAGTGGTAAATAAGTAAATTTATGCAGGCAAATTTCTCTTCCCCCGGTACAACCAGTTTGGTCGTCTCAGCGTCGGTGACAACTGTAGCGAATTCTCGATCCATACCTCAACTTCGAGGCAGCACAACAGAGAGCGAGAGCGTCTGGAACGCGTGGGTGCGGAGACACACACTGTGGAGACCCGCCGTCGTAGAGCAGTGTTGCCTCGACTCTGAATACTTGTACATTGAATACTCACGGCAGGTAAAACGTGTGCATACGCTCGAAAAGCCGGCAAGACAGCCGTTTTTCTCTCCCTTTCGCTTCGTGCCACGCGCAGGAGTACACGCCGTACGTACACACGTAAGCGTCGTCTGGCAGGTCCGTGGCCCACATTGTGTGTGCCACCCGCGACTTGTCAGCTCTCGGCCGCTCTCCCGTACAAAACCGAGGGACGGCCAGCGTGTGAGGCTCAGACGAGACATAATGAACCTTTTGACTCTCGAGAGTCGCGAGTGTATGATTGTATACGCCATAATATATATATATACATAGTTTCTTCCTCGGGCTCTCCTCCAAGGATGTCTATTGTTTGGGATTAATGGCCAAAATGATCTCGCTGTTGTTGCTGCCCCTGCTTTGTAAAGAAGTATGTGTTTCAGCTTCTTTGGTGGGCCTTTCGAAAAAAAAGAAATTGTTATTGTACTATGAGGTCGACTACGGTGTACGTGTACGCAGTTGTTGTTTTTGCGTCTGTACGCTACGGTCCGTTTCTCGCCTACCTTTTTTTTGCCGATCTAGTACCGTTTCGCGTTGGTCTCTGTCTTTATAATCATTTCGCGCCAAATCATCTCCGAACGAGCATACCTAACAAGCTTTCCATACAACGGGGAGACCGAAAAAATGTCCCAAGTGAGGTGAGAACCTGTTTTTTTCTTTCATTTTCCATCATCTCGACAAATAGCACATGTCTTTTTACACGCACGACCCACCTTGGAAACAAACACGGGATCCGCTCGATGAAACCATACCGTGCCTGTGTCGTAATTAAGAAAGTTTATTGCAAGGAAAAAAAAAGTGTAACCCCATGAACTTTGCGGTGTATGTTCCGCTCTTTGTATAGCATTCGTACGGGTAGAACGTGATGTAAAACGCACATTGGTAATAAGCAAAAAGCACTTGTGCTTTTGGGGGGTAAAGGAGATTCCCGAATAGCGTGGGGTTGATGCAAACGGTGCTCGTAAGACGAGTACTTTTGGGAGATCACGAGACACGTAGGCTTCAATTAGTCGTGGAGTGACGCGACTCGTGAGAAACAGGGCGAGGGGTAAGAAGCTCGTAAAAAGTACAACGTCATGTACGCGTGCACCGGACAACGAAGAGTCGAGATATGTGTATAGGTGTACGGAGAGACGGGGCGAAAGTAGCAGACGTAAGACGAGAATGAGCGAAGGGGGAAGTGGACGCTATTAATCGCCTTCCACCCGGCGTGACCGAAAATTAAAACCCGGACGGGGCGTCTTGGGTTTCGCGGGGCCCATCTCTCCCTTGTATCCGCAGCTCTGGTTGTTGCTTTGCCTGCAGCTGCACCACGAGTTGTTCTCGGCTGGGCGTGTTCGCGAATCGAACGTATCCAGGTCACGAAATCACAGCTAATTCGGGAAGCCAACGAGGAAAAGCATATACGCTAGATCAGACCTGAGGAGGAAAGGAGGGACGGATTTAGAAATGACAAGAAAATAAGACTCGCGCGTTACGAGTTGAAGCGAAAATCAGTGTCCCGAGACGTCAACGAGAACTCGATACGTGCTATACGTATTAGTAATCATGCGCGTATAAGACATAACAATGACTATATTGCATGGCCCGAGGTGTTTTGTAATTTTTATCAATTAAAAAAAAAAAAGGTACCTAATCCATCTCCTTCGGCATAACAATTGTAAACAGTGGGCTTTAAAGGGGGCCTGTGTGTATACCCACATGCACACGTGGCAGTTGTACTATACAGTAGGCTGAGTAAATCATTGGAAACAGCTTCCGACAGCTCCGGGCCAACAATTACGAAATTGAAAACGGCCCCCCTCTGACGCGCGTACACACGAGAGAAAAGCCTCGACGCTTGGGCTCCGAAGCGCGCGGCGACCACCTAAAATAAAAGCCAAAGCTCGCCGACAAAAGACAAATGAGTCCCACAAGTACACGCACAGCATATACAAAGTCGAGCTTGGAAAGTGATGGGCGCCCCTACAACCGTGAGCACTTGCGTATATATATACATATGTGTGTGTACGCTCTTCATCTCTCGCGGTTAATTCGCGCTTTTGCGTACACGCATGGGAGTATATGCGCGCGCGGTGCAACAGTTGATTTTGACCGATGCTGCTGTATATATACGTGCGGCATGCCAGGCGCATTCCGATTTCAGCGCTTGCCTAGCGACGAAGATTTATACGCCGCGGGGCGACGCTCCGTAGCTTATTTTCTGCTCGCCGCGAGACTCTCTGCGGTCTCTTCTATACTACAGCTCGAGCGTGCGTGGCAAATGCAAATGTTATTTCTTTTTTTTTTTTTTTTTTCGCGGAATCATCATCCGAGAGGTCTAATCTACGCGGAGTGCGCCGCATATGTATACGCGGGATTCGTTGATTGTTTTTACAGCAGCGGCCGTGGCTCATGTGAATTCGCGAGTTGCGCTGGGTTATTTTTACTTACGCGCGGGAGAGCTCGATAGTGACACCGGAGCGCGTACCTCTCTTTTGTTCGTTTGACTCACCTGAAACAGAAAGAAAAAAAAAAAAGTTGCTTAATATTTTTTTTTTTTTTTTTTTCAGGGGGAGTTGGTATAAACATGTTTGACACTTTTTACACCGCAATTATATTTAGAGATCAAAATGTTGCACCCAATCACCTATTTACGATCGCGATCTTAGCCATCGCCGCACTCGGAAAATCTACCACTACCGGCAATTTATCGCAACCGTACAACACCGCGTCAAAACAAACCTCGGCTTTTAACACCTCGAATCTAGATTACGGTTTGAAAAACACGGAAAAAAATCGTCCTTGAACTTTCACTCCTCTCCTCGCACCACCTTATTACATACATCCACCCGTGCCAATTGAAACACACACATACACATACATGTATTATTATCCTGGATGTTGTATCGGTACGTATAGACCGGACGAGCTTCCTGCATCTCGTTGATGTATCAGCCGCGTTGTAACAGCTCTCGCTTCGTTCCCCCGAGTAATCTCAGCCCGGCAAACAAGAAAATCCCCTCCCCCGTTTCATTTCTCCGATCTCTCCGCGGCCTCGTGTTAATGCATTGTCATCGCGGGCTTATTATCGCAGTCGTCGTCGTGCCGGAGGGAACGCGAGGGGGTTATTCGCGCGTTTTATCATCATTGAACGCCACCTCGCCTCCTCTCTCCGATGGCACATATAGGTACACGCGGTCTTTGTTCCCTCGGTTGCGCACACATATATAACGTCGCGAATTCAATGCGCACCAGCGCACGGGCGAGTTACAGGAGAGCCTCACGTGTTGCATGTATGTACCAACGTCGCGGCTGCTACCGTTGTTGGCTTGGCCTCACGTATTCTGGGTCACAGGAAAGTGTCGGATTACCAATGTAAATGCGCCTAATGTCGAATTTAACCGGCTGCAAAAGGCCGCCGCCGCAACGCAAGGATTATTCCCCCCGTACGGTTTGCGCATAGCTCGAGCTGCGGGGGAGAGTGACAAGCGCATAATTGCACGTTAAAAGGATACACCTCGTCCGTGTATACATCGTGCGCGGACTCTATCGCGGGTATGCGTTTATCCGATGATAATTTTCATGGATGAGAACGAGGCTGTGGCAATGTTTTCACGTGGTGGTGGCTCGCGATGATCAAAGTCGGGGGCTGATTTTCAAAGCAGATTTCAAAGGATAATATATTGCTGAATTCAATTGTTCTCGGTACAATGGATTTACGGGGTTTTGCCGGGCCTATGTGCATCGTGCACCTTAATATTGCGTTTTTCCATTTCTACCTCTGCCCTATGAAATATTATATTTTGTGATTTTCCAACTGCATCGTGCAAAAACGTGTTGACCGAAAGTAAGACAGTAGCAAAAGTACGTGTTACATATATGTATACATTACGTAAGGGTCGGACGAGATCTTGTGCTCGTGGATTGTTGTTACCATAAATAATTTTTTGATAATTTTCAATTCTTGTTCCCTCATTTTACCCTACTCAGTTCATTTCATTCTACTGGTTGGCCGTTTTCCCAACGAATTATCAATTACTTCGAGTCACCTCAAAACATTTTTATCTCACTTGGTCACCCACGAGATACAAAGTATAGTAGGTTATACATCGCCACGTTACCGTTAGATGACTCAACACTGATGTAGTCTTCACGAAGACTCGCACAAAATAGGTACAAGGCCATAATATTTGTTAAAAAAAACAGCGTAAAAACGATACCTATTCAGAAATCAATGGTTTGTAGAAAAAGTTTGGTTTTCCATCCCATGCGTGTATACATAATGCATGAGTCAGCTTGACCGAGCGACCTTCGCGCCCCGGGCGAACAAACAATGCTCGGTGAAGCAAAAAGCGGTGAACAAAGGGAACACCACAGTAGCAACAACAGATGCAGTGGCACTTGAGAGAAAAGTGGCGAAATAAATTAATTTTCACGCGTGTACAAGTGTCAATGGTATATTTTCATATGGCGACACGAGCACGTATATGTACGTGAAAAGGAATACATAGCAAAAAATGAGGGAATCCAGGTCATGAGGATTGAAAAAGCTTTTACAACGCTGTTTTATCATTCGAGGAGGTTTGCGGTTTGAAAAGCATGATAAAATTAACCATGTTGGTGGTGACGGCATCATCGATGTTTGCGCAATGACAATAGCCGCCGAAAATAGATGGCCCCAAGTCCAGTTGAGAAAGTGAAAGATTCAAAAACAGAAGTTGAGTCGGATGAGGAAAGTTTTTACAACTCCACATATGCAAATCGGGAATGTATATAGGTATGCATATTTATCACCGAACAAAACAATATTCAGCTGCTGAATAAACACCGTTTTATCGAAAGTCGATATTGCTCTTCTAATTTACTCTACATCGATGTATAAATTAATATTGATTTCGCACGCGTAACAAAAATTACCATATCGCACACTTTGAAATCCTCGTTCGCTCATTCACTCACTCGAACTATTTCGTTCCCACCGTATCTGAGATCCTCATAATTGGAAAAATCTTGAAAAAAAAAAAAAAAAAAAAAAATTGGAAAATGAAAGCAGTAACCCGAGGGAATGTAAATACACTTTCCACTCTTTATTTATTGTTTCTCATGAGTTTCAAATTAGCGGCGTACCCATACGTACACAGGGTAAACATCAAACCACCCACAGTGGAACCAGAAGTCAGACGATCGCCGTATTAACAACGCGCTTACGTAACCCCTCGATTTAACAAACGATAGACGCTGACATTGTTGAAACGCTTCCCGAACCGAGACTGCACGCAAGGGGAAGCGAAACGAGAGCTAAAATAACAATTGATTTCCAAATTGCTCCCTCTGACCCGGGGGCTATCCTTTTATTTCCTCGTACATTAAACACCGATGCGAAGCCCTTTCCACCCGTAATGCCCGAGCATTTATTTCAATGCTTTTCTTTCCCAGCCCAAGCACAGGCCAACAGCGTATGTGTGTATATGTATATGTACACACCTTACAAACGCATCCGACGAGAAAGTAAGAATTTCCCCGCGCTCGGGATACTTGTAACAATAATAAGTTGAGGCAGAAAGAGAAACGAGACCGTTCGGCGCATGCATGTCGTCGAGTAAAAAGAGTCGCGCACGGGGACGTCACGTTTTTCTCGTCCACCGTGGCTGAACACGTCAACGGCGCTGTGCTTTTGTTTCACGATTATAAACTCGCCCGTATGATGCCTTTATATACATTATATATCCTCTCGATATCGCGCGCATACGTGCATAGCTATGTAACTCGTGCAAACGGGAGAAACATCGCCGGTGCCAAACGCCGCGGGGTATGTAGAGCGTTTTCACTTTTATGGGGCTTATATATATATGCGCGATTGCTTCGGCTTCCGTGTGCACTGGATCGGCATTATTTTTTCAACCTTCGCCGAAGGGAGGTTTGATTTGAAAAAAAAAGTCTTGTCGGGGAAAATCACATTTGACAAAGATGTGGCTGGCGTTTTTCTTTGACAGGGGACATTTTTGTTGGTCGTCACCAACAACTTGTACAACGGAGTTTGAGTCTTTTCGTAAAATTTATCGACGGATAAAGTGCATTCTTGGTATAAACGCAAAGAAAGGGGTACCTGGTGGTACTTAAGAAATGCGTCATGCATTATCTCGTTCCTCAACAAGTATGGGTATTGCCGTTACATCGGGCCGACAATCTGAACCGGTAAAAAATCGACGGCTGTTGGAATCACCTAAACTTTGTCACCCAAACGTAAATTTTTCTACGGAGAAATGTTTAAGCAATCGAGGGGTACAATAGACATTGCCCACCCAATTAGTTTTGTTTACTCGTTTGACAAAATCAACAATCATCTATTGGTCACTCGCATGACCACGTGTAAAGTCGCTCAAACGATTATCTCACTGATGTTTCGTCAAACACAAGTTAACGCCAATAGCAACATGATTAAAACAATAACTATTTGAAAATTGATTACAATTATAATTTAAAAAGAATCTCCGTTGCTTGACAAGGGCATCGAGAAAAATAAGAATCCCATGGCATCTGATACTCTTTTACCATGTTCCTCCCTTCTCGCTCTCGTGTATGAGAGCATTGAAGTGATCAACCTACTCCTCAGGGAGAAGCGACGCTTCCTTTTTGCACTACATAGATTTTACATTAAAAAATCGTTCCATTAATCTCACCAAGAGCAGTTTGCTCGTGCCCGTAAAAGCGCTAAATCATCTCTGGCCTTGAACGACGTCGAGGTATGTGGGATCGGCCGATAAATATAAGAACTCGGGAGGAGTTTCGATTGGAGCAAAAAATCGCGACTCGCATGAGAATTGGCTACGCGCATGATTATTTTAAGGCTCGATCGCCCCCGTCCGAATGCATAATGCAGATTTGACGACAGGAATGCACGGCAGTTTTTATTTTTACAAATTTTGTCGTATACCATGTATGGCACATACTTAATGGCGTTGCTTGTAACCTGGACAAAAAATAACTTGAACGTACACCTTTGACTCTACTCTATAGCGATGAAATCACGTCGTTCGTTCTCTCTTGGCCTCCACATATATATGTATTTAAGTCTCCATACGTATCATGTAGGCAACGCGATTTTCGCTCTTTCTCAGTCTGGGCAGTTCTTTCCGCAATACTAGTGCAATTTCTGAAAATTTCGAGTGGGACGCACCACCTAATTTACTTAATTTCGCTCAAGAGTAAACAACTCACTGTACCATGCACGGATATTGTTTCGGATGGCCACTTCTCTAACCATATAGCGTTACCTTTTTTTATCTTTTTTTTTCGAGCTATCTCTTGTCTCTTGTGGAAGTGGTGGATCGCGACCGGAGACATTTTCCCGTTTGCGCACACAAGGCACGCATCGCGCACTGGCTACTTGACGTTTTTTAATTCTATAAATTTATATGGGCGCAATGAATCTTATTCCTCGGTGAGCACATACATTTTCGTTCCACAATGCAGCCGAGAGGCATTTTACATGATGAAAATGTACAATGCACCCACCGTATGTATACGCAATTACTTAATGCTCTTTGCATCAGTTTAATGGATCACCGAAGAGAGAAAGAGGATATATCGCTGATTTCGTATGGATAGAACGATGATGATGTTGCTGCAACAACCCTCGAGTTTCAAAGGCGAAATTGCCTTTTGGACCAATTCAAAAAGCCCCTCTGCCCTCGCACCCTTACTCTTTGATTTTGCAATTCGATCACAGGTCAAAGGCCAAACTGAACAAACTCTCGGTACAACCAATGAACTTTCTGTAAATACATCCATATGGAAACAGCCACGCGATTTCTATGGCCTCAGACGCGGACATTCATCGCAACGACGACGGAACGCAACCGAGGCACGTGTGGGTATCGTCGCAGTGGTACACAGGATAAGCCTCGGAAAAATTTGAAATTCGCGACAATTACCCCCGCGTTTAGCTCAGCTCCGTAGCGGGTACACGGCGGTCTATTGGCGCTCCTCTGCTGCTCCTCCAGATCATGAATATTAAAGGCACACCTACCGAAAACACCGAGGTGGTGGCACGACGCCTTCACCGCGTGTCCCTCGCCGACCCAATTGTGTACCCTGCAGAGCTCGTTTCCTCTATCCGGTGCACGTACACCGATATATCCTATGCCGAGCTAGGACGCGCTGAAATTTTAATTTCACCATTTTTGGATGTTGCGGTGCAAGAGCTCGCAAACATTGCTCCGCGATAGTTACGACATGGCGAAAAATGCAACATATATGGTACCGCTGACATACACCACTTTTCGGAAAACTCGTCCGATACTGCAAGTGATATATGTACGATGTAGCTTTCACTCAAGTACAGGCAGGCTGTAAATAAACATTTCGGTCAGCGATGTCCATTATTTATATACGATATGAGAATGTAGGCGTGTCGCGTTCCCTTTTTTTTCTCCTCCTCCGTGCATACAGTCTCGTGACAACTTTGTATTCGAGACACATAATAAAAGGTCATTAACATGAGCCTTTATCTCCTCCGTTGGAGGGAAAAAAAGGTGTAGAAAGGAGAGAAAAGAAACACGAAGGAGAAGAAGAAGAAGAAGAAGGACTAGCTTGATGAAGAATCTCACATGACAGAGGGGACCAAAAAGGCCTTTTTCTTCTCCTTCTTTTTGTTCTCCCCGTTCTTTCCTTTTTTCACGGCAACCAAGTGCAGGTGTATCCATATACGCGCGCCGCACCCGACTCCTCCCCGGCATCTCAGGGCCATTTTTTTTTTTTTCACCCAACCACCAGCAGCTTCTCTTTGTTGACCGACTCCTCGTTGGCGTTTTTTCCCTCCCCCTCCCATTGGGCGCACGTGCAAGAGGAGAAAGATACCCGTTCCGCGGTTTTTCTCCACGCGTCCGCCGGGTTTTCTTTCTTTTCGTCTCTTCTTTTCTCTTTCATCAATACGGGCCCGGGGCTCTTTTACGGACAGGAAGCGGCATTGTGCGCGTTAATAATTTATGAGTGGCCCGAGGTAAGGTCGCCCCGAGGACGTCCTTAGAACCCGTTACCTGAAAGGCGATCTCCTCTTCTTTTTTTTCTCCTCCTTCTTCTTTTGACTTCTTCCCCTCGTACGAGGCGGTATAGAGTACAGCGAAAGGATGATGCACCTGCAAGTGCGTGGGTATTTTTTTCCTCAGCCACTCTTGTGCGATCGATTACACCCGATAGCCCGATCGCGACGAGAACTGTGCGTGCGTGAGTTTCGTTTGTACGAAGGTGTTGGGAGAAATTTGCGTGGTGATGGATTCTTCCAAGAGTTCGGGTTTTTTTAGTCCTTTATGGACGCTCACGACAACAATCCTCAATGTGTATGGTTATAATGGAGTTTGGTTTCTCGCTTTGGTAAGAGCATCAGTCGTGCACGTATGTAGTTGAAAAAAAAAGGGATACTCTGAGAGTGACTGGAAAAAAAAATATATTTCAGAGCATAAATCAGTAGACATCCACGACGAGGTATTAAAAAGGAAAAAAGGTTTTTACGCTGTAGTGGTAAATCATAAAAACTTTATTACACGTGGAGAGAGAGACATGTACTCTCTGATTATATGTACCGTGTCAAAACCCATAAATAACCGCTGTGTTTTACATCATAACACGTCGAGATGCGTTTGAACGACCTAATGGTAATTTTTTAATTACACAAATTTATTGATCTCGTCACTTTTTTTTTTTATTTTCCATTTCTACATCACACCTTCAAGAAGCGTATTTTGACGCTTTTTTCCTTTTTTAAGATTTATACGTACACCCTTTTTTTTTTCTTCTCAATTGAAAAAGTTGTTCAACCGAGAGAAGAAAATTAAATTTAAATTTGGAGCTGGAATGCAATTAAAATCTCATTAAAACTCTCGAGTTAATTAAAAAGGTAAATTAAGGCGTGGTGCCAATTGAAACTTGAGAAATAATGGTTGTGTTAATTTAATAAGTTGATGGATTGGACAACGAGTTTCTAGCGAGTCTTCAGTGACTAAGATGAAAATATGAAAATGAAAAAAAAGGGGGGGGGGAATTCAAAAACAGCAGCACAACTTCAGAGTGATCCTTAACAGAAAAGGGCCGAGGATTTTTCCTCGCGCGCACCTATCGATTCGGAGAGAAAATCACGTGCGCAAATATACGGTACCCGCACGTGTGTAACGTGTCGGTGAGTATGTGCGCTTGGAGCTGGTACAACAGAATAGCGACGACTGTTAGGGGACCGTGACTTTCGAGGTGACGCGGTCTCCGCTGCAGCTCGTGAATGAAACCAGACACTTTCGAGGAGAACAGCTCGAGGGAGAGAGACACGGTCGCTGGCTTTGGTATATCTGTGGGCACACACGTAAGGAAGGTAGAAATGGCCACTTCGACACGACGGAATGCAACAAAGAGACGTCATGTGCGCACACAATATTACCCACACGTACGGATCCTGTGTGTAGGTACACGCGAGAGGAGGAGAGCCTATATACGTGTATAAATCTTTCGTACTCTCACTCTCGAAACTGTGGTGCGCGCTACTGGCCATTGCTTCGTGTGTGTGTGTAGGTATACGGGATTGCGAGCCCGAGAGTAACATCTGGACTATTAAATGGAGCAAAGCATAGTAGAACAAGACGGAGAAGTGCCGAACGGCAGAGAAAGAATAGGGATGGCTGAATATGTACATATCATATATAGAGATTGAGGTACCTATACAAAGTCTCGCTAGTAGAACACGTGCTTGGCTAGTCAGACTTGACGCCGTAAACGTAATTATATCATCGACGACTCAATGAAAAAATAAACGCTTTTTCAAGAATATTGTCGTTTTTCTTAAACTTTTCCCCCACAAATTTTTATTGCACTTCGTTGTCGAGGAAAAATTAATAGGTGAACTTTTCTGTTTCAAGTAAGAGATGATTAATCATCACCCCCAAATCCTTTCAGAATTGGCGTGTATTGTTTGAAAAAAAACCAAAAACAAAGGGTGAAAAAAATGTTTAGTCTAATTTAGTCTACACGATCAAGCAGCTATATTTCCTTGTCCACTCACGAGTTCTTCATTATCCATCTAATTTAGAAAGAATCACAATTAGAATGTATTTAATAATTTGAAAGACAGAAAGATATTAAATCCTTACATACACTGTGATTTACCGGCGCTTACAGAACTCTTTTAAAAAAAAACAGAGAGAAATGGATAACACTTTTTTCTTTCACTCAAGGAATCAAGGAAAAAAATTGTTTTCGAAGGTAGGCTACGTATTGCTTTGGTTAAGACTTTAGGCACAACTGTTGCAACTCTCAACTCGCGGTCCCCCTTTTACAGTATAGAAGACATAAATTTTGGTTATTAAAGAATGGCCTCAGAGCTTTTTTTGTCCCATACTTTAGAAAGTTAAAATATTTTCACAAATGTATGCACGTATTCAGAGTGTTCAAGGAATGACCTCAAATTCGTCTTTTCAACTTCGTGCCTATATATATACATATGTATATGTATATACCTGCAGGTATTGCAGCACGCCACATGCATGAGACATACATGGCGTGGAACCGTGTAACGATTTAATTTATGGCATCAGCGAAATGAATTCGCCCGGATATCTATCTATATACGTGTATGTGTGTGTATACACATACATATACCTGCGCTTGAGTATTTTCTTTCTTTATGCCACCATGCACAACTATATAATATACATTGGGGGGGAGAGTGAGCTGTTAACCCCCACGGCTCCCAGCGTTGCTGGCACTTGGCTCTTATACCACCATATACTTAGGTATACCGAAAGAGTAACAAGCTCGTGATGTGTATGTAATACATGTATATGTGTAATACGTATTATGCATACGACGGCGAATATGACGCAAGTGAGAATCAAGCCACTCGCGTTTTACACAAATTTCAACCCCTTTGGAGGATAATAAGTATATATAATATGCAACATGTTCTGCTCCGATCGCGTGATGCATCATCTTGGTGACGTTTTTTTTCCTTCTCCTCTTTCAAGATGGGAAGACCGAGTGTTAGGGATAACAGATTTTTCACAGCGTTTCTGGTGATGGTTCACAGTGCTGGTATCAGTATATATGTACGTTTACGGGAGATGCCGATTAGTGCCATTTTGTGTATTCGCGCAAGGAACGGTACACTTCCAGAGCGCACACTGCCACTGATTAATCCATGATAGTATAGGTACATACACATGTTTCATGAGTCATTACAATGTACTTCTATAACTGTACTGTGTCCAAATATACGACTTGGTTTGTTCACCTACAGCTCCTTCATCGCCGCAGTGCGCCGCAACAACCATATAACTACATGTACTTGCACATAAATTATCAGCAAGCCCATACTCTCTCTCTCTCTCTCTTTCTGAGGTCTATTCACATGGATGTATATGTATATAGGATAGAAATATGTAGGATAACAAAGTGGTGTTTCTGTATAGAGTGCCATTATTTTATGACACGTCCCGGGTGTAAAAAAAATACGAGTGCATCCAATACTGTCTGGATGTTAATTTTAAAAAATGTCAGCGTAAAAAGTTGAGGTACCACGTCGTCCAATTGAAAAAAATTCTTCTGTACTTATCCCTTGTATAGTCATATTTCCAATGGATTGAATCAATACTGTCCTACGAATAAGTATTGGCTAAATGGAAACTGCTGTTACAAGTTTAGCTCGATGGGGTTGTTACCACGTTAATGGCTCTAATGATTATTGAAATGCGGATAAATAATTTTAAAGGATGTGCAAGAAAATATTATACCACGTCTAAAGAAAAGCCGATCACTGCGGTTGAAAGGAAGAAAAAAGTTGTAACTTTTTTTTTTACAACGCTTGGCGCACTCTATACAAGTATACTTTAAATGCAATTTGCTTGACAATTAAACGAGCCTGTAAACTATTGAAAACTCGACTCTATCTCTTTCTATTTCTCCTCTGGAAAATCCAAAGTCCTCAGCACCAGATGGACTCCATAGTCTGTCACCTACTTTTCCCGCTGCACAACAATAACACATCCCTAAACTTCTCCCTGCCTGTCCATGAATACATCAGCTTCCGCTTCCGGCTGTAGAGCACCAACTTGCGCTGTATTTATGCATACGTGTACACTCCTTTCTTTTCGCTACTGCAGTTGTAGCCTCCTATACCGTAGCAGCACCAGTTGAGCTCAACATGTATTTATACCTGAGTACAGAGAAAAGCGTACAATACAATATGTGCAAGCGCGACCAGAAAAATCGAGTCGAGAGTAAAAAGAATAGCTATATACACGTCCACATAGTGATCTCGTTCTCGCGGCTCTTCTCCCTCTATGTGTGTCCATGACAGCAGTAAGTAGGTATACGCGTGCCACACGCGCGCGCGAGATCTCGCGTTCGAGTTTCACGTTGCACCAGCTAAGTACAGCAGCTGTATATACTTCGCCAAGCGCGTAGGCGGCTCGAGGCGGATGTTTCGCCCTTCTTTCCGTTCTCCTTTTATTTTCTCTCTCTCTCTCTCTCTCTCTCACCTACCGGTTGCCGATGCCACCACCGTGCCGGGTTATCCTTGCCTCCTCTTCTCGGATTGTTCTCGTTTTTTTTTTTTTTTTTTCACTCGTGGATACTTGTTTTCGTGCGTATGCTTCTCTTTACTTGCAAAGGAGCCAGTAGGAGCGAGAGATTTGCATCGATTGACCGGAGCACTGAGAAATACTTGGGTACTGTGTATATGACTTGGGTTATCGTACAGAGGTGTGATGGTTTTTTTTGCATATCGATAATTAATGTTAAAAAAATGAGGTTGATTTAAATTCAACCATTGTTTAGCAAAATAGCCCTGAATTGATTCGTTTTTCGCTCAACAAACTGACCCTCGGTTCTCGTTACAATGAACAATCGGGGAATGAAAAACAGTCTGGTATAGTAGTTGTAGCTCAAAATAATTTTTTTTTTTTTTCACACACGTACACGTACAGGAGATAGTTTACGTAACTGCTGTCGAAATTATAGAAACATTTAAATTTAATTTACAAAAATGTCTGCTCGTTAAACCTTCATTTGTACAAGTATCGGTTTACGCTCTTGGGAAAAAAAAAGGTTTTAAAGCCGCAGTTAAACTTAAATTTATGGCAACGACAACAGCATTTACAACTAAAACTGATCTCGCAAGTACCTACCCACACGTTATATTGAAAAAATGTGTTCAAGTTGCTGAGGAAAACCCAGACAGGTGAATTTCTCAATTTTTCGCGAATGGTCAGTATTAAATGCAGCGAGTCACTACCGGTGCTTGTATTTTGTTTTTTTTTTTTTTTTTTTCCAAAAAAACCCCGAAAAAAAAAAAAAAAAAAAAAGGAAATCCAACACGTCCAAGTGCACGTGAAAAATTGTCGAGGAAAAAAAAGCTGACACTCACGCTCATTCCCAATTTTTTTTTTCTCTCCATGTCTCAAGAGGTAGCTGCAAGGCGCGAGAGAAAAATTTTTCTCCCCGAAAGCTCTCGAAATAACGCAGAGCAGAGCCCGAGCAGCAGCGGCGATTTACCCGAAAATACGGCGAAAACGAGAGCGCTCGCTTCGCTCCGGAATTAGAATCAGCTGTTTCCGCGTAAATAACCGGCGAAGAAAATCCACGGGTATACAGCCGAGAGTGAAATCTCGTGCGGTATAGTATACTCCAGTCTATAATCGATGCCGGGTAGTACGTTGCGTTGTATACCTCACGAGGAGAGAGTCGTCTTTGCGTTTCATGGGTGCCGTATTACAAAACAGCAGTTAGATAACGCCGGGGGGGGGGCAAATTGGAGCATCGCGAATCGCGAGGGGGATGAGACACCGCTGCCTGTTATTATTACGCGGCTCCCTCTCCACGGGGCTATTTATTAACTGTGACTGTTCCCTTTGTTTTCTTCGCTCGATATGTATATATTATATACATGTTTATATATATACCTTCTGGTGCGCCGTAAAACGCACCCCCCACCCTCAAAGATGCAGCTCTTTTGTTTATCGTATGTAAATGGTAAGGAAAGGGTAAAAAGCGGAAAGGTATACTTGTAGCCGTATACTTGTACCGACTTGAAACTCATTTATTGGTAACTAAGTGCTCAGTTTAAGGTATAGCAATGGAATATTACAGCAGCCGGCCGTCGAGGTGAAGGAACTGAAACTATGAGGGGGGCAGGGGTGACATCGACGTTGACGCAAATTAATCCTAACGCGCACCCGCGACGTTGGCTTAAAAATACCCCCATACGGGCTTCTTTTTTCTTTTTCTTTTTTTTTTCTTTTAATTCCCCGATGCACGCGCGAGCCCGCAAATTTCAAAACAGCGTTTCGCGTTGCACAAGGCGCATTTATCATTGATATACGTCGGGCCCTGCTGCTCGTGTGTGTGTGTGTGTGTGAGCTTATAACAGATGGCCTCTCTCTGCTGCACATTCGTTTAATATGCTCCGGATGTATAGGCAGCTCGATACAATCGCTCTTAGATTGACTTTTGTGACACCTGACCTTTTTTTTGTCCCCGTGTGTTTAGCAGCGTTCGTGCGCAAAGGACTTTTTTTCCCGTCTCGTTTTATCCCTCTCCTTCTCTCCGTACCGATCGATCGGTGTGATGGAAATATTGTGATTGAGTGAAAGTAGAGGCACGCGTCGCTCGTAACTTACAGAGTGGCTAGAAAGGTGGGGAAACAAAAAAAAAAAATCGACAGTCACCCATTGGTATACATGTACGTGAAAGAGCAAGGGACGCGTGAGTCGATATTAAAACGTTAATTCGAAACGATCGTACCTGTATCTGCGTTATTTTCCGCAAGATTACGCACCTATACACCGACATCCTGCCCGAGCGTTGTAAACGCTTGTATTTTTGTAAACAAACAAAATCAACAGGTGTCAAATTTAAATAAAACAGCCAATAGCACTGGCATGTTTCCAACGACGCGGTATCGAAACAGTAGCGAAAACAATTGTTATTGAATATATAAATTTGTTGTAAAAATGCTTTTTTAAATTAAATTCACTGGTAGGTTAGCGCTACAATCAGAATTTGAATTTGAATCACCAATGTATCGATTTCACAAGTCAATAATCGTGGGCACGACTCATCACTTCCTCGAAGCTGAAGTTATCATGCGTACGCATACCATATACTCCGTTTATATATACGTGGTATAGATGAGATAATGTTATATGTGTGTACGAACGAGAGTGAAATTTGTGTCTTTCTCTGGGTCCTTCGTTGTACATCGTTATTCGGTGGCACTCGGGGTGGCTGCACCGTTCGGTCCATTGCCGGCCGATAAGCCTATGCCGGCAGGTACGACCAAAATTTTCAAACTCGCTAAGCGCTATCGGACTGATCGTAAATCGAGAGGATCCCGAGGCCATTGGCCTTCGTATGTGTGGTGTCGCACTGCCTGTTTGTCACCCGGAGAAATTTTGAAAATGCCGTCCGGTCTGCGTAATCTTTACAATTAACTGGTTGGAGGTGCAAAAACTTTAGCTTGCCTCGGAGAGTAACTTTTTCGTAGCTGTTTACTGCAGGTGTGAGTTTGATTTATTTTTCCGTCGATTTTCAGGCAGGAAATTTTTTTTTTTATTATTATTATTATTAAAAAAAAAGACGATTGTCATAATTTATTTTTCTCGATTTGCACGAACGTTTAAATTAACGCGAGGACCGCGTGCGCTGATGTTTGCATGTATAAAAGTTTTTTATTTGAAATAGCTACGGTTCTGGCCAATATTGTTCGTGAACGGTAATTTTTTTCTTTTTTCGCGTCTCTTAAATTTCTAGTATCACTCGTGGAGCCTTGAACCATTAGGAATTAGAAAGTTAATTGGCCGCCGTGCCACTGCGTTGTTGTAGAGATCGATAAAATTAAATCTCGATCGAGCTAATGAAAAACCTCAACGATTTACCATAAATTGTTTAACTGAATGATACATTTTATTTAACAAATAATAAAAAATTGCGGTGTATTTTATAAAGCAAACTAGTGTTTTTTCAATTTGTCCCGATTGTAGGAAAAATAGTCGTTCATAGACTGAATCCACTGGTTTGTGAACATTTTTTTCCAGGCTGTAAGAAAAAGGGCGTAAAATATTTTTTTTTGTCCACCAACGAGCTTTTTTATTATAACCTTTTTTTTTTTTTTTTTTCATACCCTAAAGTACCAGAAACCCATTGGAGCTCGTGAAAAAATAAAAAAAAAAAAAAAAAATTATCGCGAATTTTGATATCTTTAACATAGTCATCACGATTCCGTTTCCTACTATCCACACTTATACTCATGCACGGGAAAGCCAGTCATCAACCTCGTGCAAGAATTTAGCCTTGTAAACTTGATCTACACCGCGCAATTTTCCAACGCCAAAACCCAAGCCAACCTCAAACGCGCCAGTGAGAGGGAAAAAAAAAAGCGGATATATTACCACGCGTTATCGAGCACACACGTAACGAGCATCGTCATCCCGTGGGTATTACGCGAGTATGTTATATTTGCACAAAATAATCGACGCCTCGTCTAAAAACCACCCACACCCACACGCACATGGCC
Source organism: Copidosoma floridanum (assembly GCF_000648655.2). The sequence continues at coordinate 2,721,013 of NW_019379489.1, read as the reverse complement.
GTCGAAATCACATCGCGGGCGCGATAACCACACACACACACACACGGCTTGGGTACACGCATGTGGCGTCGTCGTAAAGCAATCCTCGTATCTGGGTTAAGACCGAGTTTGCTCTCGGGCTTTATTTTTGAGAGAGCCCGCTTAGCCAGGGTCTGCGGCCGTAAAAATATGTGTAACAAAGAAACGAGTTATACCGTCCCCCCCTTTCCTCTACTGCATTCGCTGGGGCGTAATGTACTCCTCTCTTGAATAAGGTCGGAGGATGCCGAGAAACGCGCTTCGAGCATTTATCCACGATACACTTATCCACCACCCCCACCTTCCGTTGACACAATATATATATATATTTGCAAGTGCACACACGCACTTATGTGTATAGAAGCACGTGGACGTTGGTTGGAGGAAAAAAAACAACAACCGCTGAATTATAGGGTATCACTGGGTACCGCGTCCGTGTACATATATACACATGCGTCAGAGAATGAAGAAATCTGGGCAAATACGCGTCGAGTGTGTGTATACTGGCTCGCGAGGACCGTGTGCGTTAGGGTTTTTCGTTGGGGCCTCATCGACGAAATCGCGTTGCTGTTTGGGTATTCCCGGCGTTTTCTCTCTCCCCAAGCTCGTTACCTCGGGTCCTTGGCTTGGAAAAAAAAGTCCCGCCGAACAATGACTTCCGCGATGTTTCGCATTTTTACGCTTGGCTCGGAAAAATCGCTACCTGCACGTTTTTTTGTTTTTTTCTTTTCGTCCGCTATGACAACGCCGTCGACGCTTGTACGTATTTCAGGTATTTTTTCTGGTTATTTATCCTTTGAGGGAAAAAAAATAAATAAAACAACAATGTATTGTTGTACGAAGAAACGTGCGGTTAGTTACTTTTGCGCGCAAACGAAATCGTTTGGGGAATTAACGAGAGTTTTCGGGCCTACAATTTATACATTTGGTACGTATACAGTCGCGTGGAGAACGGAAGAAAAAAAATATATTGTACCAAAAAAACTAAAATTACGACCAACTTCATTGTTTAATAACCACTCAACAGCAGTTACAAACTGTACTACGTCTACCACCACCAACACTCTACAATCCGTTGAAATTGCAAAAGCAACTGCATCGAGCTCATTAGTAATTGTATATACATAGGGGGGTATAATTATAATTCCACACTCCGCACGAGGTAATGAAAAAAATTCTCGTTCCTTTAATGGTTCGTTTTTTTTTTGTTTTTTTTTTCCTCCTCGCGAAATCACGTCCAGCTTACGCGATAAATGCCTATTAATGTACGTCTATTGCGAGAGAAACGAAATTCTTTGATGATTGCAACGAAAAGGCACCGCGTTATCCACGATAATCACATTTCCCCAATTTGTTGCGTCCGCGGATATAGGTATCGCACGAGCCTGTATACACAACTTGGAGCGAAAGACAGCGAACGCGTATAGCTTTTTCTCCTATGCTTGTATATATATATATGAGTATGTGTGTATGAATGCATAAAACAAAAGTGAGTCCCGAGAAGAGTTGACGCGATCGCAACAGATCCCCCTGATTTCTCCCCCTTGACAAGTATACGACGACGTGTGTCCCTTTCCTTCCTGCCTTCTTTTTCACGTCTAGCTTCGCGGTCTTCCACACAGAACGGCTCCCTTGTAATACACTTTGTGCCCATATGTATATGTATATATATATATGTATATGTATATATGTATATGCACGTACGACTGCCGCGAGAGTCGTGACTGTACTCGGCTGCATGAACCCTAAGGAAAAGGAAACGCTGATGCAATCGAGGCCCCTTCCTCTCTTGCTGCCGAGGAAAATAATTTCATTAGTCTCTGTCTCGTCCCTCTTTCTCTTTCTCCCGAGTTGAGAGTGCCTCTGTATATATATACGTATACCCATAGCTTCCATCCTCTCGCGAGAAAGGAGAGGAGAGCTACGAGGAACGTGCTTTTGCATGCTCCACTGTTTTTTTTTTTTTTTTTTTTTTTCGCTATGTGTATTATTGTTATAATGTATATGTATATACACCCCATTGTCTTTGTCACGTCTACCGATGTACGTACCTTCCCTTGGCGCGTATTTGAGCTATTGCTCTTGTCCTACGAATATACGAGAAAATAAGAAAAAAAAAAAAAAGAGAGAGCTTTTCGGTGAGGGTAGAGAGCTGCATCCACCTTGAAATTCAAAATTAAATTACCGGCGTACCTGTGTATGGGTTGTACCAACTTGAAATTGAAGCAGCTGCACTTTGGACGAGGATGTGGGTATACGAAGCGATGCGCAAAAAACAGAGAGTCTCGGAGAGGACAGGAGCGCGCCCAATTTAAGAAGTACTTTGGACCGCTGTGGCAAATCGAGGCCCCTGCGCGCAAGGAACTTTCCGAGAAACGAGAATGCGTTGCGAGGGCTGAAATTCTCGAGGAGACCTTTTTTTGTCCACCTCTCCCCCCCCCTCCAAAAAAGATACATCGGGAAGTGTGTATAAAAGTCGCAAGTATATAATATCAGTGGCAGCAACAGCGCAGAAAAACAATAAACGAGGTGTCAAAAAACGAGTGGAAGGGAGGCTGGGTGGTAACCTGATTGTGTCTCTGTATACTATGCACGTGTGAGCTGTGAGCGCTTTGGGAGAAAGGGATCGAAATCGTAACCGTGTGTGAGCATCGAACGGTAAAAAGAGAAGAGGAGCAGGAGGGAGACCCAAAACGCTGCAGCTGACGTCTCTAAACATCCGGGAAGACGCCGCGGAGTTAATAATAACACGTAAGTATACCTCGAGAGTGAAGTATTGGCTCGAGCTGGGTAAAAGTGAACTTTGGCGTTTGGGATCCACGTAAAAGAAGGGAGGAGCTGTAAAGTCCCTTTTGAGGAGACAATGTATACGTTGTGGGACCAGCCGATCTTCGAACTCTTTGGATCGCGGACAGAGTGAATTCTGATCCGTAGGAGTAGGATATCGGGTTGACATTTGGTAAAAAACGACTCGAAACAAAGGCATTCCTTCGACGTGTGGACGTGTGTAATTAAGGCCCGATTCAATGCTACCATGTTACCAGGAGGTATTATCTGTGATTTCGCATGATTGATAACTGATGTATATTTTATATTCCTGTCAATTATAGCGAAAACTCGTGTGTGGTGGATCGAGTGGCCTGGAATCAACAAGGTTTCAATAATTAACCAGATTCCAATGGAATTTTCATGAAAACAATGCCAGTGATTGTATGGGAAAAAAATCACATTAAGAAAAAAAATAAATAGCAGCCAAGAGTCCAAGTACAACGACAAAACCACAGGAGCAACAACACAATACTCGTGTGTTGAATAAAAAAACATTATGTGATTCTATGCATGTATATTTATTATTGCCTGCTCTTTCATACACAATTTAACGTACGATCCAATTATTCGCCCATCTCATTTGCGGTAGTGATAGAAAAAAAAGAAAGAAAAAAAACAAATAATAGAAAGAAAACTCGGTCGGAAAATCCAGCATCAGCCTACATTTCTTACAATGAAAAACGTGATTATATTTTTACAAGTCTGGAAAATCCGTACCCATTTACTTTTGTAAAAACACACCCACGCGCCCGATACAAACCACGATTATCCCCCGCGATAACTTATACGTGCGCTCTAATGACGCTGTACGTACTCACTCGCCTATACGCAAGTGTAACGCGATTAATTGGCTAGACCGTATTTTTTTCCCCCTATACTTGAAATGGGGAAACGCGCCAAGGAAGGAAACAAGAATCCACTGAACTTGTGCATGTGTGTTTGTGATAAACTAAACGTCGACGTGATAATTATCAATAACAATCGCACGCACCCACCCACACAACGGTGGCAGTTGGCGAGGTAAAGGGGTTAAACTGATACGTGTGTACGTACAACAACGTGTAGACCCCTCTTTATTCCCTCTGATATGCACAAGAGAGGCGATTGCTCGTTAATCAAGCGCGTTTGCTCGCTCGCGGGAACCGAGCAACGGCATTTTGCAGTTTATTCTCGCACTCCCGCGTACATACTGCACGTATACGTATGTAACTCGAATGAGGCAAAGGAGGACGCGAACGGGCGTCCAATCCTGGTGTTGGAGATGATCCACACGCGCGCGCACATTGTGTATTGTCCCTCTCCCGCTCGAGTCTCACTGCATATATTTACACGTTTTATATGTATACATGCTTATTGGCCTGAAATGAGGAAAGAAGCAGAGAGCGCGTGAACTTTGGTGACTCTTTGCTCCGCTATGGCCCCCACGCAGAGGGACAAACGATAATCAGATCGATGCTTGGGACCCAAAATCTTCCACAACTGATTTTTCTCCAAGCTTTTTTTTTTTCTCCTCCCCTCGTCCTAAGATGCACCAAATTCCGTGTTTGAAGGTGCTTGGGAGGTGAGGGACGAGCGACTGCTGTAAGTTCACAAGCTGGTGCAACGATTCGTATGTGTATTTACCGAGTCGAGTGCTTTGATGGATAAATCGTACGTTGGGTTGTAGATTTTTTTTTATTTTTTTCGGGAGGATTGATAAAAAAATTGTTTTCGAGATGTTGGCACGCGTGGTTCGAAAATAAACAGACTGTAGGAAGCAGATTACCCGTGACGTCTGTGATTCCAATAATTAAAATGGGTTTTAAGTTTAAAATTTTTAACATTTACTACGGCAGTCAGGAGCAAAAGATTTTGAAACTGATTATTCTGTCAACACCAATGTACTTTCAACTTCGAGACTCTATTTGGGTTGTAAGTCGCAATATTAACAATAATCGATAAAATTAATGCATGTGCGGGCTGGGATATCGTCGTTTCGTATAAATAACGAAGTCCCGGAATCTCTGTTGGCGCTGTATGATTGAAGAAGGAAGTAAAAAGAAAAAAAAATAATAATATTATGATTATTAAAAGGAAAAAAATCGGTACCCATGTACATGAGCTTGTAATGAGTCGCAAAGGCCGGAGTGTACACGTAAAATACGAGTATACAGGGATATATTCGGGAGAGATAGCCGAGGCAGCTGAAATAAAAAATAAATCACCAATCTTCCTCTCTCGATCTCTGACCACAGTAGCTGCATAAATATAAGTATATGGATGCTTTTCGAAAGGAGCAATTAAATAAAAAGCAGCGCATCAGCGACAAGACACTCGCAAAACCTCGAAACCCACATATTATATGTATATAATAAATTAAGCCTCTTTCCGATGTTCCACCTGATATACAAAGTGTGTATACACTGCAAGCATGTACGTGCAGTATATATATATATATATATATAGCAATCGAGGCCCCTTCCTCTCTTGCTGCCGAGGAAAATAATTTCATTAGTCTCTGTCTCGTCCCTCTTTCTCTTTCTCCCGAGTTGAGAGTGCCTCTGTATATATATACGTATACCCATAGCTTCCATCCTCTCGCGAGAAAGGAGAGGAGAGCTACGAGGAACGTGCTTTTGCATGCTCCACTGTTTTTTTTTTTTTTTTTTTTTTTTTTTTTTTTTTTTTTTTTTTTTTTTTTTTTTTTT
>NW_019379489.1:2665021-2713532 GCF_000648655.2 Copidosoma floridanum | reverse complement strand
AAGACATACCAAATGCATTTTCCTTTCTTCCTTGCTATATATCACGGTTTTTAGAGTTAGTACTTAATTTTTCCACTAGAGGCCCCAGTGCCCTGCACTGATGGGTCGCTTGTGGCATACGTCATTCCTTTTTTTCGTGCTACAGATTCAACACGTGTATTAGACCTTGAACTTCAAACCCCTTAGAAATCCAACATGCATCGCCAACCTAAGAGACGGCGTCTGGAGGAAGAGGCGGATGCATCAGGCACTGATACTGCTGGTGAGGTTCCCCCGGATGCAGAGTCGGAGGAGGATCGTCCGAGCGATGACGACATCAGTGAGGACGAGCTGTCCAAACCAGAGTACTCATCAGCATCGTCAGAGGAAGACAGGAGCCGGAAAAGACAGGTATAGTTAGATAGGAATACTCGTAATCGCTCCGGGTCAGAAACCGCAACACATGTGCAGATTTACCTTCACAGTGCTTCGGATCAGATGATTTAAAGGGGGCATAATGTGACTTAGCGCATGCTCGCTGTATATCACGACGTGCCGCTCCACGGTTTGAAGGGCAAGTTTACCCCTACTGAATCACGCTCGCTGATCTTTTCACGACGTGAAACGAACCATGTGATTTTAAAATGAAATCACAAAACAAGCACCCTACTATGTTGCAGCCTCATCGCCAATGCACTGGGCAAGCATGATGGCATAGCAGGCATGAAGGTACATTAACCTTATTTAGATATATATATATATGTGTGTGTGTATGTGTGTGTGTGTGTGTGTGTGTTATATATATATGGTTTTATGTACGCGATGCGGGTGAATTTCTGCCGTCGTGCGGTGCTTTTTGCGACACACGCGCCTCTTACACGCCGATGTGTGCCATATATATACATACAAGTTATACCAACAGCCTATATATGTAAATATATATATGTGATACGTATACGGATATCGGGCGATTAGGTGCATTGTTTCGGTGCAGCTCCGGCTCTTGTGGGAAAATGTATTGTGCCCAGCGGTGTGTGACAGAGAGCCCCGATCGGCAGATTTTTTTTTTTTTTTTTTTTTTTTTTTTTTTCGAATGATTTTCGCGAATGACGTTTTTTTCATGATTATTTGCTGTTGCAATATCACACACGAGTGGGATCCGCGCAATGTTTCTGATGCGATATTTTACTTTGCCATGTGAATTTTCTCACACGAGGAGGGGGTGGGGTGAAAAAAATATTAAAGGTACTCCCATGTATGGATAGGCCGTACGACTCATCGGACATATTTCACCGATGGGAAATAAAAACAAAAAAATATAGAGAAAAAGAGAATAAAGGAGGAGGTACGGGTTGGGGCGTGTCCGTGTATTTATAACGTGAGCTCGCAAACTTTTAGAAGCATTGAAAATCAAGTGGAGCCCATTCAGGTGGGTATATAATACGCACAGGGAAAAACAAAGAAAAGCAGGAGAAGGAAAGAAGGATGGGAGGTGGAGGAGGAGGAAATGTGGAAGAAGGGGCGAAAAAACTTGATTATAGCGTCGCGATCCTTTATCTATACATGATGTATAAGAGAGAGTAAGGAGACGAGTGGAGACGCTCTCGCGTGTGTCTGTTATACACATATGTATATATAAATATGTACGTATGTACACCCTAGGCAGTGCGAGGCGCCTCCTTTACAATTTACCTGCGCCAAGAGTACATTCTTCAAGTCGCGTAACATCATATAACACACATACGTACACGCGTGCTCGAAGGAGGTAAGTAAGTAAGTAGTGGAAGTCGTCGGGGAAGGCAAAAAGAGGCACAGAACTGCACGCAGACTCGCCCTGCCTGTCCATATGAATGCCTCAGACCTTGGATTTATGTATACGTGCACCTGATAATAAAAGACCGTCTAGGGGAGGATTTATATTTTTTATCGACCAAGCACAAGACGTTTCATTCAAAACTTTTTTTTTTTTTTTTTTTTTTTTAAATCTTCTAAGATCACACAGACCTACAATACATCAGGAGCAGTTGCCTGCATGTTGCGGTAGGGCTGCGAATAAGGACTGACATTTTTCTCCATCCGATAGGTACATCAGATGTCAGAACTCAAATAGTTTGGTATGAAATTCCCCGGTATTTTTAATACTATAGAAGTAACGTTGAGGAATTTATTGACAAACTGACGTCAAATTATGTATCAAGCAGAGCGCGGGAATCTGCATTTTCTCTGAGCTCTTGCTGGACAAATAAAGTATGAAATTTTCCAAGTAAAATCCCAATAGACGAAGCCCTATAAGGACCTTACATACATCAAACGCTGCAATCTGCATGACCTACAATTACATCATTCGTGTCGAAGAGTTAAAGTAGACGTGGCGTCATGTCGACTGTTTTAACCAGGCACCTGTGCATAAAAAAATCACGGGAAACCCTCTTGGTTCCATAAGGGCAGCAGAACAGAGTACAAAGATCCCAGCCACGGCAGGACAACATGTTTTACAAAGACGTTATCCCAGCAGGCTCATAAAGCCACGGGCGTCTCAGCGCTGATGACGTCGAGGAGAGGAGGCATGTGCACTCAAAGGAGCACGTGCGGGCCCGCGAAGCACCGAGTAACAACGATAATGATGATCGGTTGGAATGATGATAAAAAAAAAAAAGAAAAAAGAAAAAAAGAGTTGACTTACCCTGTGCGGCGCTCCCAAGAGCCGATGAACCGCGGCGAGCTGGTTGATGAGCGGCAAGGTCGCGTTGAAGGTGTGCAGGGGGGGCCTAGGCGGTTCCGGATACGAGCTCGCGTAAGCAAACGGGTCGACGTCGTTCAGGTACTGAACCCTGCACGTGAGTGACATGTTGGTCCGCTCTTGGCCGCTCCCGATGCACGTGGCCGCACAACGAGCAACAACAGGCCGGAGGGACGACCGAACGTCCTTGCTCAGGGCCGCCGTCGTCGTTGCCGTCGTCGTTGTTGTAACTCTCCTCGGCCAGGATTATTTTCGCGCTCAAGCGCGGCCGAGACGTCGCCGATCGATCGGCATCGAGGCCCCGGTGCTGCTCCCCCGTCCCGGCCTCATGCCGCACGCGGCCTCCACTCCAGCTGCACCAGCAGCATCGGCTTATCTCCCCCCCCTAACCCCCCCTCGCCGAGAGGAGGATGGGGCGAGGAAGGACGCGACACACGTGTGTACGTGTACGTACGTAAGTACGCTCGCGCCCGAACCGGTTCGCGGCTCCCCCGCCTCTTCCCTCCTTTGGTTTGTGCGAGGCTCTCTCCCTCTTCTCCTGGAGCTTTTTATTTTTCCGTTCGCCCAAAGGGACGCCGGCCGACTTCTTTCTCTCTTCTTGCTCCAGCTATATTATACGGGGGACTCTTGCTGCCAATGTTGTTGGCGAGGCCGCGCGAGTCACCTTTTTTTTTGGTCCCCTTTTTTTCTTTTTTTTTTTTTTTCCTTCTTCTTCACCGTCGCGCCACGAGGAGCCAGAAGAAGACCTAGAATAAAGGGAAGGACCAGAGAGTGTGTTTTAGAGCGCGAGCTTGTTTACGCGTTGCATATATAAATAATAAGTATATATTGTACGAGACTCGAGTCGGTTCTGTGGCTCTGCACGAGTGTCTATGTGCTCACAAGTATAACTATACATAATATATATTATGTACGCGGTGGTGTGTCTTAAAACGGGAAAAAATATATTATGGGTACACCGAAGGTTCTCATAACGAGTGATTAAAGAGTCGTTATTACGGTCGGTACAGTCATCGGGACAGTGGCATCATTTGTTTTTTTTGTTGACCGAGTTTGGTTTCTACCTCGGTCTTATCTTGGGTTTTGAGTAGCGTAACGTGTTATTATTTTTCTGGGTGACTTCATCGAGTCGTCAAGTATGCGTTGCTGGTTATTATTATCTTTACCGTGACATCCTCAAATAATTTTGGGAATGCCGTTTTCAATCGGAGGTTGCTCGGATGATAAAGGTGGGTCTGTAAAAAATCAGCCTTTCGACCGCATTTCGCACCTGAGCATTTAAAATACAAAGAATAATGTGTACCGGTTTGGGATGAAGAAAAGGAAAAAATTGTTTTGACGCACAAAAAGTTTTACCTCGAAGCTTTTAGGACGTCAATGAATTTAAATGTATTTTCAATTTGTTTTTCAAGATTAGCATAGAAACTCCTCACCAACAGTATGATTTTCGTAACAACAAGGAGCGACGACACATACATAAAGATAATATGAAAAACAAACATTGGAATACATAAATATTTTATATAATGCTCTGTTGCAATACATATATGCATAGAATTTCACTTTTTGAAAACTGATGACTCTTCAACTAATGACTTGTTACGCAGACAATTAATGACAGATTGTAACACACTTTTCTTTAGTCTGTTGTACTATTTCCTCTAATTCATGCATATACATAAATATACTGATGTTATGATATAAACTGTGCCTCGAAGACGCTACGATACTTAAATTGTCACATTTTTTATTTTTTTTTATTTTTTCTTCTTCAAGTCCAGTAGTAATGTATTTTGGGCGTGTATACTTGCACATTGATTTTTAATTTTTAATAAATATCTATTACAATCTGGCCGACTCCTTCGCCCGAATTTAATGTCAGGAGGACTACTGTCGTGTGTGTACACGTAGGTATACTTTATTGCCTGCTATCGGTTTTTTAATTAACTCGAGACGTTTCGTGTTTCCGTTGGCACTTTTTTTTGTAGTTGAATTTCGCAACAAAAAAAAAAGTGGGCAGGAAAGCGTGTGTTCGCCGAGGATGCGTGTAACAATATTTCAGAGCGGGTTTTTCGCTGAATTATTTAGTAACTAATCGATGCAAATGAAACCGAATGAAACATACTTGTCGACGTCGACGGCCGGTGCAACTGGAGGCTGTACTGTTAGCTTACATCGAAACTCACGGGAAGCCGAGAGCCAATTAATTACCCCAGAACTAGTTCCGATAAATAATCAACGGTCTGCAAATGTGTAATATAATGTATTAAATTCGCCGAGAAAATAAAAAAAAAAAAGGTGCGCACGACTTTTATCAACAACTTCATTGAAGTATCCCTCGTTACCGTTTCCTCGTCAGTCCCTTTTTGAAGAGGAAACACATTAAAGGAAACGTTATCGATGACTGCCCGAACTGTACATCTCCCGACGGCTCCTACTCCCTCATTACTCCGTATACGCATACACGTAACCGCACACTCCGGAATTATCATCGAGAGGCACCGGCCAAAACCGTCGAATACACATCCTTAATCGGCCTCTTCCCCGAGTCCCCTTTTTTTTTTTTTTTTTCCTCGTGTACCCCGTTCTCCTTTTACACCGTCCTTCTCCTCCGTTTTTTTTTTATTTCCTCGTCTTTTCGACCAAACGCGTCCTCCTCGCGAGAGCCAGCGGCAAACGAAGCTCTTCCCACCAGCAACGGTAGATTTTATCGGGATCGCTACTCCCTTGCTTCGGGCGCATTTATTTCCTCTCTTTTGGCCATTAACTCCCTCCACGGAGAGCCAACGCTCGGCGTAATCGGCCCTCGTACACGTACATACATATACTTACTTCAGGGAAATATTCGCCGAGCCCCGAAAAATAAATTGGATCTACTTTCGTTTAGATGCACCGGCGAATTCATCAGTAGGAGAGAGCCAGCTTTGAATTTCAACGAGAGTCGCGTTACGAATTTTCTCTCTTTGTAGGTACGTATATGCATCGGATGATATTTTCACACGCGGTATAATGCGTCGATAAAACACGAGTAGGCTGCACACCCAGTGCAATATAAACAACACGTTACTCGGGCAACTAAGGGGGAGAGGAGAGCGAGGGAGATATAGATAAATCGGGGGGGGGGGGGGGGGTGACGGTTCTCACTCAATTCGCGGGGCGTAAAATTTATTTTCCAAAAGAGTGTACGCGGGAGCAATAAAACCCAACGCTAAACGCTCGTGCCAAGGCGCGCAAATTAATTACCCTCCTCGAAAGCTGTTGCCCACGGGTGTATGGAAAATGAGAGCCCCGCTACGTGGGAGAGTTGCTTGTGACGACTATCCAACCTGGACAGCTGGAAACGCATAGTAAATATCGGTCGGATGAAAACTCGTTTAATTGAGAAATGTGCGCGTGAGAGGTTTGCCATTAATTTGGTCGATTTGAGCTTTGTTGTTTTCATTCATTTCTTCTCGTCTTTCCTTCGTTTGAGTTTCATCGGTGTTACGGGTGGACCGATGTTACCTACACACCTATACCCTCTTGAAACGAGCCGGTAAAAAGAGCTATTACTCTCTATTCGTTTGTTCGTAGGTATTACTGCTCGATAACGTCATCATACTGAACACCAAAATTTTTGTGTTTGCTAATCGTTTGCTAATCACGGGTGATGGTCACTCGAAAGTCCCGCAGTACCCGTAGCGATAGTTCGCCACAATTTATCAAGTAATAAGTCTAATGTAAGGAAAGAAGGAGAAAAGGATCAGCAGATCACGTAACGCCGCTAGACTGGAGGATATGGATGCAAAAAAACGAGAATGCCGCGGGTAGTATAGAGTGCACCGAGTCGCAAGAGAGAGAGGGGACGGTGTGTGGTGTTGGATAAGGAGACGTAATGCGGAGGGCCCGTTTTCCGTGCTGCTGGTGCTTATACGGGGGAGCCTCATAATTGACGTATCAATGGTGAAAGGTCTCCCTCCCTCCCTGTCATTAGGGATGATGCAGGAACGCGAGTTCGTGCTCACCTCGAGGATACGGTTCTCGTTAACACTGGGATTCTATATGCATCCCTCAAAAAAGTCGAAAACACCGCTTTGACCGTTTTTCGTCTCCCGTACGTGCAGAGTAGAATATCGTTGAGACGTCTTCGAGGTGTTTTCGTGATCATCATTCGTTTTAGATTTAATTTCTTCAGGGCTTTTTCTTTAACATCACCACACAAATGGTAAATCGTGCCATTTTTTTTGGCCCCCGTGAAAAAATCAACACCATCCGATATCGCTCCAATTCCTACTCACTCCTTTCAAGAGACAAATCAAGAAGAAGAAGAAGAAGAAGAAGAAGAGCACATTCCTGTATACTCTTCTCGTTCCTCGCCCATACGCGAGCGCGTTACGAAATAAGCAATGACCGTGGCATCGCCTCCCTGCGGCACTCCATTACGTATCAGGTCGAAAGTAAAAGCTATACGGAGCATATAGGCGCGGGCAGTCGAGTAGGTATATGTCACATACATTATTAGACACAAAAAGAAAAAGTCCCCGCACGGCAACGCATATGGGTGTATCCATGTGGTCCGTTACTACATAGGTGTATACATTGTGCTGCCCATCCCTTTAGCACACAATCATCAGGATGCACTGGGTGTGTGTCGGCGCGTATAATGAGGTTGTCTTTCCCATGCCTCGTTCCTTTCGAGATGCTTTTTGGTACCCACTTGGCTAAAAACACGATGTTACGAAACCAAAGAGGCTTCCCAAGGGGTTTTCCGTGTCTGCGAGTGATTTGGAAAAATTGCCGTCCGAGCAGCGATACGAATTCAGTGTACGGTACATTAATTTCTATGACAACAATACGCGAGTGGATGAGCTGCGGACAGTAACACGATGTACTTGAGTACTCTTACTTTCTCGCTCACCGAGAAGCACCTCTGTACCAAATGGACGCGGATAGCTCCAGGATTTTACGACCGCGTGTGTGCCGTACTTTGACAGCTGGACAGTGCGCGCGCGTAAAAGGATCTCTTTTTTTTTTCTCTCAGCGCAATAGTATCGGCGATTACCCGTGAGTCGTTGGTTCGGTCCTAAAACGCTTAAAAATTAGACGAGGAGAAAAATTCCGTGTGATTATCGAGGGCCACCCTCCCTTGGCCTATATATACCTCTGCAGTGAGAGGGAGGTCCTTTTGCTTGCACGCCAGCACGTAATGTATAAGCATACATACATGCAGGTACACTACAATGCACCATCCGCACTGTTTCTCCTTTTCGCGGCTATCTATATATATATGGTACGTATACAGAGCGAGCTGTGCACGAATGTTCGAAATAGTTCCTGCCTCAATTTACTAGCTAAAACCATAATCGCCCGGCCTCCCGCTGTACGTGCACCAGCACCCACGTCTATTTTGTGTATATGTATATGTACATACGTATGTGTATATATTATAAACACGGCTGTAAGGAGGAACGCCTCTTGCATGACACTCGGTGGGCTGCATGCAGGACAAGGGGAGGGAGGGAGAGGGAGAAAAAGGACGGCACGGCCAAGGAATTCCTGACGAGGGAACACCAACAACAACAATACCGGTTACCTCTCCCCCTCCCCCCTCTTGCTCTGTAATACCCATATACACGCCACACTCGCTCACTTTCCATTTTTGTCGTCCCTTTGGCTCTCTATCTCTTTCGCGTGTTCTTGGGCCCTTTCCGCTGTATCTCCGGCCCCCTTTGCCCCCACGACTCTGGAACGGAACGAAATTGAATTATACCGTCTCCCCCGTCATTTGTTATTATCATTATTCGAGCGCGTAAAAAAAAATGCCTCGCCCATTCATTCACACCCGGTGGAGCGATTTAATTTATGGTGCGTGTCGAAATATTTGTTTTCGATTCAAACGATGCCAAACACAAAAAAACACAAAGTGCAACAATGAGAGACAATGATACCTTCTCGGCTCGTAAATTGAATGAAAAAATGAAAAAGAAAAAAAAAAAAAAGTTCCCAAAGTATAGAAACACAGTCGTCTGACAGAACAGTCTTATCTCGCACGCGTCGATTTCGGGGATAATTTATTGTCACGTCCGGCCACTATTTTTCTGTCTCTGTTTGTATTCGTCTTCTCCGAATAAACTAAGGAAAAAAAAAAAAAAAAAAAAAAAAAAAAATACGGCACGCTAATAAGAACGTTGGGGCTAATTAAGCGAAACGTGTCGTCATGGATACCCGGAGGTGCTATTTGTTGGCGTCACAAAGTTTGATGATGCCTACGTGTGTATGGACAGTGCCAAGTTTCGAAATCCCCCGGAATTTTCGCGCATGCGGCATCAACGGATTCTGAATGGGGTGGAAAATAATAAATTAAAAAAAAAAAAAAACAGTAACAAGTAACTGTAAGACGTAAGAAAAAAAAAGTACCAACCTCTTCTCCCCCCCCCCCCCCTAGTCATCCTCTCGGCAAACTCGACGACGTGTGCATTCAACGTAAAAAGCGAAGGAGGGACGCGCAACACCGTAGGGTACACATGGTGTGTCGTATGCATACACACACACATATATATATATATATATATATATATATATATATATATACAGCTGGGCACACCTGTCGCCCGTTCCAGCGGCCGAGCACACGTGGGATAAAAAGGGGAAGAGAGCCAGCGAGAACCCCCGAGATTGTACATTTTCTAACCCACGCGCCGCCACTCGAATGTGCATACGTCATATGGGCGGTGCGTCCGCGCGAATATCAACGCTCCTCGCGCGGCGGCTCGGATTTCTCACGGACTCGACGAGAGAAAGACGCGCGTCGTACCAGACAGCAGGTGGTTCTTCGTTCTGGTCCTTTTTTTTTTCTTTCTTCCTTACACCTATGTATTTTCTGGGGAGCACCAGCGAGAGATGGGGTTCCACGGGGGAGGTCGTGATTTGACGTCCACGTGCGATATGGGTGCACTTTCAGGTGAGGCGGCCTTGACCTCCAGACTCGTTGTTTCCATTTATTCGTCCGAGGGGGAAATAAATTTTCACCGCCGCTCTTGACTTGGCATCGAGATAGGATCTCACGCGTGTATACGTAGGGGAGGGGGCACAGCGAAAAATCGTATTAGTTTATCCGAGTGATTGATAATCGTCACGATAAATCTTTGCGCTGTTCTCTTAATTATTTCACACGTGCGTTGGATTTTTTTCCTCCAATGTGACAGATTTATGCGCGCCCGAGGGGCTTATTATGCCGTAAATCTTTCTCCTCGCGGGGCGATAATGGCTTTTGCCGGGGTATCGCGGCTAGATCTCCCAACGTTGGATTGTCCCTCTCGAGAGTGACAAACTTTATGCACCGCCGCGTACGATCCGATCGAACTGACGGAGGGATGTTCGATCGGTTTGGTTTTGGAATCTGTTGTAAAAAGATGTCGGAGCATTTGGAAAATCGATTTTTATACGATCGCGTGCTCTTGCCGATGAACTTGAAAAACACCCCTAGGGGCTTACCGTTAATGCTGGACTGACACGAAAACGCAGCCAGGAAAATCGATCGCGTTCTAGAGCTATTTATAAATAAGCCCTTTGCGTATGTATACGCGTGTCGATGTATATGTTGTACCGTGGGAGGTTTTCGGTATTTCTTTTTTCTTGTTTTCTTACAACAAATCGTTCGCTGTGTAATAATAAGATCGTACATTTCGACTGGACTATTAAAGTTTTGTTTGTGGATGTGCAAAAATACCTCTGCTGTTGAAATAACATCACCTTGATTTTCACGCTCACGAGATAAATAAAAAAGGTGTTCACAAAACGCATCGCGGCAAAGAAAAAGAGCTCCACAAGGATGTACCGCATAGAGTCGATTTTTCACTCCCAGCACAAAAGGTCCGACAAAGTAGGTACGTACCGTTAGAAGGCACCATGTTATTGGGTGTGAAAAATAGTCGAGCTGCATCATTACTGAAAAAAAAAAACTCACTAGACGGGCATCGGGAAGAGGGTCACACCGCGCTGACCCACATTCAAATTGATACAACCCATCATTCTGTTTTCCCCCTATACGACGCCCACTTTTCTGTCTAATCGAAGCGGCTGCACAGCTATTCTTCAAAAGCCGGACCGTAGCACCTCTGTCATTATACAACAATGACGCTATCCGCACCTAACCTTCTCACGGTGTGTAAACAAACCAACCCGAACTATCCAGCTGAGCTAACCATAATATGTGTCAAGCGTATATCCATACATAAAATATTATCAGTGTAATCGACGCTTCTTATCAAATTCATGGTATTATTTGGTTTATTGGAAAGTCACGGGTTTGCTATGAGATTTGTTGTGGCTCAGGGGGCCCTGAAGAACCTTACAAAACGAGAGTTTTTCGATACAAAACGTCATATTATGGTAATTGGAAAATTACTTTATTTACTTTTCTCCAAGGTGTATGATGGGCGTGAAATTTGTCGGGAAAACTTAGTCGTCGAGGCACAGAGAGTGTCGTAAGTTATATAAAAAAAAAAAAAAAGTTATACGCATGCACGAGCACAGAACCGACATATAAACACGGGGTGCCAGGGGGTTCGTAGGCATGCGCTGTCGCATACCACCCCCCTCGGCAGTCGCACTGCGTATCTATACACGACACAGGGTAGCATGTATAGGTAGCAGTCAACAGCTGATGGCTAAATGTATATACGGCAAAATTTACCCTTGTGTGCTGGTGGTGCAGGATCCACGCGCACGCCCGGAGTCTGCGCCTCTGGTCGAGCAACGGACTCCTTCTCTACTCGTCCTGGTTTAGTCCTTCCGGTGGTGCCGGTCAGGCAAGACAAACACACTCACCAGGCAAGCGAAGGATACGCGCACCACTGGCCTTCGCTTTATGTGTTTTTTTTTTTTTTTTTTTGTTTTCTTCTCCCGATATACAGGGACACTGCACTCCGGCTCAAAACCTCATGTGCACTGTACGAGTGTTAAAAAAATCCGGGTGTACCTACAACTGTTGCCCTGATGCATATACCTTTGTACGATGGTCAGCTGGATCAGGACAACCGGCCGAACGTGAGTAAGTGTAAACGCGACGACAAACGCTAAGGGTTGTTTTGTGTACGGGGGGGTTGGAAAGGGGAGAAAAAGGAGTAAAAATATCGTGATGGTATAGAATGATAAACGAGGGTTGAGAAAATACAATAAACAAAACACGGTCTCGCGGAAGAGGCCAACGACGCGCGGCTCTATTCTGGCGAGTGGTCGCCGCGACACTGAATATATCGGCGAGAGCGCGCGCCGCGGACACCTGTCGGTCGCCCGAGACTCTCTTTCTCCCCCTTGCCGGGGCTCTCTCCTTCTTATCCCCTTTCTATCCTCCTTCGCTTCGCGCGCCGGTTTTCTCTCCCCCTCCCGCCCCCGCGCTCTTTGTGTATAAGTATACCTGCGTACATATACCGTCAGGGCTCTTGAGCGCCAACTCGCGGCTACGGCGAGCCTTTCTCCGATCTGTGTCTTTTGTTACGAGCCGCGGGTCTTTTGGCACTTGGTTAATTTTTACTTTTATTTATTTATTTTTTTTTTTTTTTTTTTTTTTTTTTTCATCCTTTTCGGAGCTAGCGCTTGGTTGTGCGTGCTCTGATTCTCGATCGTTTATTTGCTCTTTATTGCCGAGATCTAAGACGCTGTTTGTATCTGTTTTCAATCGTATTTTCTTGAAAACACAATTTTTAAACCACCAGGTGTTTATTTTTTTTTTGTTTTTAGTTAAATTAAATTCAATGTAAATAAGTTGACTCGGATACTTTGTTTGTTTCCGATCGATGTACAAAAATAGATAGTAAAATTGTTATGCCGATTACTAATATACAATTGTTCTCGATCGTTGCGAAATCCTCTAAGAACGAATAAATTTTAGCGATGAATAAGTAAAAGGAAACATCTTTTTGCTCCTAAAATACGTTACTATTTTTTTCTCGAAATTTAGAGTCCACATTAATTTTTTATCAGAGCGTCCACCATCGGACAATCAATTATGTATGAAAAATCCGTCAAAAACAAAACAGAAATAGCTATATCGGTAGTGTATAGATATAGGGGCTCGCAAACAAAATATCATTTGGATTGTATTCAAAATACGCGGATGCCCTTCTAAAAATACGCTTTTTACAAACGTAATAAAATTTGACGTATCTCAAAGCACACAAACGATTTACGAAACTTCTATTTGCGTCCCGTTCCCCCGGGTTTGATCCCCGAGGGGCCGTCCAAATCTCAATAACAATCCCTCCAGAATCAAAGTATCGCTGCTGCGGACAAAAGCAGTTCCAAGTTGGAAATGAAAAATAAAAAAAAACGGCGCTCGCTCGCGCCGAGAGTTGACATAATTCACCGGAGAGAGAAACACACGTACACACACATCTAATTCCGGCCAATGTTCTTCCCCCAACGGCAGCGCGTTAGTTTGATATTTTTCCGGAGCGAGATTGTCTCGGGTTTCGCGTGCGCGGGCGCCTCGGCGCTTTGCCAAGGAGTGAATAGAAAAAGTGTCGGTGGAGGTGGAGTTGAACTTATTTCACGCGCACACACGAGCCCGGAGCTTTCTTCCTCCACGGGCTATATTTGCGGATGGACGTGTGAACGGCGCACTGTGTGCGAGCTCGAGGTTGCATATCGTGTGCACACATAGGTAAAAAGTGCTGTTTCCGCGCGAAACGATTTTGCTGGCGGACGAGCGGAAAGTTGTGTGTCGGAGGTGGCGTCGCACATGTGTTTTGATGATGCATTGTCTAATTTTGTTATCGAGACCCACAACGTGCGAGTACGGTAGAAATTTATGACATTCTTTCTTTTCCGAATGAATGGCCAAAAGCGTCTAAGAATTGCAGTTACTTTACGCATGCTAATGAGTGCCAAAAACAACTTTGGAAGTAACACTTTGAAAAGTGGGTATATTTATACATATACTATCAATGCACTTAATGAACGCGTTTATTTGCAAAAGAAAAATAATTGAAAACTCCCATACGTCAATAAATGAATTCCAGAACGGAATAACCGTTTTTTACCCAAAACTCCGTACTACTTGAGTTGGACGCTTTGTAAAATTTCGAAAGTGTCGTCGTTGAGAAAAATATCCAAGAGAATCGGAGACAAATTACTCTAAGTATCAACCAAATTGGAGAAAAAAAATCTTTAAAAAAGTGACACGTACACGTACAAACCTTTCCTAATATGACAGTGGTAAGAAAGCAAGGTACACTCGATAAAGAAATCCGCGAAAAATCGCACAGCTTATGGCGAACGTATCGAATCAACACTCGGTGATGGGAAAAACAAATAATGTAAGCTAGCCCGTGACTGTAAACTTGATCCGAGAACGTCCAACTGCACACTGCGAGGGTGCGACAAGGCTCTTCCATCGTCTACCTCGGCCTACCCCAACTTTTTGGAAAAAAAAAAAAAAAAAAAAAAAAAAGAGACTCGTAGAGATGCGTCAAGTATGTACAGGAGGGCTCGTGCTTTTGTACACCCGAGAACGAGAAGCAGAGAGTCTAGGGAGCGCAGACGACAATGGCCAAGGTGCGTTGACACGGGGAAAATTGTCGAGTGCGCTTATACACGTACGTGTACTTTGCGACGCGAGCTCGGACGTGACTTTGAGTAAAATTTTACATTTTTAAAAAAAAAAAGCTTTTATTGTACTCTCTCGACACTTCATTCCTCATACCTCTGCGTATGGGTACAATTTTCTGACATTTGCACGGCTAAAAGAGATCAAAGAACTCGTTCCAAAAGTACTTGTTGCCAAAGTTATCGCTCCCGGACATGCCGTAGTCCTTGGGTCCACGAATGTGCATGTACTCGATCTCCGGGTTGGACGTGTTAACCGGCCGCCATTCCACCCCGAGTTTCGGTACTCTGAAAGAGGAAAAACGCACCCCTGAGCCACCCCTTTGGAATAAAACACCCCGATTCCTCGTTCGTACGCAGGAGGACAAACCCATCTTTGGCCACAGTCTCCCACACGTCCAGCAGCAGATCGATCATGGCCAGTTCCTCCTTGGTTTTGTTACCGGGCTGCGAGTTGTCGACCACCATCAGCACGTCGTCGCAGTGACAGACACCTGAGGCAGAAGAGAGAAATGTAGTCGATAGAAGCGCTTCCCCGGATGGGCATGTATATATAGGTGTACCGTAGTTGTTCTTCGTGTGGCTGAGGTGCTCGCTGCGGCTCGAGGAGCCCCGATACGAGTAGTAGTAAAAGTACACGGGACTCGTCGACTCCTCGGCCTGGACGCGCAGGCTCTTCTCAATGCCGATCGAGTACTGCTCGTCCGTCAGCAACCGAATCAATATGCGCGTGCTATTATTGTCGATACCCCCGTCGCCAAAGTACTTCCGCCTCGCGGCTAACGCGACCCTCTCGTGCACCTCCTCGGGCAGGGTGTAGTTGTACTCCAGCAGGTGGGGCGCTATCTCCGTCCAGTTGTCGTTCAGCTGTTTCAGCAGATTGTCGTGCGGGGCGTAGGCTGAAAGGATAAAGTCAAGGGAGAGTTTCACGGGGTCTCGGTGATTGGCTCCTTTAAGGAAGGAAGATAAACCTGATCCCGGGTCGCAGCCCTCCTCGCTGACGATGCTGAAGACAATCGGCACGTCGTACAGCTCGCCCGCTTCAGCCACGTCCTCGGGCGACTTGTCGATAAAGGGACGAGGGCCGGACGTTTCCACCACCGGGGCGAATGGGGCCTCGGGCATGTACTGCCAGTACTAGACAACAGCCGGAGCGGTTCGCGTGAGCAAAATGTTCGAGGGCTTGGGTGTACGTGCATCAAAGGCGTTACTTGGAAATGTTTGGTGGCAGCGGCCAAATCTTGGGCCGGTACTTTCTTCAGGCAGTCCACCATGGGGCGCGAGTCGTGGGTGGGGCAGTTGAAAATGGCACCGAGCTTGCGGGCCTTCTCGGCAGCGTGGGTGGTGAAGCCCCAGGGGTTGAAGACGGCCCCGCTGATGGCGACGCCGCTGTGGAAGAGACCCCGGCTTCGGGGCGACAGGTAGTGGTACTGGACGCTGGAGCCACCCGCGCTGAAGCCCACGAGGGTGATTTTCCGGGGGTCGCCGCCAAAGTGGCCGATGTTATCCGCGGTCCACTGTAGGGCCAGGCTTTGGTCCTTCAGGCCGAGGTTTCCCGGTAGGACTTCATCCTCCGTGCTCAGGAAGCCTTTTTCGAGGGCACGTGCAAAGAAGCCATCTTATGGTTTTTTTCTTTTTTTTCGTACAAAAGTACACACGATACCATAATATATGGGCACAAAAACTTGCGCTCCATCATTTTTATCGCGTCATAATGTCATACGTGTATGGTTATCGTTGTTTCCCTTTTCATTTGTCGTAATTTCCATTCGATTCAAGTAAGTGTATACCTTGCACTCCGAGCCGATAGTTTATGGAGACGAAAACGACGTCCCTGTCCATCATGTAGATGTTGTTTTCGGCAAAGGACGATCCACTGCCGTATTGAAACGAGCCCCCGTGAATGAAAAACACAACGGGCATTCCTCGCGGTCTGTATCTAGCGACGACCGGCACGTTGATGTTCAAGTACAAACAATCGTCTTCCCCGTTGACACGGCCCTCCGTGACTGTCTGTCCGTTTTCATCGGCTGGCACGTCGACGTATTGGGCGCAGGGTGATTTGGCTTTTCTCGCGTCCAATTGGCCCCACGGGGTGGAAAACGGCACCGCCTCCTGAGATTTTTGGCCCACGTGTACATGTTTTACTGGTATGTACGCGGTACGTTTATCGATTAATGTAAAAGTACCTCGAAGCGTGACTGGTTCACCGGTGGCTCGGCGTAGGGGATTCCCTCGTAGACCTCGTACCTTCGGCCCTTGTACGAGGTCTTGTAGTAGCCAACGACGGAACCTAATGGCGTTACGACAAATGGCGCGTCCTCGTATGCACAAACTAGCGCAATAAAGAGCAACAACGCCAACGCTCGAGTCACCATGTCTTGGACCACATATGGAGTATTTAATGATTTTCGTAAGGAAGGTTCGTTAAAAAAAAAAAAAACATTTTTTTTTTCATTTCATTTCATTAGATGATAGCAAATAATTGTAATTAGTGCGCTACTTACTTGAATTCGGTGCGAAGCCGCTGTACGTAATCACCGGTTGGACGTTACTTTAGATCAGAGGTGCGAGCGGCACTGAAACTCCCACGAAGTCAAAAGCGGCAGTGTGCACTTTTGCTCACCTTATTACATTGACTTATATAATGGCGCGTTATTATTGCCATCACATGCGAAAGAACGATAATAATTATAAGGAAACAAAAAAAAAAACAAAAAAAAAAACGAACGATCGTTGTAAAGTAAAAAAAAAAAATGTAGCCCATCTCAACTGCCGACACTTGGAAGAAAAAGTAAAATTTTACATTTTTAAAAAAAAAAAGCTTTTATTGTACTCTCTCGACACTTCTCTACTCGTCCTGGTTTAGTCCTTCCGGTGGTGCCGGTCAGGCAAGACAAACACACTCACCAGGCAAGCGAAGGATACGCGCACCACTGGCTCGATAGTACTTGAAACGCTACTTTTTTTTATCTCTAATGCCATACGCATTGTATAAATTTTTATCGTGCACCAGCCGAGGAATTACAATATTTACCTTGCACATAATGTACTTAGTAAAGACACAAAAACTCGATGCACGTAACCAGTTGAGAAAAAAATAAGCTCAACAAAGAGCCAACGAAAAAGAAGAACGTAACATCATAGATACAGTGCATAGAGATACCCAGCAGTAAAAAAAAAAAAAAAAAAAAAAAAAAAAAAAAAAAAAAATTGACAATCGTCGTTGTCGTCAGCGGCGGCTGCGGTAATTGTGCGGTGAAAAAATAATCAGCTGCCGCGACACGTATACACCCAACACGAGCGAGGCACTTTGCTCCTCGAGCTCGTCCAAACGAAGGTGCACGTCACTGCACGCCCTCCCGCAGACAAAGGGCCCAACGCACACCCTCCAGCAGGCGAATAACACCCAAGTGGCCTCGCCACGTGACCAAGTGCGTTCGACGCGAGCACCACACACGTGTGCTAGTATGTCGCGGTTGTTATTTTTGTTTCTCTCTTGTCTCGTAATAGACAAGACGGTCTCGAGAGATTTTGTATGGTTTTGCTCAGCCCGAGCTTTTTATTGGCAGTTGCACAATCGGGTGGGTGAAATCAGGTAATAAATACTGCCGGTGCCGTTATCTCCTTGGACGTTGTAACGAGGAAGATGTTACGTGCACGAGTTAAGCTGTCAATTGTAAATATGTTTTATTATAAAAGTACACATTTGAAGCCCAAACAGAGATAAAGTCACGTTGGCGAACGGCGTAAGCTCCGAAGAGTAAAACGACTAATCGGGCACCAACAGCTCTCGGGACGACGTCCAGAGGGGGCAAGTTTCTTTTGGTTTTGTACCAGCTGCAGTATAGCAACGAAAAAGCAAAAACGAAACGCGGAGATCATGTACGTGCAACATAAAAGCTGCTGCTGCAGATGCTCTCTGTTAACACGCTAAACGCGCTTTGGAGAGGGAGAGAGAGGGAGGAGGGTAAAATGCTAGACAGTGCACACAACGAAGGAGCACACGTCTGGGTCTACGCGCACTGAAAAGGGCGTTATCTCACGGGCGTATCGCCCTCGCGAAATCGGAAACAAAGGCTGATGGGCTTGTGCACCTCACGCACTCCCTCTCTCTCTCTCTCTCTTTAGTCATGGTAAGTAAGGCACGAACTGTCTGCCAAAGACATTTTTTTGCTACAACAGTGGGTAGGGGGACTGTTGGTGCAGTGTATCGTCTACCTACCCGTCCACACAACGTAACTTTAGATTTCAAACTAGAAAATTTTCGAAAACTTTCAGTCCTAAAAATCACAGTTTTTCTCACCCCTGATTGGTTTTTGGTCCTTGCACTAGACTACGCAGGTATTACACATCATTTCTATCGCTCGTAGCCCTCATCTTGCATTACTTTAATGACAATAAATATACTTGAAAACTCGTAAGTATGTGTGTGGTATTCCGTCATGATGCGGGTTTCCCTGCCGATAAAAAACTCGAAAGTGCCATTCTTTGCCCCCTTCGCTTGTAATGTATAACAACTCGTACGTACCAGTTGCTTCTCTACTTCCATGAAAAAGGCCAAAAAAAAAAAAAAACAACTCCCCGGTAAATCACAAAAACCCCATACATCACGGGAATGACACACGGCATCGGTATCGGGGGAAGAAAAGTATCCCTCATCGGAGACAGCTGGTTATTGGCTCCTCAAACGCACGGATTGGCTCTTTTAATTGGCGAAACAGCCTGAAAACACAATGTTTTACTCGCACGCGCGGGGCCCGATAAATCAGAACCTGGTAGGATTGCGAATTACCGCAGCGTCGAGCTATATGGGATACGCACTCACAGCAGCAGAGCCCCTGCGAGAGTCATAAATACGTCGCTGCGAGTAATGAGCTACGAGCGCGTGTCGTCGTCCTATCTGTATATATATATATAATGCACCAGTTGGGGGTATGCCGCGGATGCGGCTGTGAAATAGACTTGTATGGATGTACAAGTGTGCACATATGGGAAATATTTTTTTTTGATGACATGCGATGTTTAAACATTTGCTTGGCTATACATTTTACAGCTCCGTGGGTGAATATTGGGTGAAAAGCAAGTCGGTAACTTTTGTGGGATTTTTTTCCTGCGCAGGTAAATATTATGTCTCTCGGTTGCCTACCAACGTGCCAAACTCCTCAACACTTTATGTGTGCAAATTTTCAAATTCACCCTATCGGTATGCAACTTTGCTGTAGGTGCAACTTAAAATTTAATCATAAAACGTTGAAACAAAAACTTAAAATGACGCCAGCATGGGTTTTTCGCAAAAAATTTTCTTCTCCTTCAAATAAAGTATATGAGGAAGCCAGGGACGAGTAAGGAGCAGTAAAAGTGGGGTGGTTGGGCGCGTGTCCATAAAACCCGTGAATCCTCTTCAAACGGCAACAAGCCTTATCGTATATACATGCCCATGCATAGTCAGCGGTCGCAGTGTACAACTGTCATATAGTTGTATTATATATACGAGACAGTACTATATATAATACTATAAAGCGTCAATCGTTCACATCCTTCCGGTGATGCTTCCTCGCTAGTTTATGTTATTTTTACCCATACGCTCGCGTATCTGATGCTTTTGTATTACAACTGCAGTAGTGGATACGTAAGTATATGATACATCCACGCGCGAGGATATTGTACGCGGTATAGGTATCCACACACACACACACACACATGGAGTAAAAATAAAACAAGTGTAAGAGCTTGTCGAGGAAGCAAAGGCTCTCTTACCGGAATGTAGCCGTCGGGTTGTGGCCAGTCACCGTCCCTGTAACAAAAAAAAATAAAGGGTTTAGGTATGGCATCGATAGCAGGAGGAATATGCGAAACTGGAGAGCTTGATTTTATTTTAAAAGTACACGGGACTTGGTCCAAAAATGGTCCTTAAATGCAGGCCATCGTGTATGACGTATGAGCTACTGTGATTATCCTGAACTTGTTTGTCCGTTTATCCAAGTTAGTTGATTTTCATCGAATTAAACTTTGATTTCATTTTATTTGTTGGTTCACAAAGTCAGTCGCTCTTTTGAAACGAAACAAACGATTCCCCGATAATGCTGCTACCTCGAAATTTCTTACAGAAAATCTCGCGATCGAGGAAAGGAACATTGAAGGCAGCTGATAACTGCAGCTGTCACTGGATGAGTATTCTAGCACAAGAAAAAAAAATACATGCCTCGCTTGGATTACGCATAAACTCACTTCAATTTTAGAGTCTCTATGGTTCGACAAGGAGCTGACATAACTTTACAACTTTCTTTTACTCGCCATTACCGAGGCACCAACACCCGAGGTGTCGTTAGATCGTGACTCTGCCACTAGACCCATTTGTACTGACATATTTTAAACTCTACCGATGAATACAACGAAATTTCTCATCTTACTTTAATTTACAAAGTTTTACAATGTACATATAAAATAAAGTGCTAACTGGGTTTGAAAAAAAAAAAAAAGGAGCAGATTAAAATTTACAGAGTCCGTGTGTCGTATTTTGCGATCATGGGAAAGGTATAGGTACTAGCCTGTGTCTTCGCTTGATGACCGGCGTCTGGGGCGTGCTGTCGTGAATAATCACTTGCGTTGCGTCTATCTCCTCGCACACCTCCTCGTCCTTTTTCACCCTGTCCGGCACATCTGCAACAAAAAGTCACGTGAGCTAGCCTCGGCGTTGTCCAGATTATAATGTGCCGCTCTCGACGCAAAGGGAAATCGGTAATCGGTTTGGGCTTGTTTTAGTTCTCCATCGTCAAGCCTCGCGTTTTCAATTACAAAATCGAGAGCAGCGCAAAGGGGTCAGTTAGGCTCTACAGCCAAGCGTTTCAATTTTAATTTGACGCCTCTTTGAAGGGGGAAAACCGAAACAACGGAGAAGAGGCTCGATACTTTCATCGACTCCCCGAGTGCATCGGCCTTGGACCGAGAGAGAGAGAGCTGTGCTTTAAAAATCGGGCGAGCCTCTTCAACGGGCCTCTCCGGCTGACAGGTACGTACGCATCGACTCAATAGAATCATTACCACGGAATAATAATACCTGTATATACGTATATAATGGTGAAGGGCGCGCTTCGCGAGTACACACGCGTATACGAGACGCGATTATTGTCCCCCCGCTGACGTCAGTGGGTTCCAACTCGTCCGGCTGATGTGCATTATACACCCGAGAGAGTCACTTTCCTTTCGGGAAGTAAGTAGCGCGCGCCTCTCTTCCACCGTGTACCACATAAAGATCAATCGGAGTTTGTGTCCGGGGGGGTACCCTATAAGAGAAATTTGACTGTATCGATACCTCGCTGCTGTCTCTTGGTGCTACCGGCGCTCGACGGGTCGGTGGTACGGCTGAGGTCGTCCTCGTTGCCCAACAGATCGTCGATGTTCGTGTGGGCGCCGATGAACAGCGGCAGGTTGGCCGGCCTCTTGCGCGGTGCCGATCTCCTCGGCGGCGTCTGACGCGGCGACGGCACCGCCTCGCTCGACACGTTGTCGTACGGCGAGCTACGGTCCGGCGGCTCTGGCGGGCTCTCGATCTGAAACCGAGGATTCTGTACTGCTCCTTTGTGTAGAAATTCATAGACGGCAATGGAGAATAGCTAGATGAGCGAGCGTCGACGGCCTCCACGTGGAAACAAAAGAGTGGCGTGTCCCATTTTGTACCGATACCGAGACAAAATGGGGATATTGTACACTCCCAGTGGAGCCGTCGGCGTTTTTAAGTAAAGCGAGGGGGAAAGCACCTGGAAGAGCCGTACCCCTTCGGGACTGGCGCGGTGGCCGAGCGGCTGGTCCTCAACGGGGAATCTAGCGAGGAGGTCGGTGGTAGGTAGTCCGATCTCGAGGCGCTCGAACGACTCGGACGAGTCGGAGGTGCTGGCCGGCTCGGGAGGTAGTAGCCGCACGCCATCGGGAGCCGAGGAGGCGTCGTCCATCATCCACCAGGGCTCCTCGCCGGACTCGATGTGCCGGATCCGCTTGCCGATCGGCACCTCGCCAGCGGGCTCCTCCCGAGCGGACGAGGAGACGGGGATGACTTCCACGCCCTCGGGCACGTTGTCCGGGTCGTCGGTCATCCACCAGGCCCGCTCGCCCGACTGCTGGTGCCTCAGCCGGTTGGCGCGCTCGGCTCTTTGGCTCTTGGAGGAGCACCGCGACGAGCCCTTGCGGCCGCTGCTGTTGTTTGGGCAGCCGATCGACGGCTCGTCCTCGGGAATGTTGTTGTTATCGTCGTTGTCGTCCAGCCACCAGGCGCGCTCCCCCGACTCCTGTCGCCAGACTTTGAACTTGAAATTCCCTGTAAGTTAATTTTTTACCTCTTTATTGTATTTTCTTTTTTTTTTCTTTTCTCTCGTGTTCGTTTATTTAAGTACACCAACGTATTTGCACCGGTGATTGAGAAACAGTATTACTTTGGCCCGTTTGCCAGACACGGAATACCAGCTGAATCGGTGCATTATTGTTTTCAGCGCCGATGGACGCGGCCGCTCAACGGGTTACCGCTCTTATTGAGTCCACTGTAATTATTTTTGGGGCTCCGCGCGTATTAAAACAAACATAACAGGGCGAGAGAGAGAGAGAGAGCGTGTCACGATGACGACGCGCTCCACCTCTTCCCCATAACGACCGCGTGATGTGACTCACGGGCGATTGTGTACCAACGTGTGCGTGCGTGTGTGTCCTAGCGCATTTGCCAAAAAGTGGGCTAACGCGAGCTCGATTACTCGCGCGTATTTTCATTGACTATTCATCCCGAGTTCTCAGAGCCGATGAGGCTCGTGGAAACTGGAACTATAGCAGGACCTCTCCATTGCGAGGCTACAGTACTTTGATCGTTGATTTACACTCCGCGCGTTTTGCGCTTTTACCAAAGTAAATTGGTGTACATGCAAGGACAAAAAAGCGCGCCTACATGACAAAATCTGGAATTTGGTGGTAAGACCGGAAGTCAAGAACGAAATAGTCGTTATAATCGAAAAAAATTGATGCCCCGCGCATCGGTCGTCTTGGCGGGCTGCCAAAAGTTTTTAACACGTGTCCCATCGCCTACAGCAGCATCGTAAACACCGAATACTTTCACAAAAAAATGACATCCTCGAACGGCCATTGTGTTCTTACCGTCGTCGGGGAGGGTCGTGCTGACGGTCGTGTCCTGGCTGACGTCGTCGTTGGGATGTTTGTCAACGCCCTCGGGCACGTTGTCCGAGTTCGGATCCAGCCACCACGGCTTCTCCTCGGACGACTGATACCTCGCGCTCCGCTTCCTCTCGGCACTGCCTGGACCCCTGGAGCCGTTGTTCCTGCCCGAGTCGGAGTGCTCCTCGCTGCCCACGTCCGCCCAGCCACCGTTTTCGATCTCCGGGCCGCTCTCCTGGCTCTTGAACAGACCGGCCACGGGGCCCAAGGCCCTCGCGAGGAACGACTTGGTCTCCTCTTGGCTGCCACCGCTACTCTTGTTTCCCGACGCGCGCGGACTCGGGGGTGGCTTTGGCGGCCTACTGTCCGCCGACAACTCGTCCGCCGAGGACGCCAGGACGCTCGTCCTCGACGAACACCTGCTCACCTGAGCCCGGCTTCTCGCCCTCTTCACTCCTGGTTTGGACTCTCCGATCTCCTCCCCCTCCTCTTCGCTGTTGTCGTTGGACGACTCGGAAGAGCTGCACTCGGACGTAGAGACAGGCGACCTGGTCAGTTTGTTCTTGCCCGGCGAGGGGGACTGCGAGCAGGTGCTTCTCCTCCGCACGTCGATCCCCGAACTCTTCTGGTCGCCCTTGGACGATTTGTTGGACGGTGAGGACGAGGGCGCTCGGGGGGTAGACTTGGTCGGGGAGGGCGACGATCTGTTGGACGACCTGATCGACGCCTCGGACTGGGAGTCCTGCGAGCTCGCCGACACGCTCCTCTGGCACTTTTTGTGCTGCTTGCGCTCGGCCACCTGGGACCTCGAGGGATCACCGTTTTCCATGTTCAGGGCGGACTTGCGGAAGTCCTTGTTGACGTACTTGCCCGAGCTGTTGTTGGCCGTGGCCACTGTCACCGTGTTCTTCCCGACCATCTCGGGGATCTTGGGCACCGGGGGCTTGCGGGCGTCCGACGGCGCGGCTTGGCGCGAGCCCACTGACGCTGGTCCAGCCGGGATGAGGCTGGCGCCGCACTTGCCACCCGAAATCGACGACGGCAGGCCACTGCTCGTGCCGCAGCTGCTAACGTTGCTACTGCTGCTGGTGGTGGTACCGGCCGATTTTATTTTGGTCACCGGCGCTGCGCCACCACTGCCGCTGTTGTTGGCCGAAGACGACGATGATGACGACGACGACGCAAGCTTGCCACCGGCCGATCTGAGAGAGCCACCAGTTGGCACGCCGACGGCGGACTTGAGGGATCCACTCCTCGACACGCTGCCGGGTTTGCTGCTCGCGGAAGCGCAGCTGCCACTAGTGTCCGAGGCTCGACTCAAGGACTCCCCCCGATCTTGGCCCTCGGGGACCCTCGGTGACCTCTCGCGGCTCGACGACGACCTGCCCTCACTTTGGCTGGCCACCTTGGGCGACGGGGCACGGCTGGCACTGGCTCTCGATGGGCCCGAGCTCGAGCTGCTCCGGCTGCGCTGCTGCTGGTCCCCGTGTTGCTCGTGGGTCGACGAGGGAGTCGACCTCGAGGAGCTGCTGTCCTTGGACGAGTAGCCGTAGCCACGGTTCCCGAGACTGGCACGCGGTGGGGAGGCGGCGCAGGGGCCGCTCGAGGGACTGCCCGTGAATTTTTCCAGGTACGACGAGACCCAGGGCACTCTGCTGTTGGCGCCGCTGTACCTCGAGTACCTCGACTCCCGGCAGGTCGACGAGTCGTCCGAGCGCTCGGTCTGCTGTTCCTGCTCCTGGACGATCTTCTTGCTGTACTCGGACCTGCGCACCTCCCGCCTCACGGGCTTTGGTATGGGCTCGAGTCTCCGGGTCCTCGTAAAGGCGGTCAGCGCGGGCGGTGGGGTCGGCGACGTGCCCCGCATCACCACACATATCACCATCACGTCATCATCCTCGTTGCCGTTGTGTTGTCCATTGCTGTTATAATCATCCTTTTTCCCCTCGCTCGGGCTCTCATCTCGCTGCTGCTGGGCTTTGCTGGGAATGTCGTCATGAGGGGGAGGAGCCGGAGAGGCGGGTGCCTTGGCGACGGGGCTGTGAAAATTTTCCGGTCCTGCGTAGCCGATGCTGGTGGTCAGCCGCTCGGGATTGCTTCGCGCGGGCAGGGAGTAGCGCGCGCTTGTCGACGAGCCAGTGTACCTCGGTAGGGTCGCCGAAGAGCCAGACGAGATGGACTCGACCGCACCTGAAACGGATGAAACGAATTTCGGTTGGGGTCATGTGCGAGGTTCAACGATTGTTTCTTTAAAATGAGGGTCGTGGCTCACTTGGGGAATTGGCGCTTCTGCCGAAAGTGGGAGTGCGGCTGTAGGTGACTCGGTAGGCCCCGGTCTTTGTGCCGCAGGGCTCGACGCTGGCGGCTCGCAGGCCTCGGTAGGCGAGGGGCTCCTTGCCGTACTCCGAGTACGAGTTGGAGCTGCCCAGGTAGGACGAGGTACTGGCTCGGCTGGAGCACCGACTCGTTGGCCGCGAGTCGCCGGTCGACACCTTGTTGCCACTGGTACTGATTGGGGTCGACCTTTCTTTTTCCGTGCCTCTGTTTGCTGAAACGTGAGTTTGGGACTTGTTCGTTCAATTATCCAGTGGACCGATTTCAAATGATTCACATCATGAAAAAATAAAATAATGACAATAGTGTAATAGCATTTTGATCTTGTACCGTAAGAAACACCAATACTTCGTTCCTTGGTCGGTGTCGTCCTCATGGAAACCGATCCGATGCCGGTGTAATTATTCCTGTAAGTGCCGAAGCTGCCTCCCGTGGGCGTACTCCTTCCAAAAGCGTTGCCGCCACCGCCGATGCCCGATCTCGTTCTGTAAGACCCAGCATCGCTCTGCAACGAGAAACCTCGAATTATCCTTCATAATCTCAATGTCACGTGATTACACATACATATGATACCTCGCGTATTTCTATGGTGAGAATAATTTCTTTGGGTTGGACAAATGATAACGGAGTGGCGTTAATTAGCGCCAACGAGCGGTTTAACGATCATCATAAAAAGTGTTTATCGAGCTCTTTCGAAACTCGTTGCAGCTATAGAGGGAGAGTGGGTACGAATCTTCCCTGGGTTTTATAACGAGCCTTGGAGTAGCATAGCGCGTCATAGATAGTGTGGTGTACACCCACGGAAGTAGGTCACAGGGAGTTCGTGATCTTCACCCAGAGCCTCCTCTTGCGAGCTAATTTTCGAAATATCTTCCTCTACTAAAAAAAAANAAATTTATTACAAATTAAAAAAAAAAAAGTTTACCTGTTTTAAATATTACCATTAAAATCAGTTTCGAATTTGTCAAAGATATTTCAGAATTCGTTGTTCTGGATGGTTTTTGTTTCGTGAGTTTTGATGCCATTCCCTGTTGAATAAACGTACGTTCTGAAGCTATAAAAAAAGTAATTAAATCTCGTTGGCATATATTAATTTTAAAAATTGACCTGCTTTTGTTCTCTGCTAAATCAGAGGTCCAAGGGATGAGAGTTTGGAGGATGGATTCGATAACATCCGCTCGGAGTTGCGACGGATCTTGCAAGGCATCTCCGATTTCATTGGCCAAGGAGCACGCGGATACAGTCGACTCGTTGCGTAATTCCTGTGAAACGGAGAGGAATACGCCCTGCCTCCGACAAAGACGCTGTGGCTGATCGTGATTCTCCGTGGAAAAATATATGTTGCCTACCTACATCCAGTGACACGCGAATTTACACATGTGTAGAGAATGCAGATGGTTGGTATTGTACGCGTGCGATAACATCGGCGTAATCTGCAGATACTCGTGCTACATTCGTACACGTGATATGGAAATAGAGCGAAAGAGCCACAGGTTTCTTCGACGGGTCCGTTTCTTCACTGTCCGTCTCTACAGCGCTTCCTGACCTGTTGCCGGCAATTACGTATTACATTTATACACTAGTTTTCTCAATTTAATAAAGCGGAGATCGGCTTGATGGTTTTACCGGTTTTTCCGTTTCATGTCCGGACTAATGAGCTCCGATGGACGAACAAATGAGCCTTCGTGGCCCGTGTTTTACACAGTATACGACGAACGCGGCCCATCCTTTGGCACTCGGACGCGCGAAATCGGCGACGCGGAGCAAAACGAGACTTGACGAAAATAAATCCCGAGAGGCCCGCAATTACATTAGTTTCACGGAGACAACGAAGTTGCGTCCTATAGCCGGTGCGTATATTATATTTGGTGCAACATGAAACTCGAGCCAGCACAACAACAGAAAGAACTACGCTCCGCGGGAAATAATAATTTGTTCGATTAACGTATGAAGTTTGGCAAGTTGCCCTCTAACTGAAAATAAACGAATATCGCACAGTTGTGCCGACAGCCGCAGCGCAAAGGCAGTCGAGAGTAATAACCTTTTTTGCTCTACGATTGTTTGTACATGTGCACGTCTGTAAAAAGAAGTTACAGACTTCCCAACTTTGTGGATTTTTTCCTACTAAACGTATTAAGCTTGGCTGAGACGGCGGGAGAAAAAATACTTTTGTTTTTTTGCATCACCAGCTGTAAATAATGAATTGTTTTAATGGGGACAAACGGATGATTCGCGAATTACTGACAAAACGCAGCGGGTGCGTTGATCAATGCACGTATATAATGCAGGTGAATCACCAAACTTTAAATTATTTGCCAATATAGGTGTAGAAACCAATGATTCGGCTGCCAATTGTCCTATTCAAAAGCAACGAAACGATCAACCTTTAAATTTATAGAAAATTGTGATGATTGAGTGCAACCGGAAAAGCATCCAACCGCGCGTTCGGTATAAACTTGAATTAATAATACGATCGAAATAAATAATCCAGTGCATGTGATAATACACACTTGTGCGTTCACTTTATTGAACTTCAAGGTAATAAGCCACTGTAGTTGTGGATAACGAAAATAAATCACCTTAAAAACATATGATGCCAGTTTAATCACCCGGTTATTCTCACGTTGTACCTCAGGACCAGCAGGTGCATTGCACATATATATACTGTAAAGCGACTTTCTCTCTCTCTCCAACTCTCGGGGGGTGTTCGTTTGCGCTTATTCACGAGTTATCGTGGTAAACCTTTACACCAGCTGGGGCATCTGTAACGTATGCGGTGGATGACTTACACGTGTATTGTCTATACGTTTTCGATCCAGCATGTATTTGTGTCCTCGGCTACAACACTTTAGCCCCGATCTGACGAGTCTAGGGTGTACACTTTCAACGCGATTCGAGAAAAAAAGCCAACCTCGGGCGTTACGTTTCAATTCAGCCGTAAAGGGGTCCGTTGTTTAAAATCATCATTACCGAGGAAACGAGATGGCGCTCTGCGAGTGAAAGCGAGCCGGTTATCCTTCCCTTCCGTTGTACCCTCGAGGGGAGACGTAGTTATGCTAATGCGTGCCCCCGTAAAAGTGCGAGCCGATAATGGAATAAAGTCTATCGAGAGAGACTCATCCCCCTGAGCTTGAGAGTGATTTTTCGCTCGATTTGTCCCGATTTTTCATTGGTTGGATTGGGGGGGAAAAAAACCATATGAAATTCACTCTTGGGGTGCAGGGATCCACAATACATCACACTTCCCTTACGAGGTACACATTTTCGCTGAATTGAAATCGACGTTCAATATCTCGCGTATCGGGAACAAGAGCGGGGAGGTGTAAGTATCACAAATCAGAGAGGCAGAGTGAGAATTTTTTTTCCTCCTCCGCTTTTGGACCGAGGCTCGGCGTCGGATGGAATTGATACGAATGGTCCGAGTAGCGATTCGGCATTTATCAATCCCATGGGCACGTACTACCGCTTGTCCGTGCTTCGTCGGGGATGAAAAAAAAAATAAATAAAAGAATCAGACGTGATCTTCTCGATTGTTTTTACCCCCCTTCGAGTGGTTACACGCGGTGATTGCGCATCCTTTTCATAGTACGTGCGCCCATCCTATCTTTAAAACAACTGCAAGTACGACATATTGGAGGGAAAAGCCATACTTGGGTACATTGCTCGCAGGTTTATGACAAATCTACCCGATACTGCTCTATCGTCCATAAAACTGGCTGTATACAGTAGATGAGGATAAACACGTGGAGGACTTTTCTTGCTGCGAGCGGAGGGAAGGACGTGGTGTACTTACATGCGGAGTTGCGCGTCACTTCGGTAGAACGAGATGTTTTTTTTTTCATATCTCTTTAGCACTATACATCTTATCGGCAGAAGAGGAGGGAAGGTGTCTCGTTGTCTCGGGACTTGAATATTTAATTCACCTCGCGCAGCGGCCCTTTTAACTGCAACGACAATGGAAACAAAAAGCAATCGCAAGCGATCACCTCGATGGGTCCCCTCGCTCGCTTCTATTTATAATTCCTCGACCAACCGCCAGATAAGCTGTCCCGAGCATTACAGGGGGCCATTTTCATCTCCAGTCCAAGTGGCGCCTGCGTCCAGTGCCAAAGATGATGATTATTAGCACGAAGCGCATCACCAGACGCGGCTGATTGAAGAGCAGCTCGATTTATTATTGTAATTTACGAAGCGAGTCTAACGGCGCGCGTAATATCACGCTGACGCTGTGCGTACGTACATATATGCCTACTTGTCGAGCGGACAGTCGCTCGTATTGTATTCGAGCTTTTGATTTGTGTATACACGTGAAATTCGACTCCGTCGTGAAAGAGTGCGAGGGTGCGCGGGAGATCGAGGCTGCGGCGGGAAATTGATGTTTGCCTTTGGGAGCTTTCCGAGAACAAGCACGGCGTTATTAATTTTCGTTGAGCCAGTAGATCGGGTCCGATGTGGTAAGGCGGTGTCTATGCACGTGTTTATTTGTACATTTGTATTTTTTTAATATTCAAATATATACACTGAGAGAAAAATATCATAAAAATTACTGTACTGGAATGGTAATCTGGTGTCATTCCGCCGTCTAGGGACTTTTTACTTCGAGACTAGCAATCTAGTTTTCACCAATATTCCGGACAGTAATTTCTCTTGGACAAACAGTAAAAACTGTACTTACAACAAAAATCACTGTCCTAAACACTAAAAATGATTGTTCACATAGCAAAAAGTCTCTATAAATGGTCGAACAATACCAGATTACCATTCTAGCACAGTAATTTTTACCATATTTTTCTCTCAGTGTAACGTTGTAAAAGCATTCAGGTTACCTTGGAAACAGATGTTCTTCGGGAGCGATGAATGTTTTTACGAGGATATAACGAAAACCCATGGACCATACAATACATCGATTTCGTCCGTGCACAATGGCCAGAAATACGGAGATTTGCGCGTATAACTTGATGGTTCTTGGCACACCTCCGCAACAATACATATATGTACATGCGTCATACCCCAGCCAAGCGAGCAACTCCCGGCGACCGAGTCTGTTTATTCTGTCCTGCTTCTGCACCACCTGTTCAATTAATTCTTGATTTATCGCGGTGATCTTTCGACGGACCGTTTGATAATTTTCACTTTCTCATAAGGTATACGTATACGCGCGTTGGTGAGAAATACACGTGGCCGAGAAATAAATCACTCGCTACTCCGTGTATTCGCGCACTCGAGGCAAAATACTTTTGTCACTTACAAATTCACCTCTAATAACATGATAAGAGCACGTGCAGCAACGTGACTTGGTCCGACCATTTACACGGCTCGATTTAAGCTAAGCAACACTTAGCACCTTGAGCTTTTCCTACACAAGAGCGCAAGGCGATGAAAATCAGATGAAACGTCCTTCGTTATACGCGTGCGTGTGTGTAAGGTACAGAAAAAAGCTCCACGTGCGGATGATCATTTCCACCGATACGCTGACAATACGTCAGAGGTGTAATGTACCTCGCGTGAGCCATGTTACCGGGATCTGTAGGAGGGAAGCAGCGGTGTAATTGGCTCTTGGCCAGAACGACGAAAGGCAAAGTAACTCCGTGGCCGAGGCGATACCCGTTTCGCTGCGGGTAGCTGTACCACTGGCGCTCTAGCTTTGCCGCTCCGTATAGTCGAAAGTGAGAGTGACTACTGCTGAAGCTTCTTTGGATGTGCAATGTGTATCGTTTTAAATGAATTGATGTCCACGACTTACTTTTACAAGAACGTGCAATCAATGTAGGTCATGTCAACTGGATTCAATGGCCAGATTAGCTAATGAGCCCAAGTAACTTGCGAGAGCATAACTGGCATAAACACGTAGACAATGAGAATAAAAATGTATGTGGGTACGACTCGTAAAATTTCTTTTTTTTTTTTTTTTGCTGTTGTTTTTTTGAACAAAAGGTGTGATCTTGAGGCAGGTTTTTCTTTCAAAGGTCGAATGAAATCGAGGAAAACTACAAATAAAAAAACTATTACTGGCCAACGAGTGCATTGAGATCTTTTTTCTCGAGCTTTCAAACAAAAATTTTAAATATGCACTCATGAAGGCATATCGAGTTGACAGGCCGGAGTTGGGCGTTGGGCCGAAAAATCTTGTTTATCTGCTCCAGAGACGGTGACCAGTGGATCAATCAGCGCCACCCATACAACACATGTTCCTCCTGTGTCCTCCTCTTCCTCTGCGCTCTGACCTTCAATTGGCTCCGATTTCTCACGCATTTTTTTTTCTTTCATTCGTCAACCATTCAATTCTTTCGGCCAAGTCCACGCCATTCAAAAAAATCCCCGAGTGAGCTCCTCGTTTAACTCGGGCTCGGCGGAATAAATCGATAGCTAAATCACACGCGACGTTCTCCTCCTCCTCTGCCGATACTTTGATTGACACCGAAAACATCGAGTCCGCGTAGAGAGAAGTTGGTTAAGCTGTGCGTTTTTTCACGCCCCAGCCCTTCTTCCCGGCAACCCTTCTTCGTGCACGGGTGACATAAATTCGCTTTATGGTCGGACTGTATTTTCGTGCCCGTAGGTGGTACCTCCTCCCTGGAGATCGAAATAGCCGAAGAGAAGAGAAAACAATTGAGATCACCACGTATGCGCGTGTCAAGAGGCTACGGGGTGCCATCTACTCGGTGAATCGCCCCGACGATTGTGGGCCAATTTAGCGGGCCATGAGTTTTAGAAAAAAGGGCACTCTAATGGGCTGAATGAAGTATTCAGCCCACTTAATGGCAGATGTGATTAATATTCGAATCATTATATGAATGATTATCGTTTTGCTAGAATTGGTACGTATGTGAAGAAAATCATTTACATCTGCTGATAAAATCTCGTTGTACATATATGTGTATACCCAATCTGCCTGTAAAAATAATTGTAGGCCTGAAAAAGTGGGGAAAAAAGCCTTAACCGTGGCGCGTCACAAAATACCAAATTCCCTGTAAATGGCGCCCTAAATATCCAGTCTGGTACACACTCGTTATCCCAACCTCATCGACTTTTTACCCGCGCGGTCTATTATTCTCGTAGCCGGGGCCAATAGGGGGTATTTCTTCCCACCGGCAGCCACCTCCGATATACGAGACTCGTGAAATATTCAAAAGCCCATCGAATCCGCGTCCCCGGCAGTTTTTTCATCCACCCCCTCCCCACGGCATTGCTGCTCTATTATCCTTTTCTTCCACGCGCCGCTCATAAATACTCGGATGCTCCGATTGAGCCGGAACAGAGCCCCGATACACACCCGCTCACGAAAATCTTCTCACGCGCGTCGTTTTCGTGCATGCATCTTCAATTAACTCGCGCTGGGTACA
Organism: Copidosoma floridanum; assembly: GCF_000648655.2. The sequence continues at coordinate 2,680,397 of NW_019379489.1, read as the reverse complement.
CAACTCGTTTGCGAGAGCAAATGTAGCGTTGCATTGCGTCAATTAATATGAAATATGGGTAAGCAGGAGATTTTTTTAATTTTCGCCAGTTTGTTTATTTTTGCCAGTCGGATTAGTTTACCATGGCTGTACGGGGGGGGGGGAGTAGCAGCCACGCGTGTAAACAAAATTGGAAGAGTAAAGGGGAAAAAAGCAAGAGAGAGAGCGTTGTCTTTTCCGCTCGGCAAATCGTTAATTCCGCGATGCTTTGGGCGAGAGGGAAGGAAAAAAAAAGGTAGTTGCTCGAGCAAACAAACGGCCCGTATGGAGGCGGGAGAGGGCCTCGGGGTGAAAAACCATGTTGCCCGTGCGTCGGGAACCCGATACCGCGGCACTCTATGGGCCGCTCTCTGTTGCCGTGGTGTGTACGGCGTGTTGTAGTTCTACCGCCTCGTGGATTTTGCACAATGGCAGGGGAAAAAAAGCTCTCGAGCCGAAGTTATGTTCTCGCGGGGGAACGGCGCCCTAAGTGGATTTCGATGGGGGGTGGGGGGACTCGCTGCCCCATCTGGAAAGGTTTGCGGGAAAATCCATTTTTTTTTATCGCTCGTGTCGGGCTGTAGGCAAAAAACTTTGGTCTATATTATCCAGCTCCGTTGTGCTGGAAAGCAAGAGAGAACGGATCGGTGGATGGGAAACGAGACGGAGAGGAGCACATTGTGAAAAAAGATGGGGACGGTGTCAGGGCTAATTTTGATGTACAAGCCAGCCTCTCTTTTCCCGTCGATTCGTTGCTCTTTCTCTCCACCTCGTGCATACATACGTACGAATAAATAGCCCAAGCGCTGACGCGACGGATTCTTTCTCTCTCCCGTGTCCGAGCTGTTGATTTTTGTCGCTCGGTTTGTATATATATGCGTGGTGACTCGTACTTTTGTGGATTTTTATTCCCAACCCTGGGATCACCGCACTTGTCAATATTTTGCTCCTCACTTTATGTAGTTTTTTTGAGGCACGTGAATTTTCCACGAGCCTCTCAACTCATAGGGTGTATCTACTGTTACGTCGCCTTACCATACTCGGCTTGTTCTACTTTTTTTTTTCTTTTTTTTTTTCTTAGTTATTATTCAACTCATCTTTGAATTGTAAGATGGTAAAATAATTAACAGTCTGGATGAATAAAAAATCACGCAATTGTCCGTAAACACGTTGTCAGCTGCAGTGCGATTAAACAAGATGATATTTCAGACCAGCCCAGGGCAGGGCTCGCTGATCTAAAAATTTTCTCTCCCTGACGTCCGATTCGTAAATATGAGTATAACCAGACGTCTTAAATACTCTCTTTAAAAAAAGCCCACTATATGATCGGAAGACTCCGAGTATGCACGGCACAATCGTGTATACAATTATTATACGAAAGGCTCGAAACTAAACTGTTGGCTTGAGGATATTTCAATGGAAGCCAATCAATGAGCCGAGAAGATTGAAACGAACATCTCGTACGCAGGGGACAGCGAGATTATCATCGATCAGCGTCACGATCGCATCAAAGTCCACTGACACGCGCCACGAGCAGCCGCAACGTGTGGGTGTGCACGTATAATATATACCTGCTGTGCGAGGGGGACCGAGAAAAAGGCGACTCTCCGAATTACCGCTGTTTTGTAAACAAAGCGCGCGCGGCCGGTCACGTGCGTCTGTATGAAAAAAAGCACACACACACACTCGCGCGTCCCCTTTCACCCGCGAATAATGCGATGACAGTGCTAAAGATCGAGGATTACGTAATAACACCCGCCGATGGAAGCCTCATCGTTACTTACTCTGCGCACAGCTGATATTGTTACAGGCATCGATGAAAGACATAATATAAGGGGGGGGGGGTGCGTGTCTTTTACGTATGTAGCTGCGTATAGGAGAGACAAAAGCCATGAGCTTTTCGGTGAAAAGCCGAGCGATTCGGGTTGGGCTGTGGGGTTCCACGCCTCTCTTTGCCTTCCTCCGCTTGCCCCCTCCCCCCCTTCTCCGCCGACTATACCTACGTCTGGGCTATTGGCAGAAAATAGATACCGGAGCGATTCGCCCAAACGGCCAGGAGAGCTTGCGGCTCGCCTCTCGTTGATCTAAAATCATACCTCCAGATCCATTTTTTTCTTTTTCTTCCTTCATATAGAACGTAAGTACATTACAATCAGGTCTACGTTTCTTTTGTTACCGTCGTGATGAAGTATATCGGTAAGATGAAAATGCACGAAATATTCATCACCCGTAAGTGAAGTTGGCTTAATTTAACGAGAGCCTTTCAAGAGTATTCCGATAGAAACAATGTGTGCAGTCTGTACAATAGGATATCCTGCAAGTACCAACAGGGGTAACGGCACACGGTGAAGGGCTAAACGCGCGCACTTCATTCGGAGTGTGCTGGACGCAACGAGTTAAAAAAAAAAAAAAAAAAAAAAAACAACTTACGTAATTCCTGAAGGATGACATGACTCGAGCCTCGAGTTTTTATTCCAGCACCCCGACCGGAGACTCTGCAGCACTTCACCGCAAAAAAGAATTTTTGTTTTCACGTCACGCGAACGAACCAACAACATAGAAACTAATGAACGATAACAGCATAAGCAGTCACTGCGATAATAGAAACAGCAGCAACAACAACAGCATCAACAAGAAAACTTGGAAAAACAATCGTCGAGGATGACGAAAAAAGAAAGGTCCTCCTTTCTGTCCCCACGTGTGTGTGTATCGCGGGCCACGCGTGTCGGGTCCGAGAAAGAGAGGCGCGAGAGAAAAGTCACACACACACATGTACCGGAGGAACCAGCGCGGCCGACGCGATATCCTCTCTCTCGCGCTCCCGGCGGCACACACGCAGCGGAGGGTACCGCTCGCGGCTCGAGATACGTCGACGCCGAGGGACCCGGCGACCCGACCGGCCGAACGCCGTTTCCGATCTTTCTTTCTCCCTCGCTCCGCCGCACCGGCCGTTCATTCGCGCTGTAGGCCCTATTTTAAGAATAGCCTTAATCTTCCCTCCCTCCTCCTTCATCGCTCCCTTTAAAACATGCTCGCTCGGCCCGAGCCTACATGCGTGTATAGCCACGGATGCTCGGGCTGGGACGTATCTCTCTCTGAATGCTGCTATGGCGAGTCAGTCATTGGGCGCTAGGGGAGGCGCCGACGCTACTCTGTCGGAATAAAAAGCTCGTCTGTCGATGTGTGCGTGCGTGACAAGGGATACGTATGGGTGTAGGATGATGATGCTCGCAAGAAATTGATTTCTACGAAATCGATGACTCGGTTGGTGTTTTTTTTTTTTTTTTTTTTTTTTGTTTTCGTCTTTGGAGAGGCTCGAGCGAGCATTGAACCGAGCCGTGGTGTTTGTTTTCTTTTTTCGCTTTTTCTTCTCCTTCGCGCGCTCCCGTTCGCCCTAGCTTTTCGCGGGGATATTTAGAGCTGGTGGAGGGGACGAGGGAAAAAACAGAAGTTGCGGAAGACGCCGTGCGGGGTTACAAAATCGTTGTGCTAGCGTGTAGGGAATTTGGCCGAAGAATTTCAAGGGGAGTTTCCCGAAAGGTTGACAGGACTGGGCCGAAATTGATTGATCTTCCGAGTCTCTGGTTTTTTCGGGGCTACAGGTTCGCAGGAGTTTTTTTACGATTGATCTGAATTGCTTTAGGAGTGTGTGTTGCACAATGTATCCAAGTGTAGATAAATCGTATGTATTTCAATGATTTTAAAGCTCTTTTGTTGGGCTACGGAAGAATAATCTATTTGAAAACGAATATTCGCAAAAAATTAAAGAAACAACCAAGAGATGAGAAGTTGTCAGGGAACTTCTCTTTCGTTTTTTTTCCTCCCCAAAAAACTTTAGCAATTTACTCAAAGTAAGCCAGTTGGTACACGTACCCGCGTATGAGTAGCAAGATTGTTCTATTAATTCGATGAAACTCGTAAATCTCATTGGCTCGATACGACCCTCAGTTGCTACTGACGACGCACGTGAAGCAAAGTCAGATGGACGAAAAAAAAGGGTTCACGCGAGTTTCGGAAACGCAACGGGGACAAACTTCCGTTTGCGGTCGCGTAGCCGAACCAGAATGGCCCCAGCGACGAGCTGCGGTTTCTTTGTGCACGCCACCGTCGTCAACCCTTTCGATTCGACCTCTCAACTTACGCGTACCGTTGCAAATGAAATTCGAGGATCCCAACTTTTTTTTACCAACTTTTTCGTCCCTTTGGTATCTGAAATTGGACGGTGAAACAAACAAGCAGTGGTATCGAGTTTCATAATAAACTGTTGCGATTACAATTGAACACCCAGTAAATTTTTAGTCGTCATTGGTTTGAGCATTTATTTAAATTTTGTTAATTAAATTGTATTCCAATTTAACAATGTACTTAATTGTCATTTACAAGGGATCCAACTACATTCCTACTTTAAACTAAAAAAAAAAGTTCTCAAATGTACACTTACGTATTTCAAATGCCAAAGTTTTAATGAAAACGTTGTAAAAATGAAAAACTCCAGACAATCTTGCGTTGCATGAATGAAAAAAAAAAAAAAAAAAAAAAAATGAAATAAAATAAAAAATTACTCAAGTAAAAAATACAGATTCATCTTTGACCAGTGAGCGTCTACTTTACTTTTTCTAATCGCATCTGATTGTTATTTGGCAACATTTAGATTAAACGCGCCTGGATCCCGATATACAAAACGTTCAAGTGCTGCCAGCACTGAGCGCTCCTCGTAACTCGTCTCCCATCGATCCTACGCTCGCACCATCGGCCAGTACGCCCACGAGTCGAGCCTCCCGGATAACCCCAGCAGCCGCGACCCACCTTCGCAAGCTCTTCGCCAGATGTCGCTCGCGACAGCAAATTCCGCAAGCCAACAAAAATAACGCGAGTATTTCGTAACGATCTAATAATATCGTTAACCAACATACCCGCTTATAAATAGGAGCGGTACGCCCGTTCGGCCCAACTCGCGCAATATCATCTCTCCCCGCGTATGAATCACCGGGCGTTGCGCGACGACGACCCTTTGGACCAAAGGTACCCCAATGAGGGTATACGATGACGTTGCCGATGACGGGACCGAGACGCTGCTTCCAAAAACCTCGAGAAAATTTTGCTTTGACCAGAAATAAGACACCCGCAACTCGCCCAGCTGTATCCATCCCCACGAGCCAGCAATTAAAGTATCAGCGCCAAATTCCGTGTACCCTGTACCTCCCACCCTTATACGAGAGCTCAGATTCCTCGCCTCGAGTGATTATCGTACCCTCGGCGAAAGCTCTCTCTGTATTGTCTGGGGGCGATTCTCTCCCCGAATTCCTTCCGCCTTTTGTTTGTTTGGCCATACGCGCGTCGATGGTAAGCGGATCGAAGAGAATAAAATCCTGTACATGCGCGGTCCGGCGAAAAACGCGAAAACCTGCATTTTGTACGTGTATAGGGTTGCGCGCAAAGGCCGCCACCGCCGCGCGCCCCTAAAAATAACGCAGCCAAGCGAGCGGAAATATTTTCTCCGGCGAGCGAAAAGGCCCGGCGTGGAAATAGAACCGGTTGCTCATCTTGTTTCTTCTGGGCGTCCTTTGACGCAAAAAAACTCTCTGCCGATCGGCAACACCGGGGTGGAGTTCTCTGGAAAAAAAAAAAAAAAAAAAAAAAAAAAAAAAAAAAAAAATAGAGAGACAGCGAGGTGCGTTGCGATGGGTGATACGGTGCGAAAGGTGTACGAGGCGAGGGGGAAAAGGAGCTCTGATATAATGACCATATATTAAAATACACGGGCTACTCGGCTTAATAATCGGCCGAGGAACGCGGGCGCGGCTGCCAAGATCGCGAGAAAATAACTCGCCTCTGTGGCTTTCGCTCGAGCTTTCGGTGCTTGTTTGCTCCACGCGCGCATATCTCGCGGATAAGTGTGTGATGCTCTCTCGTGGGTATATACATTTGCACGTAATATGCGCCCGTGGAGTGCCGGAAAAGTCTCTCGTGCGATCGCGCGTTTCGTTTGTTAAAATAAACGTTTCCCGTGGAATTCGCGTCTTGGTCTTTTTTTACACACCGAGACGAGAATAGAGCCCCGTTTTTCACGTATACGGCATCAATATATGCATATGCTTTTGGCTAGTCGACTTTTCCCTGGAAAAAGGCAAAATAAATAGCCATCATCGAAAAGATCGGTTGTTCGCGAGAACTTCCTAGGTTGATGGTTACCTACTATACGAGCAATTTGCAAAAACTCTTGATGTAATACGTTCAAATTTTAGGATGTATTTTTAATACAAGATTTATCAACAAACGATCAGTTTTACGCTTTCTCCGGAGCTCTGGACCATAAATTTCTTTCGAAATTCGTACCGCCTAAGATTAGAACATGCCAACTACATCCCGATATTTGTCGCTGTTGACGGTCTCGTATATCACGAGATGATACTGTTATACGCACCATCGAATGGAAACTAATTGCTCACTCCCATCTCATTGCGAGCCTCGTGAAAAAATAACGAGAAACCGTGAATTGAAAATGTATCAGTGGGTGAGAAGCACTGGGTAACGTTGAGAATTTTTTTTTTTTACTTGGAATTCCCTGGGTCGAAGAAACTCTCGATATTTTCAGTTTCACCACTCCCGCGCATAAGACACCTCACAATCGTACACTCTCTCGTGTGAGTGCCTTCTAAAATTGTTTTTCTGAAAAAATCATTTCTTCCCTCCGTTTGGCCTGCGAAAAATGTACTGAAAACCAAAAGTTTGTCACACAAATATGCTGGAGGTGCATGTAAGTACACGATTTCTCGGGTTCCAAATTGAAATTTTCCCTCAGCTCGGAAAAGCCTCAAAATAACGTTTTTTCGTGAATTCCAAATAATTGCCCAACAGGGTATAACGCGGCGTGCACTACTTTTAAAACGACGAAACTTGGACCGTGACTCATGCTCTTGATCAAAAAATAATACCCCCGAAACTACTGACAAAAGAATGAGTGGAGAACAAAAAAAACCGGGCATTGTTTTGACTTTGTTTGGATCTACAACGAAGGGAGTGTTGGCGCAAAAATACACCCGATCGAAATACAGTACCCCCCCCCCCCCCAAAGCTGCAAAAACCATGAAACCCAACGACCGCGTCCCGGCGCTCCGGTTTCTCGCCTTTTCATCTCGCACCAAACCGCTCCACGGAACAAGTCACATTATGCTCCTCCGCGCGACATTAATTCTATTTCCAAACCCTTGGGCGCGCTATATTCGCGATTAATCGGCCCGTACCACCTAAAACTTCGCGCGCAATTACAACATCTTTATTTCGGGGTCCACGTGAGCGCACTCGCGACGTTAATTTTCACGCGAAATGAAGAAATTCGCCATCGCTCGAGTTCGAGGGTGGTGCAAAAAAGCTCCCCATGATTTCTGACACGGGTGCTCCCGAGAAGCCGCACGTGCCAAGTTTACTCACCTCGGCGCTAATCGCGACCGTAATTGCGCTTGACCCCCCCCCCCTCTTACAGCCAAATGGAGTAAAACAATGTGGGTATGCAATTAATACTGCCCTCGCGAGCGAGTCGGTAGAGGGTAAACAACGAGATTACCTACAAGCTGAAGTGTTCATGCGTATGCGGTAAATCTCTCCCTTCCGCGCGTGAGGTGCGAAACGTGGAGAGAAGTTTCGTCGCAGCGACGAATAAATGTACGTGGAGGCTCGCGAATGGGGTGTCAAATAACGATTTCTGGTATCGATCGATCGGCAGAGCACGTGTTTATAAACACACGCGCTCGGGCCGAAAGTCAAGATTCGTATACGTGTAGGCGAGCGCCCACACGCACGAGAGAGATCCAGCCGAGCGGTAGAGGGGGTGTGGGGGGAGGGTTGGTGGAGCGTATATTTAGAAAATTGGGCCAGCGTGCCTGCCTGCCTGCCCACCGAGGTAGAGATGAATTTTCGGCCCGCACACACGCGCGAGCGTATAAACCACGTACGGCGAGTTCTTACTGTTATCGAGGAGCGCCTCGACTGCCGAGCAATTTCGTACTGAGATATGAGCTCCGCTCGATTGGACCATCACGCGAAGCACTTCAACTTTATAATTTTTTTTTAATGGGTCTCGAATCGCTTCGCGTCTGGCCGTACTCGTCTGTTTCTACTTGGTCTCAAACAATACGGCAATGCAGGTGGGACTCTTGTGCTTTTCTTTTTTTTTTTCTTTCTCTCTCTCTCTCTCTCTCTCTCTCTCTCTCTCTCTCTCTCTCTCTCTATGAGCCTGAAAAACAACGGGAGTACAAACGGAAGGAGGTATTCACGCGTAACTGGCAGAGGGAAGATGAGAGAGAGAGAGAGAGAGAAAGTGGCGCGGAATCAAGTCAGGTGCAGGGTAAGCGCGACGCGGGCACAGCGATAAATCAGCAAATAGGCGGGGGCAAGCGAGAGCGGAGGCAAAAAAGAACAAATTTCCGTAATGAATGGAAGGGATGAATGAAGTATGTGCACGCGCTCCTCCCCAGCCAGGTTTCGAAAATTGTGCCGCGGGACGCGATGAAATATTCTGAGAATCGGCTTCTTTTCAATTCTCGTTTACACTTTGATTACTCATATATACAGGTACACGACAATTGATAATAACAGTTCCTACTTTTTACTGCCAAACCTGGTGTTGTAATAGGTACAGTCCAAAGAAAAAAAAAAAAAAAGTTGGAAAAAACGAAGGAGCAATTTCCTTAGTAGCGGCAGCAACGTCCACAGCGCACGCAGCCGCGGGACAAGAGTAGGAGGAAAAGGAAGAGGAGGAGAAGAAGGACCGATCCGGAGAGCAGGAGAGTCGAGGAGTTGTGCGCGTACCGAGCTGGCCTTTCTCTTTCCCTCTCGTGGGAGCGAATCTCAAATTACCCGTGCGCCTCTCTCTTGGGGATTTTCTTCTTGTTCTTGGTGCTCGAGCACCACGTCTCTCGCTCGCGCTAGCCATCGGCGACCTTTTATAGGCGGCCTGAGGCAGTGGAGGGAGGTCAGAGAGGGGCAAGCCGAAACCAATGCCTCGGAAAACAATCCAACGGATTCTGGTATTTTAATGTACCCTTTCGACCTTCCCTCTAGTTCGGGCTTTGTTTTTTCATCTGATTTCGGTAGGTATCGCGAGAGATATGACGTCTTTGGCGTTCCTCAATTCTGAATCTGAAATACCCTTCGATAGTTGTACATACCATAGCATCGTTACTTATTTTTTTATTTTATTTTTTCCCCCTACGTTTTATCGTTTAAGGATAGTTTTTTTTCTTATAGATTATTTTAGACAGTTATAAGAAAGTACTTATCTCATGTATTTTTTTATTATGTCGTTTATTCCCGATTAAAAGCGTCACAATTAGTCACAATAGCTTCAACTACAGGAGTCATACCTGCACCTGAGCAAAAAGTGTCATCTCAATTCAAGATTCATCCACTGAAAATAGTAGTGTCAGTCATGAGCTTTGTCAGTGGCCAGTTGAGTCATCGACTAGAGGCACTCGTCGACTGTCCAACGGTACCGAATCTGTTTACCGAAAATATTGGCAGAAGCTCGCAACGCCAGGTGACTGTACCGAGAAAACTGCTTGCACATATTTGTCGGCTCTGTCACCTCTCCCTGAAAATTTACCATCCGACATCAACTCTATTGGCCGCTCTCATTTATATATATTATTTATTCATGATTCACGGGCTAAACGTAATCATTAAAAAATACCCTACGTAACATTAAAACATTCATCTCGGGTGAGGATTTCCGAAAACAGTATATAGGTACAACAGTAGGAGCTTGAGGTGACGGTAGCTATTAAAACGCCATTTGAACGTCCAAGTGACACCCACTGGATGCATGGCCCATTGACCACAGAGTAATGGCCCCGGCGATTGAGAGGCAAGTACCCAACGAAGGCAGTAACTATCGCCTCACTCGAAAACTCATCGTCGTCGTCGTCGGTGTATCAATAAACACACACCCCCGCCCATCGGAGTCTCAATGACGCGCGCGTCAGACGCTCTCTGGCCCGCCATCGCTTTGGAGCGGCACTTATCCCGCTGTACAGCCGGTGTAGGCAGTAATTTTAGGCACCCCGTCCCAGAGATAACTCGCTGATCGGGCGTTGAAGCAAGAAACAGAATCCGCCCTGTTTTTTAGAGCACGAGATCGAGAACCAACAAAAAAAAAAAAAAAAAAAAAAAAAAAAAAAACAGAAAACGAAAAAAAAGAGCAAGAAAACGCTCGCCCTTGCGACGACCACCGTAGCTAAGTGGGGATCCTCGGCACGGGGATCTAGGGCGCATGCGTCCTGAGATCGGCAAGCCCGAGTGGGCCATGGAGGAGAGAGCGGCCGGCGTCCATCCCCCCGCTCGCTCACGCACACGCTCGAGCCAATTAAGTACAAGCCGAGGTAAGCATTGCACTTGGGACGAGGCGTGCGCGCACGGAGAAAAAGAGAGAGCGGCAGATAGCAGCGGCGTAAGGGCAAGAGAGCGCCGAGCGCATTAGCCTCCCCCGCGCGAGCACTCCGAGCCGGACGGACGAGCCGAGAGTCAGTCAGTCGGTCGGTCGGTGTCTGTGCAAGCTTGCGAGGCTTGTTGTTCTCTCTCTCTTTCTTTCTCTTTTTCACACATTTCTGTCTCTTCTTCGGAATTTTTCGAGGAGCAGCATATCGGCGGTAGTAGCAGCCGTAGCAGCAGTCGAGGCCGGTTCGACGATCAACGACGACAGACGACAAAGGCGCGCCTGTGAGACAGACGTGAACGCACGTTATTTAATTACGACGGGGATCATCCGCGGGAAGGGACGAATCTCCGAATACCGAGGACCATAAGAGCATCGGAGGAGAGAGAAATAACAAGCTTGGAAAAGCTCCTTTACTCGCTTCCGAGCGAAAAGTTGGGGCTGAACATAAGGATACGGGCGACCCTTTTGTTCACGTTACATAATTCGATACGTAGATTTTTTTGTTTTTTTTTTTTTGGTTTTTTTTTCGTTTCGGGACGATTTGACAAAGTTTAGTATACAATAGACAAGGTGGCAGAATGTCGTCGTCTGCGGTAGCCAAAGCATCGAAGTACACGTACCGCTCGTCTGGCGGTGGACAGGCCGACGTCAGCATCGAGTACAGCGCCGACCTGAGCGCTCTCACCAGACTCGAGGTAAGTTACCCTAATGACAAAAAACACTACCGAATCTCCCGGGCCATGCATTGCACACGCGATACAAATCCATCTTTTCTCAGCTTGAACGTTGGATTCGGGAAAATTAATCTTTGAAATGAAAAAAAAAAAATTAATAATAAAATCGGTATCACGATGATTGGTAAAATCAAGCATTACTTCAAAACGATCACCATCGCAATAAAAGCCAACACACACGACACATCGAAACACCCAACATCAGAAGTAGATGCTTCCCAAAAGTGCGGCTGCAAAATGTGCGAAACAAAACGGGGACAGCCAAGGAGCTCTTCACGGGTGACGTAATAAAAGTGTGTTGTTTTTATCTTCTTGAAACGAAGTACTGTGCGCGATCACGATCCTGTAGAGGGACAAGAGGACCCGAGTGAGCGATCGGATATCAGTGTACCGTCGGGGAACAGGTACATTCGGCGATTCATCGTATACAATGACAGCAGTGGAAAAACGAAAGAAAAAAAAGAAAGAAAAAAAAAGGAACTATCGTGTGGGTCGTCTGCAGCAACGAAGGCGAAAAGTTCAGTGACCATAGATGAGTCTAGTGCCAGAGATTGGCGCGCTCGCTCGTATAACACACGCGTGTTGTTGTACACCTTGAGGCTCGTGTACCGGGCCAAAGTGCGGCTCCAACGGACGAAAATAGTCGGCTCTGTGTGCCTACGTATACGCACGATTAGCTCTCGGCTTTCGGCCACTGCCTTCAAGGTAGGCGCCTGTTTCGACATCCCCCACCGAGAGCCCAAGCGTATGTTTTTTTTTTCGCGGCCCACCACCAGTGCTGTTTTTAAAAATACAGCGATGCCGGTGTGGCCAAAACAACGCAGCAGTGATCCACATGCGAATACACCCGATCTTTGGTGAAACGACGTTGTTAATAACGACAATCGGTTGGGCAGGGGGGAAGGGGAGAAACGCGCGTGCGAGCATCAATCATCGCAGGCAAGGAAAGCAAAGTGAATTCCTGCGCTCGGTCAGTTGCTCACGAAGGCGAGGCGCAGTGGAGGAGAAAAGCGCACCGAGCGACGTGCCAGAGTCAAAAAAGGGGGGGGGGAGGGAAAGGAACACGGCCTGGGGGATATTTCTGTACCCCGGCGATTACGTAAACCCGTAGGAGTATCCGGCGACGCGGGCTCTCGCGACCTCGCGAAAGATTACGGGTCTCTCTGGTTTTTCTGTCTCTGCATGGCTCGAGATCGAGAAATGACACCAAAAACAACAAAAAATCGCATGCATGGGGATTTGTTTTTCTTTGATTTCAGGACAAAATCCGCCTCCTGCAGGATGACCTCGAGTCCGAGAGGGAGCTGCGTCAGAGGGTAAGTGCTCGAGCTCTTCCTCGAAAGTTTCGTTTGCTTGGGGTACATGAGGCAAGGTTTTGCGATTTGCGGGGATATACGTGTTCAAAGACAAGCGCTTCCCCGAACATCTTGGGACTGCTCGGGTCAGAAGTATACGATCAAAGAGCTTTTCGAGAAATTCCAGAACGAGTCAAAATAAGTGCCAAGTCACACAGCTCATTTACGCCTGCGTTGCGAATGCGTAAGAATATGAATAAATCGCGAGATTTCTTTTACTTTGGGCAATAATTGATGAAAAAAAATTTTATTTTCCCTTCCGATCCAATGTGAGCGAACGAATGGCTAGCTGCTGCTCCAAATAACTGTTGTTCGGGAATCCAAGCCCGTCCAGATCTGTGGAAACAGTTCTGATGTAAATACGTTTATAAAAAGAAAATCGGGTCTCGCCGTCGTGACCTACAAAATACAAGCCGACCAATAACCGCATAGTACACCCGAGAATCGGGAACGAAAACAAGTTGAAACGTATAGTGACTCGCGCGTGCCTCGGAAAAAAAAAAAAAAAAAAAAAAAACGAAAAAAAAAAACCAAAAAAAAAACACACGGGAATCCGAAAAAGCTCGCTCCAGAGGCGCGCGAGATTATTTTCGGCGTTTCCTCGACGGGCGCTTTTGTCGAAATCTTCCGAGCGGCGCTGTCAGATTGTCTCTCTCGCTCGGGCTACGGGCGACGAACATGGCGACCGGGTTGTAGAGCCTCTCGGCGCGCGTGTGTCCAGCTTTTTCTCTCTCTCCTGGCTATTTTGAGAACAAGAGCGAGAGAAATTACCACCACCACCGTTTCTGCGAGGCTGCTTTCGCGTTACTTCGATCCGCCGATTTGCGTTTCTCGCGCCGCCACTGTTGATTCTGGTGCTTGCGAGAACTTTGATGGGGGGAAGGCGCGAAAAAAATCGTGACGAAATCACTTTTTCTGGACAGGGTTCAGAGGAAATGCCGTTTCAGTGGGTTCCTCGTGGCTCCTCTGAAACTGAATCAAAATAAGGTTTTCCTGATTCGCAGTAAATATTTTTTACCCACCCAAACATTGGGTTACCGCAGAGCTCTGAAAGTAGAATACAGGTAAAAAAATATATAAATCTCAATATGGAAACATGAAAAGTTCACTAAAAATCAGCAAATCACATTGGCTATACTGATATTGTAATGGAAATTGGAAGTATGCATTATCTATGACAAATTAATTAAAAAATATTTCAATTATGTTGGACTGCTCGTAGATAAAGTTGCAGGATAGTGGGTCTACAGCCTAATAAAACGTATGATCGAGTCCTTGTATGTCTGCAGCGCCACTTAGTATTCAATACGAGACTTAAAAAATAAAACTGAGCAAAAAATGGTCTGGTGTCAGTAGGAGCCTAATTTTCTTATACTTAAAAAAAGTACTGAAAAATATCACGGAAACTGCAAAATTTTTGGCTTGTCGGTCGCATTCTCTTCGCGAGGGCCTTTGAAACGCATGATCTCTGAAGTTGTTGCGGAAAATAATTTTGCAGCTGGCCCGTAGCCTTCTTCCGCCTCGCATAGTCTTAACAGGGTCTTTCTTGAAATAAACCTGTTTTCCCGAACCCTCGCGGACTAGACGAAATTCTGACTTTGAAAAGGCGTTTCTGATAATTTTATTATTTACTCACGTCACCATTGCAAAGGCGATAAAGAGAATAACTTACTGCCAGAATTATTTTTGCCTTCAAACTAAAAATACCGATATACTTTTCGTGTCAATTAAAAATTGTCATTGGCATTTTTTCGTGCTTAGAAAAAATTTTTCCCTAAATTAGCATCCAATACATGTATAGATTTATTTGTAAAAAGTAGGATGGTCTATTTTCGTAGCACACTCGTTATTTATAACCTATTGAATTACAAAAAAATTAGTTTAGAAAAGATAAAGTTGTGACTTTTATTTTCGTCCGTAATTTAAAACAGTTTAACAATAAACAATCGCATTCTTCAAATCTTATTATAGTTTTTAGAAAATTGATATTTTACGTAAAAATCAAGTGGTCCGATCTCCAAAACCTTAGGCTCAGCTCTTAATTATTACTTCGTTTTTAAATATACACATATACCACCGGAGTCTAACAAACTCGTGTTAAACGCCGTCAGCGAAGCAATTTATTACTTAGTTTACTCGACAGCTGAGACTCCGTGCCAGAGAGAGAAAGAGAGAAGTTATGCAATTCTTGAAATAATCATGCCTTGAAAATACACCAAATACTCGGCATACCTTCGTTAATATAATGTAACATTTTATCCAAACAAAATTTACCATACATCAGGACCTACCATTTTTTAAACTAATCACCGAAACCATTAAATTTTTTTACTATACTCTCGGTCGAAACAATCTAAGCTCAACCATCCGATTAAATTTACCCATGACAAAATGTTTACCGCTACAGTTCCCAAATAGCTTTGTGAATCATCGTCAGTTTTTCAAAGAAACCATTTCTCTGTATATGCAAGATCTCGGCTCGCTTCGTTGCTCGCCAAATGTCTCGTCGCTACATTGAATCGCAGCCAGCGATTATGCACATATCAAAGCTAATACCCGTGCCCTCCGGCAATCAGCATCAAATACTCAAAGGGTCAGTTCGCGGGGGTCTCTCACGTCCGATTGTGCGGCGGGTCTTTACCTCGCTCGAGGAAACAGAGGCCACTGCGGATGCGGCTCGTTTGTAATGTGAATAAAGCGCTGGATTTAGAAGCGCCCGGAATTAGATGGCGCGGACTCTGACGTCACGTGGATTATCGTCGTGTAGCCTGGGAGGGTATAATCAATCCGTGGTGTCTCTTTCTCCTCGGGTGCGCGTTGAAATAACGACCACCTGT
>NW_019379489.1:2615723-2660770 GCF_000648655.2 Copidosoma floridanum | reverse complement strand
AAAAAAAAAAAAAAAAAAAAAAAAAAAAAAAAAAAAAAAAAAATCCCCACCAATGATGCACCCTGACTTGTAGGTCGAGGAGCTGCGCAGGAAGTACTCGGCGCGCATTCAAGAGCAAGAGGAGCAGATCGAAACTCTGCTCGTGAAGATCAACAACCTCGAGAAGCAAAAGTCGCGCCTGCAGTCCGAAGTCGAGGTCCTCATCATCGACTTGGAGAAGGTGATAACTCCTCTATCCTTGCACTCGAGCCATGATTCAATGATTTGTTTTTTTTGTCGCACAGGCCAACGGAACCGCTCGGGAGTTGCAGAAGCGCGTCGAGCACCTCGAGAAGACCAACATCGACCTCAAGTCCCGGCTCGAGGAGACCATCAACCTGTTCGAGGCCAGCCAACGCGACTTGCGCAACAAGCAGCAGGAGCTCCAACGCACCGTCGCCGAGCTGGACAAGACTCGCGAGCAGAAAGACCAACTGGCCCGCGAGAACAAGAAGCTGGGCGGTGGGTGTTTTTTTTTTTTTTTTTATTTTACTTATCTTTCTTTTCTCAACTGATGCAACAATAATCACAAAAAAAATTTGTTTCCCACAGACGATCTTAGCGATGCTAAGAACCAGCTGGCTGACATGAACCGCAGGCTCCACGAGCTCGAGCTGGAACTCCGTCGCCTGGAAAACGAGCGCGAAGAACTAGCTGCCGCCTACAAGGAAGCCGAGGCTGTAGGTTTAAAATCAATATTAAATCATTGAGTATCGTGCGCGCATAAAGAACTCAATTTGGATTGTTTTTTTTTTTTTTTTTTTTTTCACGTAAATGTACAGGGACGCAAGATCGAGGAGCAGCGTGCGCAGCGCCTGTCCGCCGAGCTGAGCCAACTGCGTCACGAGACCGAGCGCCGTATCGCAGAGAAGGACGAGGAGATCGAGGCCATCCGGTGAGTACCTTAACATCGATAAAAACTATCGTGTTTTTTATATGATTGTGGTTCCCTTTTCCTTGTCCCTTTGACGTCCCGTTGATACCCCCGTTGCTCTCTTCGGTTTTCTCACGATGTTCTCCGGTTGCGCGGCACAAGTGCTAGTCGATACATCCGATGTATCAATGAAAGTATTGCCGCAACATGTATATTCGACGACAGCTGCGGGGCTTGTTTCGAAAACGAGATATTTGTAGCGCATGCGGCGATTGATTATTGTCATCGCTTGTATAGTGTGGAGGAGGATGTTGCGATTCAACAGTCGATGGATCGATATCATTGCGAAAACGAACTTCCTCCCACACGTGGCTGCTTGATTTTCGATTAACTTGACGCACTTTTTGTGCATTTTTTCATTTACTGGTATGGCATTGATAAGTAGTCAGCGGGTCATCAAGAAACAGATGGGCTCACAACCCTTCACCTTTTAATACAACTATTTGACTCAAGATTTTATCGGCTGACACGTAGTTCAGCAGTCAGTGGGACCTAATTCCATGGGTTCTATCACGGCTTCCGATACCTCGAAAAAGTCTGTAATTTTTATGTATTTATAATTAAAATAAAATTAGGGTTGAGTGCATGCGCAGTCTAAGAATTATCGAAAAAAATACTGACTTTTGCGAGCTAGATATCGAAAACCGTGATGCCCCAATGTCTCAGGAAAAAGTTTGGTTCGAGACGGGGGAGCGTTCCGTATGAAGAAGCAGAGCAAATGTCAGCTGAAAGAATGAACTTACCCATAAACGAGATGATGAGCTTCTACTTTCAGTAGACTGTAATTTTTTGCACTTTCTTTCACCGGATATTGATTGTTCTTTTTGAAGTAATCAAAAAATGTGACAATTGAAAGTACAAGCGACTCTGTGAGCCAGAGTCCACTCGACCGAGAGCGGAAAACGTCAGAGAGCCTCACCCTTGTCCCAATTACAAGAGAGAGAGAGAAACCAAACACCCCAGGCATTGAACCAAGCGCGAGCGATCAAACACTTATCGGAATTATTAATAGTTGGCGCTCAATCGCACGTGCGTCAGTGGATCGTTAAGGGGAAAGAGAGAGAGATGGAGGCCCTATTAATAATCCCAAGAGTCAATATCTGCGCGCGCAATTGCGATCCGTCAATTACATGTCGCAAGCGAGCAAAAAAAATCTACAAATGACGGCACGTCCGTCTCTGTATCGACAGATTCGCATCGACGACGCGACCCTTCGATCTCACTTCTCGTCGAGTTTGGTCCGCGAATGGACTTTAGCACCACCGTCAGATCTCGACGATTTTTCTACGGGAAATCGACGACGAAGAAAAAGTCCGCTACTCGCCCTTCGATTGATGGTTGAGAGGAAAGATCAGGGAGGAGAATTTAGCAAAAAAAAAAAAAAAAAAAGGCAACGAAAGGTGATCTGTGTGTATTTATCTGTATTTCAACGACTCGAGAATCGGCAAGGGGTATACCGAGCGAGAGTGAAACCGTACATTCCAAGGGGAAAAAATGTCCGACGTGCCTTTGGCGCAGATGCCGGTGGCGCCGACCAAATGGCGTCACCTGCCAACGACGATTTACGAAAAAAACTACGGCTTCGGGATAAACTATTACCAGCCGATGATCGACTACCTCGACAGAAAGGAGAGCGCCGAGGCCTCCAAGAGCACGGCCCTCAAGGCCCCGCTACCCTTCACGGAGTCACGCGCCTCTTGGGAGCACAACTACATCGTGCCCTACAGCAGAGACGAGCTCGCACGGCACACTATAGCCACCGAAATGAAGGCCAAGGAGCACTTGGAGAACTTTAAGGTAGACTATAGATCCGACGTACCCGTGAAAGCTCAAGGCCGATTTAATTCATGTACGAACGTAATTGCACATATATGTGCGTGACTCACTCTCGTTGAATTTCATTCATCGGTGGGGACATGCCAAAAAAAACATGCGATTGTACACCGTTGCAAGTGGATACTCGATTAAAGACTCTTTTTTTCCATATATTTTATTAAAGGTCATTTTTAATTGCAAACGAGATCTAAATTTCGCGATTAACTGCTCTAATTGACACGGTGGTAATGGACCGTACGATGGGATTTAATCAATTTTCGAATCAACGGTCCTCCGTTAGCTCAAGCAGCCGCGCGTCTTTGCTCTTTGGATATGCCCTACGGTCCATTAAATTTTGTTTCATTACACGAGAGTATCTTTTTGGTGCGTATGGGTGTAAGTATGTATATATATACGTGTGATACCAATCGCGCCTGACTATTAATAACACCGAGGTGCACTCTCGCGCTTTGTTTTCTTATTATCGAGGGGACGGATGGGCATTGGCGCTCGCGTGTACGGGCACCGACTTGGCGTATGCCGACCTTTGAGCGCGAGCCGCTCTTCTAAATCGGTACCGCGGAAGAGGGAGAGAGCCGCAGAAGCTCGCCGCGGACGAGCGAGGCAGGACTCCTCGTTCGACCGAGGAGAGACCAGGTGCTCTGTTTGTGCGCCTCGAGTTTTGTGCCATTACGTAGTAAGTTGTTCCGTGGTGAGGTAGTTCATCCGAATCTACACGCAATCACCGGATAAGTATCAAACGCGAGAAACCAACCACTTTGACTTTTTACTCGAGTTTATTTATTTTTTTTTTTTTTCTGGTTGGTGCCAATGTATCGATTTCTCACTCCATAGTCACAATTTCGTTTGGTTTTTTTCCCCTTTGCACGCAACACATCCACAGACAAAGTAACAAACTGGTGTACCATTACGTAACGATCGGCACGGAGAAAGTCGCGCTTGATGAACGAAATTCCGTTGCCACCCGAGTTAAACGCGACACCCAAACCGCGGTGAAACATCGGGAAAAGCGGCGCGTCTCGGATTTCTGGCGCGAGGAAATTTTCGCATCTGCCAAGACGTGATTGAGAGCGCGCGAGGCCCGGGCCGCAGCAATCGAGCCGAGAAAAAGGAAAAAGGCCTGCAGGGAGCATATACATACCTGTGTATGTGCCAAGTGGTTTTTTGAGTTCGGCTTTCGTCGGCCTGTCCGTCTTTTTTAATCTCCGGCGCAAGTGCGTGTATGTTTAGCTGCACAGGCTGTTTGGAAGAACCGTATAGGCGTGGCACCCATGGCTGAAAAGGGAATTTTTTAAGTAGTAGAAGCGCGTAAATAGTCGGACACACGAGTAAAAATCAGTTTTTTTGCCGGTTTGGTGATTCAATAAATCGTAACAGTACTTTGTCACTCCTCGATCACGCATTGTCACTCTCACGCACTGATCTCATACATGAAAAAAAAAAAAACAAAAAAACAAAAGAAAAAAGAAACCAAGTCATCCCAAAACTCAGCGTCGAGTCCATCTTAATTGACATCTAAGCGCCGACAATCGATCCGCTTCTCATCCCCGAAATAAACGCTCAGGCAGCCCAGCGCTCGGACTTCAGTCGGCAAAAGTGCGTACAAGCGGCCCGAGTCTCGAAGGAGGTGTACTCGAGCAAGTTCGAGGCGGAGGCGACGAGGTTGCTGTACAGGCGAGCCGCGAGCGAGCCCGACTCCGAGTTCGCGGCGGAGGAGATGGCAGGGTTGCGCAGCCAAGCCCTCCGGGAGCTCCAGTCGTGCAGCGACGAGGTGGCCAGCGGCACCACCACCACCGAGTCGTACCACCAGCACGGCCGGCAACTGCGGGGCAAGTCGGCCAAAGCCATCGAGTTCCAGCTCAAGGCCAACGCGCTGATGAACTTGTCGAGGAGCGAGGAGCTTGCCGACATAAGGAAGTACCAGCGCGAGGTCGTCCACGTGCACCACGACGAGGCCGAGCACCAGAGGCTCATGGAGGAGCGCTTCAGGAATCTCACCGACCTCGAGAAGCTCACCACGCCCCTGGCCAGCCTCAGCAAGGAGATGAAGAGCTTCGAGCAGAGGAACAGTAGCTATTTACTCGACAAGAGGTTGGTTAGGAGCCGCCGAAGTTCATGTTGGTTTTTACGACCCGATGCGTTTAAATATTTTCGTGCAGCCGTATAGGACTGCCATTGCAGTTCGGTGCGTGGAGTTTTTATGATTTTTACACACTGTCCTTCCGTGAGGGAAACGCAAGTGCTTTTCTTGTGCCCCACCATGTCTCCTCGAACCCGTACCTTATACCACTCGTTTCGTTTTTATTTCCATATCCAAGTTGAAAAAAAAAAAAAAAAAAAGTGTTTCATCTATAACCCGTGCAAACCGATTGCAGCAAGCAGACCAGCATCGAAATCGAGCAGCTGAACGCCCGCGTCGTCGAGGCCGAGATCAAGCTCAAGACGGAAGTGCAGCGCGTCAAGAAGAAGCTGCAGATCCAGATCACGGAGCTCGAGCTGTCGCTCGACGTCGCCAACAAGACCAACATCGACCTCCAGAAGACCATCAAGAAGCAATCGCTCACCTTGACCGTAAGTGACGGAGCATTGTGAAAAAAAGGAAAAAAGAATTTCGTTTTTTTTTTTTCAACTCATTTGCCACAAAACGAGTGTACACATCGAAATCCGGCGCAATTGGGCCGTGCACTTTGGCCAACCAAACGTGTACGGGGTTGAATTATGACTCGCGCGATTAATCTATAATAACACGCGTGCCGTTTGTGTTCTCAGGAGTTGCAAGCCCACTACGATGAGGTTCAGCGCCAGCTGCAGGTGACGCTCGATCAGTTGGGCATCAGCCAGCGCCGCCTGCAATCCTTGACTTCCGAGCTCGAGGAGGTCCGCGGCAACTACGAATCCGTGAGTACTATACAACTCATAAATCACCGCCATGCACCCGATAAATTAATAGAGCGAAAGTAGCACTCGCGAGCCTTTTTTCTTTGACCACCGAAAGTGGGTTGGATGTAATTGACGGGAAATATATGTATATATATATATAAATATATAAATGTGTATGCATTGGTGCACACGTGTACAGGCCCTTCGTGCCAAGAGGACGGTCGAGCAGGCGTACGAGGAGGCGACGAGCCGCATAAACGAGCTGACGACCATAAACGTGAACATCGCGTCCTCGAAGGCGAAGCTCGAGCAGGAGCTGTCGACCCTCGCCGGTGACTACGAGGAGGTGACGAAGGAGCTGCGCGTGAGCGACGAGCGCTACCAACGCGTCCAGAACGAGCTCAAGCACACCGTCGAGATTCTGCACGAGGAGCAGGAGCGCATCGTTAAAATCGAGGCGATCAAGAAGAGCCTCGAGATCGAAGTCAAGAACATCTCGGTGCGCCTCGAGGAGGTCGAGGCCAACGCGATCGTCGGTGGAAAGCGCATCATCAGCAAACTCGAGGCCAGGGTAGGTTCAATTACCAACTATTTTTATTCATCTCGATTGAATGGTGAAAAAAAAAAAAAAAAAAAAAAAAAAAAAAAAGAGAGAGGGAGAGGGATATATATGTATGTGTGTGTATATCGATCGGTCATGTTTTTCCTTCCCTGGGCTTAGATCCGTGATCTCGAGTTGGAGCTGGACGAGGAGAAGCGCCGACACGCCGAGACGGTGAAGATCCTGCGCAAGAAGGAGCGCAACATCAAGGAGGTGATGATCCAGGTCGAGGAGGACTCGAAGAACATAGCCCTGCTGCAGGAGTCGCTCGACAAGGCCAGCCAAAAGGTCAACATTTACAAGCGCCAGCTGACGGAGCAGGAGGGCATGTCCCAGCAGAGCGTGACGAGGGTGCGCCGCTTCCAGCGCGAGCTCGAGGCGGCCGAGGATCGGGCCGACACCGCCGAGTCCAACCTCACCCTCATACGCGCCAAGCACCGCAGCTTCGTCACCACGTCGTCCGTCCCCGGCTCCCAGGTCTACCTCGTCCAGGAGTCGAGGCAGGAGCTGTAGGGCTCCCCCGACCCCGAGCCATCCCCCTCTCCCAAAAAAAAAAAAATCCCTCAGCGCATCTCGCCCGTACCGCAGCATTACAAACGACAAGAGTACGTTCAACCACCCGATTTACGTTGTACTCGTAGATGCCGAATCATACGCTCTTTCAAGTATCGGTTTTCCAATTTGTCATCAGGCAACACTTTTTTCGGGCGAGGAAGAGTGAGCAGAAACGACGGCGGAGCAAGCGAGAAGTACCACATTGCCTCGAGCAGCCCTTGTGTAAGGACGCATCTATCGAGCGCCTAAAAACACGGACGAGCTCATCTGTATTTTTGATTGATTATGTTATTACGATGATGATGATGATGATGATGATTTTTAAAAGCCGGACATTTTATGAATAAAATTTTCGATGAAAAATGATGAAACTAGAAAACCAAAAACCGAGTCTACACCACACCGCAACAGGTTGCACCGAGGCCATTTCACAATGACGATCGATATTAACGAGTCCAAAGTACACACATATTTATAAAATAACCATGCCATAACGTCAAGTTTCTCTCATCTCGGCTTTTTTCCTCTCTCTCGCTCGCACACATCTCAACACCATTATTTGTTATCACGTGTACGCACATACATATTTATATACATACATGCAAATCAACATGTATATGTTATTTATATCGAAACATTATTTCACACCCCACGAAATTTTCGTGCCTTCATCCATCGCTCACTTTCGGATCCCGAAAAAAAAAAAAAAAAAATATTGCATCCTCGCCTTGTTTCTTCCTCTTTCGGGATGGCTCGTGATGCAAAGTTCATCGTTAATAATAATGTGCATTTTTGCATGCACACACATCTCCACGTGTCTCTCACGCTCTTTCTATTTTTCTATCTCTCCGTCTCTGTCTTTCTCTGTACTCTTTCGTTTTTATTTTCTATGGTTCGTACTAAAGTGTATACGCGTTTCCATGAGCCCGAAGCAAAGGAGTAAGAAACAAAGGCAACCTGAGAAGAGAGCGAATTTGAAACGAGACGCGCTTTTCGACGGAATAAATGATACTTGTATCGATTAATAATAAAAAATAAATAAATAAATAAAAACAATAATAAAACAAAAGTCACGTTAATTCATCAATTCCTTNAAAAACTTAAAAAAAAAAAAAAAAAAAAAAAAAAAAAAAAAAAAAAAAAAAAAAACACTTGTATTTAAATAATTATAAAGATGAATATGAAAAAGAAAATGGAAAAATCCAAAATATTCTATTATTTATAGATAGGTAATATTATTTTACCCAATCACTTGCAAACTTGCTGTACGAGATACACAATAACCCGTGTAACGATTACAATTTAATAAATAAACTGAAACGCGTACGTACGAGAACCCTTCACTGCCTCGTCATTACATCCCGATGTACTCATTTCATCAGATAACTTTTACGATTTTCTCTTGCGCAGTCATCACTTATAGGATCTTCTTTCCATTGTTGTTGTTTATATTATTACTATTACTTATTACTACTACTACTACTGCTACTACTACTTTTACTGCTACTCCTACTACTACTACTACTACTACTACTACTACTACTACTACTACTACTACTACTACTGCTACTACTACTACTACTACTACTACTACTACCACTGCTACTACTTCTACTACTACTACTACTACTATCTTGAGCTTGCGACGATATCACCTGTATACGAAAACGCCACTGTGGAGATATTTTTGTAAAAAAAATTTTTGAGAAAAATAAAAAAATTAGGATACTAAAAAATTAAGACAAATTGATGCTTCAACACGTATTTACTTGTTTTTCATTTCTTTCTAAACTGTTGAATTTTTTAAAAATAAAATTTCGATACTCAACTAAATATTTACTGATACAAAAAGTGTGGAACATGGTTTCAATAAATAATCACTCGTTTATATTTTTAATAAAGTTGTTTTTTATTCGAGCTTATAATATATCGCAAACCACTATGGCGATTATTAGTCGGGTTGATATAATATGAGTCACTCAAGAGATTTGAAAATTTTCGAGCAAGTTAAGATTTATCAAAGAATTATTTTATTTTTAACTAATAGTACGTAAGAAATCATTTCGTCATTGATTACCAACCAAGATCAAATTTAACAATATGTGGTAAGTCAAAAATATCCAAATCTCGTCGATGTTTAAATTTCGTCAATTTACAAGTATAAGATGTGATAACTTTGTTTATATTCATATAAATCTATCATAACATCGTTTAAGGCTTATCCTTAATATACTTTGTACGATGTGTTACGTGCTACAAAAAATTTTCATTCTTCCAAAGACAGGTTTGTATTACAAGTGCGAAGAACATAATTTAAAAAAAAGGCCAAATTTACAGTATAAAGTAGCATTACTCTTTACATCAGGTATACATTAATAAAACCTCACCAATTCACCTATTAACTTGTTTTAAAGGGCACAAAATCAATACTCTCTCTTTGTCTCGTCCATTGAACATTCATACCTTTATTTACACGAATGGAAACTACAATGGGTCAACGTTACATTTCTTTATAAAAACTTGCGACAACTTGGTTGAAATCACGACAATTCATACCGATAATTGTATATATACTGTTTCACTTTTATATAAAATACATTATACATGAGGTTTATGAGCATCATGATTAGAACAAGACGTCTTCGTTATCTCTTTTATTGTACAACTTAATTTCCAAAAGGTATCGGAGCTTTTTTTTATGTATACGAATCAACAATCTTATGCCTAGCATTAAAAAACGATAGATTAAAAAAATAAAGTTTCAAGATAAAATATAAATAATCGGAAGAAAAGTTATTGAAAAATCATTTTTTTAACTAAAGTATGGATGATCGAGTTCATTAAAACAGTTTAAAAATCAAATATTGGGTTTAAGCAGTAACAACACGAAAAGTGGGGGGAGGGGAGAAACAAAAGACTTGGTGATCACTGGTTTACAATAAATCTTAAATCTAAGGCTGTATTAGTTACAATTAAAATTTAGCATTTGTATAACTTATTTATAACATATGTTGTCTACATGATTCATATGTATAATATTTACAATTGCTTGTGTAAGACGATCGCAGGTTGATTATGATTTCGAGTTGAAAAAAACGATTTTACGTTAAAATTCATCATTCGAGACAGGTTTGGAATAAATAAAAATCGAAATATCCTGCGAAACTATCTTCGTTAAAGCTCTTAAAATTACGCAACGTTTTTATACGTGTATTTACTTTGTACAAGTCGGGTTCGTTAAAAGAGAAAAAATAAGCGCAGCAAAGCGAAAGAGGTAGCGTTTTTAATTTTAATTCACTGGCAGTATATCAATCATTCGATACAATGTCTACTATGTTTTTCCGATCAATTTTCGGGCCCAGCTGGATTTTCACGTATTCACGTTTTGCAAACGAATCGCGTTAAAATCAGGAGATCGGAGGAGATATGTGGGATAAATTTCCATTCATCGTCGAGTGGTCTCCTGTTATAGTTAACTTTCGAGAGGGTTATTGGCACAGAGTTGTACTAGCAGAATGTGGAGGGATTCGCGCGAGCCGAGGCACGAATTTCGGAAAGTCTTGAGTATAATGTAGGTATGGAAACTATTGCTGGCGTGGACTTCTTAAACTGACAAAGGGGAACATCGCGGATCTGTTTTTATTGTACAGGTATATTCCTAAATGTAATGTCAACTTTACTGCGGTGTGATGGATTATATTTTACGTATAAAAATTAACCTACGTATTTTGTACAGGAATGTATGAAATCTAAAGAACAAACGTCTCAATAGCCGTCTTTGCATTGTTCAATTTTTTCTTTCAAAAATGTAATTCATTTATAAAATTTGTATATGTTTCGAGTTTTTAAAAGTCTCAGAAATACAAAGAAAAATAAGAATATTGCATTGCTTCGATGTTTTGTAAAGATACTTTGAAAAGTACTGTCTCAACGTTTGTTCGCATCAAAACTAACTACGATCGATAAATTTACGTACCTCAACGTATACGTACAAGTGTTACACACGTGTGTCAGTCTTCGTGTTGAGTTGTATGATCCGCGAGAAGTAGTAGGCAAAACACAGCTGGACCCGGAGGTAGAGTTTTTTTTTTTTTTTCATATCCAGAGCTACAGTTTTATATGTAAACGGAAGAATTGGTTTACAAAATGATACAAAAATACATCATTTATGCGGGAAAGTCCTGTACACACACATTTTATCATTTTCCTCGTTTTCTTTTCGTCTTTACTATTTAACTTTAGTAATATAATTCCACAGCATTTTACATTGACAGTATAGATAATTATTTTTCTATAATTTCCTCGTCACTTAGCACCTGTCAATAATATCAGCCTTTCTACACTCCTGACGTATGAAAATCACCTTACAAGATCCAAAGGAGAGCTTTTTACGTGGTTTTAGAAAAAAAAGTCCTCACAAAGATTTTACATATCTGATATCTATTGCATAGCAAAGCCTACCTCCTCAGCTGAATTGTATAATTCATATAAATTTACAGTAAAACGTAGCTCGACAAGCGTGAGGTCATGACATCACCGCAACACAACTCAAACTAGGACTGCTACCGATTTCGGATCATCGTGTGCATTTTACTTAGTCAGACTCAATATTTCCTTGTTTTGTCGGTTAAAAATGTTCGTATAAAAAAGTCAACAAGTGAAAATCGTTCCTTTAGTGCTGCTCCTAAAACAGGAAGTCGCGAGATACCGTAACAAACTACCGGCATCGTTCTGACATTGGTAAGAACACTGAAAATCGATGCTTTAACCATTTTCACGTAGAGTATTACACAAGTTTCACGAAAAAGAAGAAAAAAAAGAAGGTTTTTTACACAACGCAAAATATTTACAATGAAGAATCTGTTTCCTCGATCACAGTGCCAAGAGAATCGGGTCCAACGACATTCCCTGACAGTTAAAAAAAAAGAAGAAAATCTCGAAACGAAGATTCACAGTAGGGTCGGTCCGTTTGTCGAATTTTCCTCCTTCCAATCGGTCAATTACACCAAAGAGGAACGTCATTGCTTGGGTTTTACTTAACGTGTACTCAGTCTTCGGTGCGTGTATTATGTAGACACTCGAGCCCTTCGCGCGGCAAAATTCAACGGGAGAAAGAGACGCGCGTACTTTTCACTTCATGTCCTCGATGGCGTTGTAATTGGCCAGAGACTTTTTGATCCTCAGGGCCGTCAATCGGGCCGCCGCGTTGTGGTACCAGCACTCCTTCATGACTTTGGACATAACGTGCAGAGCCTGCGAGACAAAGTAAAAAAAGGGAAAACATTAATGAATAAAATAGAAAATCTGGAGTCAAGATTGTCCACTTGTACTCACGTCGATGGACATCCACCTGTTGGGGATGGAGGGCCTCTGCCTGTCGGTACAGACGACCTTGCGCATCTCCTCGATCGTCGGATCGGAGGGCACGACGTCGTAAAACGGCAACTGGTAATCGTCGTGGATGCCACCGACGTTGCACCGCCTGGCTATTTCCCAGAAGATCAGCCCAAGGGCGTAGACGTCCGCCCGCTTGAACGAGTCAAAGTGGTTCTGGTTGATGGTCTCCTCGAGCACCTGGTTGGGAACAAAATCGTCACACGAAAGGTCCACAAAATGTTATTGCCACAACACCTCGTACCTCCGGTGCCATGTATCGCTTGGTGCCAACCCGGTTGTTGATCGATATGTCGACCTTGTCGTTGATGACGTCGTGGCGCACGGCCAGCCCGAGGTCACCGATGGCGCAGGTGCCGTTTGTCTTGACGAGGATGTTCTTGGACTTGAGGTCCCGGTGGGCGATGGCCGGCTTCCCCTGCGTGCCCACAATCTCCATATGCAGGTGGGCCAGACCCGTCGCGATGGACAGAGCCATGCGGATCATGCCGTTCGTATCTACGGTCGAGCGGTTCAGGTAATCGAAGAGCGAGCCCTTCTCGTGGTAGTCCGTTATCAGCCAGAGCTGCGTCCACGTGCCATTGTCTGCCCATGCGAAAGATAAATATATCTCATAGGGTTCGAGTTTTTCACCGTCTATTTTCGGGCTGCTTCTACTTATTTGCTCGCGAAACAACGTCAGACGAAACTAATGCCATCGTCAGATGGTTTTTTTTTTTTTTACTTTACTTTACTTTATTTTCTCAGTATCTGTTGGGTAAAAAATGAATAAGCATCGGCAAACCTTTGTTATCCGCCGCGATGAAGCCGAGTATGTTGTCGTGGCGCAGCATGACCGTCTGGTAGATCTCGGCCTCCCGGAACCAGGAGCGCTCCTCCCGCGAGCTGAATATCTTGACGGCGACGTTCTCGCCTCGCCAGCGGCCCCGCCACACCTCGCCGAACCGGCCCTTGCCGATCGTCTCGACCAACTGGATTTGCCGCGCTATGCTCCGTTGCACCAGGAGCGGTAGACCGACTCCAGTTGGGAGGACAAAAGTTGTTTAATTAGTACGCTTGGGCGATGATTGTTAGCTCGCGGGTGTGATCATACGAGGTTAGTAGTTAGTTTCAACCTCTCCCCGGGGCACAACATAAATGATTTAACCAGTTGGCGCTTTTTTGCCTCAAGAAGCTCGCACTTTTATCTTTTCAAAAGCAGTTGTACGTAGCAATTAAGGTACAAACAGCACTCGACTATTTCCGTACCCCACTTGGTTTCGACACCAGATGAGTACATTTATGGACTAGTCATTGAAATCTCAAGACAAAAAAAAAAGTGCAGCTCAATCGCGTACGAGATATCGATTTTTCCTGTGTGTTTTTATGCGGCTTGGCTCGAATATCATCAGCGCCAGGAAAACGATCGGCACGCAACCGGGCACGGAAAAGAAGAAGAAAGAAAAAAAAAAAAGGCACTGCGTTATATTCCTCACCTGATCCACTGCCGCTGGTCGTGAGCTCGAGCATGTCCTTGATCGTGACGCCGTCGAGGATCGGGCGATCCGGGGCCTCGAGCGAGTCGTCGGGAAAGTGACGTCCCGCTGGCCTCCTCCTCGAAGCCCGCACGTTGTACACTATCATCACGACGATGCAGACCACACAGACCGGCATGGCTATCGTCAGGGCCATGCGCCAAGTTTCCCACGTCGCGCCGTGACCACCTGCAGCTACGACCTCATGATGATTTCATTTGTTCAACGATAAGGACACGACCAATGTTAGTATGGACGGACAATTGGACGCGGAAGAGTTTATATAGCTGATGGGCGCTCTGACGATCGACTGCAGATTATACGTAAGCTGCGGCGGCTCAACTTGTCTCTATGGACGCGAAGCTCTCGCCCGAGGGTTCCAGGGACTCGGGCTGGAAACAGTGGTGAAGCAAAAAGGAGAGCCCAGGAGAAGAGCTCCGCGTAGTTGGATTTCATGGACAGAGAGACTCTTACTTACCAGTGAGCATCGCCCAGCTGCGCTGTAATCAGCACTCGATCGTCAAACGGACCGCGCGAGGGATGGAAAAGCAGTGGTGGAGGTAAAATCGGGTGTATATAGAATGTACGGTCGTGCAAATAAAAAAAGTCGATTAAGCCAAGCAAGAGAAGGGAAAGGGACACCAGTAGCCATCTGATGCATGTATGATGTTATAATATGTTGGTGTAAGCGGAGCAATAGGCGCATGTATACAGCAGAGAGAAAACAGGCTGCAGGCGAAGCAGGTGCAATCCAAAAGCCATAGGACATAGAGCAACGAGCAGCAGACCTTTTATTTCCCACACGTATACGCATAACACACACACACACACACACAGAGATGGAGATGTAGGTCTCGGAAAGTCCTCCATAGCTTTAGGCAGGAGTACCCGTGCATTCGAGGGATTAGCGAGTGTATACATTACACTGTAGCTAATACTCGCCGATTTGTGTTTTATCGGTGATGGGTCGCAGCTTCCGGCTTAGAGGAAGCGAAGTAAGTGTATTTCTCGTTCCTTGCGTGAGGCATCTTAGCTTTCTTTATTTTTTGTTTGAACTCGTTAAGTAATCTTTTTTTTTTCTTTTTTTTCTATCAATCGGTATGGCACACAAAATGTCGCAATAAAAATTAAAAAAAAAAAAAAAAAACATCTTTCAACTTCCCTGATGAGTCTTACCTTTGTAATGTGTACAGACAGAGGTATCATTGTAGGATGTAAAGCCCAAAAGCAAATTCAACCAAAGTCCATTGACACGAAAACATAATACATCTGTTAATCGGTTATTTTTAGCGTTAAAAAACAACACACAGAAACGTAAAAACACACACGCGTTGTCTTTATCGATTAAAAAGTGACATAAACAACACACAACCAGGGCACCAGTCCCAATTTCCGTAACGTGGCGTCGGTCAATGCGTATGTACATTTATTTTAAATCTTTATACAACACCACGGATTATCATAAATGTGTCGATAATAATAACTCCAATCGAGATGATACATCGTATCTACATGCGAACCAGTGGTCATGAATAGCACGTGTATGGCCAACCCTATATATATATGTGAAAAATACACACGTACAACCAAAAAAAAAAAAGGGGGTAACAATCGAATTAGTGTCACTGCGGGTACCAAGAGCGTATTATCCAGATGATGAAACCATAGATGAAAAAAAAAACAAGGGGTACACGTGCATTCACGGCAAAATGAGTCGTAGCACAAGTTACAGGTATATATATACAGCACCCCGTGAGTATATACCGAACATAAGCAGTGCCTTGCAGTTGCGGTTTTGCGATTATACCGGCCAACCGATCTGAGGGCACGACTACCTGTGCTCCCGAGCTTTACGCCACTGGGAGGAGAAACCTCACGAGTGCTCTACGCGATAAAGACGACAAGCCTGTATTCTTTTTTTCCCTCCTTCCAACCCGCGTTACAATATTAGTTGATTCGACGTGTTATGCACTGGTGGATCCTCATCACGGTTTGCGTCTTTTTTTTTTTTTTTTTTTCATGCGAGACTGTTTCAAGGATGGTTAGACCCTGGACCCGCATTTTCCGAAATACAGACCTTCCGAAAGTATTTCATCGAGCAAGAACTTTCGGTCCAGCGGTAGATGTTGGTACGAGCAGCTATTGACTGTGTGAATGTATAAAAACACAAGCGATTTCCCAAGGTTATTTTTCCGTGGGAGAAACTCCAAGTGTACGTTGACTATCTTTTTCTACGTCTCTCGGTTCTACCCTCCCGACTATACCCCTTTTGGGAGACGAACGAAAGGTCGAGCGTATTGATCGTCGCAGGCAGTACAGGATCTCCAAGCGCAATCAATCATTTGTCTTTTTTTTTTCGTTACCCCCAAAGTAAAACAAACAAAAAAAGAGGGATGGAACAAAGCGCTGGCGTGCGTATACTTATCTCCCAGTCGGGCACATAGCTCACCTGACGTGTCGGAGAGAACAACACACGAGTACGTGAGCTGTGCACTCTGCGATCGCTCATCTTTTTTTCTTTCAGCCATCGTCACCGTGTGTGTTTTTATCGATTTACGCTTATAATTAACCACGCACACACGTACACGAGATTATCCACGTGTTCTCAGCTTCAAGATTGTATTAACTGCAGTTGCGTCGTTAGATTTTTTGTTTTACGTGCCACTGTCGAAATTTTTATAAGCACGCTAAAGTTCGTCGTAAGACCAAAGTGCTCTCATTGTTTCTACTCCGCAGACGTTTGGTAAAGCTCATATATTCAAATGTTACGCGCTTGGATTTCCGTTGGTTGACAGGTCCAACCAGTTACTGCGACGTTTTTCAAAGTTTTGGCGAAAAGACGCAAGCTTTATCGAGCTTGCAGCTCCTCTCCTCCTGTGAAAAACCTCCACAACTCCTCGTCAAAATATTATAATTCAAAGAAAAAACATACATCAGATAAACGAGAACAAAGAAGAAGAAGATAAGATGACGATACGCGCCGAGATGAGTGACCGGTTTCAGGGGCGCCTTGACCCGAGCGGCGCCACGGCACTCGTTTTCTCGAACGCGACTTTACCTCGACTGTAACTCTTGCGTTGTCACTGTAACTCGCGATAAGATAACGAGGCGCAGTTGGTGCTACTTTGCTTGCGCGTGCACTACACTCCGAGCAGTTATGTGAAATTTCCGAGACAACGTAGCCATACTCTATACGTAGCAGCTTTGTCTCTCTTGACGTTGTTTTCGTTTTGGAGCTTATACGTTGACGCGTCTCAAGTATTACGTTCCACGTCAACGCAAAAGTTTGAGTGGATAGCAAAATGAAAATGCGCTCGACTGTTTTCGATTGCTCATAAATAAAAACCCAGGCACGAAGCTCTCGGGTTTGGATCTGCTCGAGCGGCTTGGCCTTGAACTTGATCACTTTGCAAATGGTAACACGCGACGATCGCAGAGACGCGCGTGGATGGAGCGTAGAATATTTGAATGTGAAAAAAGCTCGTCACGTGATTCGGAAAGTTGGAGTAGCCACGTGCCGAAAGAGTAGGGGGTCAGCGTGTGTAGATCATCGAACGTCGGACGAGATAAAAGTACAGGAGCGATGGTTTCCTCGTTCGTTGATGAGCGGCAATTAGCTGACGCAGCTTTTTTCGTGCGACTTTTTTTGTTGAGCTCTGACGCTCGATAACTCGTTAACTTTTCGCACTTTCGGTGCAAAAAAAAAAAAATCACAAAGTTGTGGTTATCGGTGCTTACTTTTTTCCGTCCAACGTGTTTGTTTGCGCGGTAATTTTTTTTTTTTTTTTTTTTTCAGAACACTCGTGTTTGCTTCGATGGAGAAGTAATCGCTAAAAGCGCTATATCACGAGCAGCTGGGATCGTTAAGGAAAAAAAGCCCCCACCGTTCACCGTATCTACTAATGCGAATTTTTTCATCCCTGTCACACGTATAGGCCAACGCATTGAAAAATAAAAGTGTGCAAGTGAGCTTTTGACCGTTATATTTTCATCCCCAACTGATGAGCTCGACGAGAGAAATATTTTTAAGTATGATTATACGTTAAGTAAACAGCTAATACGAACTAATAGGCGATTAAACGCGTGTCGATGCACGTGAGTCGAAAAAGCACGACTATGTATGTAGATGTACTTTTAACACGTAAATAATCACGGGAAAAGGTGTCACCCTCACCGAAACCCGTGTTCAAACTTTTTTTCTCATATACGACACGGTATTACGAGTAAAATGAGCTCTATCTGGAAGGTGTGCCCCAAATCAATTGTTTTTATTAACATGGAGGTCAAAAACGGAATATTTTTGGTGGATTCTCTCATATTCACTATTATCCTAGTAACACATACTGCATCAATGTATCCTATTTTGTTTGTCGTTACAATTACGCGCGCGCTATTTTCACCCTCATCGCATCGTTGTACCGTGAACGATTGAGCTTTCGATGAAACTCGAACGCATTTCGATATACTATCCGTGAGTACACCAGCTCGTTCTTTTCGATGCTATACCAAACACATAACATCAACCCAACTCTTGCTCGATGAAATCTTGGATGTACATATAATACCTGATACACCCATGTACCAATAACCCAAAGATGCAGGCACTCCTCTCTCATGCTTGCAGAGCGTAAGATCTTTCCCTTTGTGCGCAGTTCTCTTTCACGTCATCGGCGTTCTCCCTTTTTTTTAATTTTTTTCTTTTTCATGCCCCATCCCTCGTCACGAGCGACAGTACGAACAAAAAAATCCCAAGGAGGACTAAAAAGGGCACAATTTTTATACGACTACGCAGGGAAATGGCATCCCGTGGTGTGACGAGAGAGCTCCCAGGACCATGCAGCTCCTCGCGAATATCTGGCCCACCGTTATTTTCCGCGTCCTCATTGACATGCCGCTGAACAGTCGTTTTTTGGTGGTTTCTTGTTGAAGTACATGTATTGATGAAACGTTGGAGAAAAAAACAAAAAAGTGTGCGCATGAATGATTTTATCGACCTTTGTGGCATCGGCAGCAGCTAAAACCACGCGACATTTCGCATCGGAATAACTATAAGTAGCACCCCCAAAACACAAAATGCAACGAAAACAGATGAGGCACAACAAAAAAAAAAAAAACACGTGGGTATCACATTATTATGCACGATGGGGCCCAAAACCGCGAGAGGCCGATACCCGCCCTGATGATTGATGACACATCCCCCAAGTATATAGCGATGTAAATATATGACAGTGAACCAAAAGTGACAAAGTGAGAGAGATATAACGATTTGATCCCCAGCGCGTGTTATACCTCCTTGGAGGCGTTCCGTCGAGGGTGTTATAAGTACAGGCGGCACGGTCATCCTGATATCGCGATTGCAGTAATCCGCGTTGTCGCAGCATGACACGACGAAACGATTGCCCGTCAGCCCGTGTAGAACGTCGCTGTCGCTGCTTCTGCACCAGACCGAGTACTTTGGGTCCGGGAAAAAGTTCCTCTTGTTGTAACACCTGAGAAACACCACAGTTTTCACCCCTTGGAACCTTTTTTTCTTTTTCTTTTTTCTACTATGTTTACTTTTTTCTTCATTTATCTACTACGCCCACGTGGGAGGGAAGATACATTTTTTGAGTGAATGGTGATTTTTTTTGGTACATCGAAGCTTACGTTTATACAGCAAGGGAGTAATGATTGTTCATTGGGTATTTAGGAAATTCAAAGTACCATCATTGCAGACTCGGACGCCCATACTGTTTCAATGAGTTTGGAGTATAATTATTTTGACAAATGTGTAATGCATTATTCGTGCTAAAAACATTTTGTTTAGTTACTATGGTATATTTACAACAAAGAGCTTCACGATAGTTTTTCCAGGTCAAAGAATGCCATTACAATTTGAAAGAAAAGAAAAGAATCAAGAAGAAAAAAGAGAATCAAAGTATTAAAATATTTTATCTTGGATATATTGTTGAGTAAACAATTGTTCTAGCAAAAATAATATACACTTTATTCGGAATAAAAAAAAAAAATTTTTTTCAAAGTATTTAAAAAAAAAAGATAAAATAATTTTGCCCAAGTCTGCAACGTTGAAATTTTCCACTCTTAAAATTACACATGATTATTTGTTCGGCAAAATGATAACATCGTGATAAAATGAGATATTTACACTTTTCAAAGCCATTAATTAGTACTACCTGAATTTTAATTAGACTACAATTATATATACAATCTTGAATACCACACTGTTATATTATTAGTGTTATTGAGATCAGGAGATCCACGAGTCCAGAAAGAAATTAGTCGTTACTTTGTACAGTATTACCATTGTGATTACCAAGTCTCTGATAGAGGCGAAGAACGTTCTGCTGAAAATAAGTCGGCAAGCCAAAGTTATTAGTTCGGAGAAGTTACTGTACTCCAACCACTCTGCTCGAGTGACGGGACACATGCTTATATGCAGTAGATATCGTCCACTTTTTTTTTTTTCTTTTCATTAAAAAAAATTCTTTTTTTTATTTTTTTATTTTTTGTTCCAAGGAAAAAAAAGATGAACGATTTCATCGACAAAAGCAGAGCCGAGCCCTCCGCATCAACGATAGCAGGTTAAAAAAACAAAAATAATAATAATAACTCGACTATTGCGATATCCCGTACTTTTCAGATATTGACTCATACGCTCACACAGACGCGCGCACAATCAAGAGCTTACGTGCCCGTGTATTATGCTACGCGGCTAAGATATTACTTTTGGCACGTGTACACACGAGAGCGGAGAAAAAGCTAATAGAGGCTCTGCTCCCTCTGAACTTAACATTTTTACTACCCCCCTCACGCGGGCCTTTACTACTCTTGGGCGAGTAGTGTTGTACTTTTTTTACGTGCCGCAGTATACATACACCATACACAGCATGGGTGCAACCAAAGATCAGCAGTTTCTGCGCTACAGGACTCTGAGTGGAAATTTTTTTTGCTTCCTCGCAAAAAAAAAAAAAAAAAAAAAAACAAGCTTATCTCGAATTAATACTTGTGTTGCCTCGAAAAACTACATCGTGTATACGTAAGTAAAATACGACGACGAGTCATTAAAAGCGCAGTGTATAAACAAGCGCCCGTACGTATATATATTATGTACTCTTGGGAGCAAAGAAGGAAGGAACGAGGGAGGGGGATCAAACGACTCCCGGTAGATTCGCAAACGAGTTTTGCGCAGCGAGCGCTTACGTACGAGGATGAATCAGTTTTTTATTTTATTTTTTTTTTCGTGCATTTTTAATGATCCGTCGACTCTTGGAAACTACCTGCAGGCAGCTTTTTGGTGCGGCCGAGCCAAGGAAACGAGAGAAACGCACCCACAGCCACACCAACACGTACATATATATTTATCAGCTCAGTTTGAAAAAACACGAAGAGATAGAACGTATACACAGACAGACGAATAATCGTGGACTCTCTTGTGACTATGTACATTGCGTTACAGATATAATAATACGTATATAAATACAAGTAGGCACGGGAGATGCAAATCTATAGGCACCATGAAGATAGAGAGCCAAATAGGTGACAAAAGGCGAGAAATCATACATTATATACATACATTTATTTATTCACATGAGGAAGTGACCTACTGCTGCAACGCGCGCGGATATCGTATATATATATATATATATATATGCGTTCGTTCCTTTAGCACGCTTGCTGCAATCGGTGGTTTCCATTGTGCTGTCACTTTCAATCATTCGTACTTACTTATGTTACAGTTTGTACACCACATCGTGTCAATCGTACACGCAGTAAGGATAATATAAACATTTTTACCGAATAAGAGAGGAAAAATGAAAGATGCAAGTGGTTTGTTGAACATGTCATCTAGAAAGCAAGCTGATCTTTGAGTTTACGGGAGAAAGTGGTAAAACTCTTTCAAAGGGATGGTTGAAATACCACCTCACTTGCATTCTCACATCCGTATATGGTACTGCATGTAGCAGCATCTCCGGGGGCTCTCGTAATCAATTTGACACCTCATCACTGGGGCGAGTCGATCGAAAGTACGATCATCGGAGAGTCATCAAGAACGAAATCTCCATCGATCGTCCGGTCAATCGACACCCATCAGCCGAATTATTTACAACCACGAGTGCGCGTCCCTCCAACGAGCACCTCGACGTTTACGACTGCGTTTTACGACCGCCGCGCAAAACAATGCCGCAGAGGTTTTCCTTGTATAGGCGAGCGAGCGTGTGTTACCGAGAGTATAGCTCGTTAGGCAAACTCGCCCGTTTATCTAATTGTGAGAAAAACCCGCGGCTGTTAGAGATAATCGGTATATTGCAATTGACGGGTGTATGTCCAGGTACATCATATAAATATAAATAACAAACGACTGAGTAGGCGTATATATAATAAGCAAGGCGTGCGTTTTGTTTGAAACAAGAGGGGATGGAGGAAGAGAGCTAGGAATGTTTTTGGCGCGGTACACGTATGCAGTGTACCCCTCGTGGGCTACACTCAATGGAAAATGTTACGAAAGCTCGGCCCCTTTTTTTCTCGGCTCGCGCGTTTGTTCGACAATGGGACGTTTTGATCGCTGATATCTTGTAATTTGATAAACTGTATGCTTACATAAGTTGTCGGGGCGTTAAAAATTGATTACGAGGCTCTGTGGATGTAGTTTGTGTATATATTACAGTGGGGGAGGGGAGCTTATATTGTTTTCAATTGCAACCAACATCTGGGATTTTTTTTATTTTTTGCATTTTCAACGGGAGAGAGTGAGCATGCGAAGAAGAAAATAACACGTTGTGTAACTTGTCTATGTACATGTCAGTTTTTTTTTTTTTTTTTTTTTTTGTGCACCTGAGAAAAAAAAATATGCAAAGAGGACACTTGAAGACAAGAGGGAAACGGAGGATTGTATCGCGTTACTGCGGGTGAAGGTAAAAAAAGTGCGGTGCGATACAAGTACGTAAAGGTAGAAAAAAAGAGAGAGAGAAACGGTAATGGTAGTGGACAGGAAAGTTGACTTACTTCTTGCATCACCATATATGTATACAAGAGACAAAACATATGTACTATATAAAAAAGGATGGCAAACGGAGACACACCGATTAATATGTACATGTGTCATTATATTTTGCAGACGAGTTGATGCGAAAGTTCTACTCACTACGTTGGCAACAGGAGAAGATATAAATAAATGAGAAGAAGTTGTTTGGTTAGAAAAAAAAAAAAAAAAAAAAAATAGAACATTAGATAAGGATATAATGTATATATTACAGAGTTATAGAAAAAAAGGGGTCGTGGATGGGGGGATGAAAGAGTCAATATCCAGGAAGAATCTACTGGTCAGACTGTACCTTCTTTGTTGCGCGGGTGAAGCTGCGGTTTCAGGCCGCGATTGCAATAATCCTCTTTGCAGCACTCGATGACGAAGGTCGTGTTTATCGAGTCGCTCGTCATGCAGAAGATCATCGGCTCGGGCTTTTTTCCCACGCACCTACGTGAGAGCCGGCAACCGGGGTTTTTTCAAATAGAAATAGAGCAAACAGACCAAAACAAAAACAAAAGCAGCACAATATTTCTGATCAGAACACATGTCACTTTCTTTACCTCTTGTTTTCGATTTTTATCTTTTTTTTTTTTTTTTTCCTTAGATCTACGTCTGTTGTTGCCATTGTGGGCCTGTCTTACTTTTTTTTAGGCGGAAAGCCTTTACGGATCGATTGTTCAAATTGCGGTGTGCACCGTAAATTATTTCAAAGCTCGTTTTTTTTTTTTTTTTAATGTCCATAAGAGCTTTTCATGCAAAACAGGGTTGTTAATTTAAAATGTCAAACGTTTGCAATATTACATGTATGTATGTTTGTACCTGATAGCTATAGTGATACAGGACTATGTACGTAATGTTATTTGAACTCAAAAACAAAGTAAACTCAAAACAAAAAAAAAAAGGAAAACAAACGAAAACGTAAAAATCATGTAGTGAACGCCGTGCAACGCAACAAATGATTAATTCGACACACGCAAAATTAAAAATCCGCAACAGTGTATAGTCATGTCCTATTCGTGGGATTCTAGTCATCGATCGAGAAAGTATGAAGCGAATTGAAAAAAAAAAAAAAATAGGCATACGATAATATTATTTCATCCATAT
The DNA here is from genome assembly GCF_000648655.2 of Copidosoma floridanum. The sequence goes on along the minus strand of NW_019379489.1, from coordinate 2,636,888 downwards.
TCGGGCGACTGAAAAAAGCTGCTGCCACCCGAAAAATATCTTGAATTTATAATTATGAACGGCTCATCTGTAATTCGTACGTGGCTAATCACAAGCAATAAAATTTCCAAGAAACACGACGATGTTGCATGATTTATCAAAAAAAATGTATGATTCCCACCAAACCCATGATAAAATTTATAAATTTCAATGCGATAGTTTGTCCATTATGCTACACCGATTTTTCACCTTCATCCCTTTCTCGATGGACCAAAATTCCAAGTAAAAAAGGAAGGACTTGAGCGAAGTACGCAAACCTCTATATTTTCCGGATGCGAAATAAAAAAGAAGATGCACCAAAGGCCATCCACCTTTAGAGCTCGCGTATAATTGTCCAAGGAGATTCGCACCAGAAATCACGTGACTGTTCATATTCCCCATATTGACTGCGCAACTACGCCATGCCAATAAAAATCCTTTCGCGCACGCGTGTAACAATAGAGCTCGACACTTTTTTTTTTTTTTTTTTTTCACTCTCAGCTGCCACGGCTTTTCTTCCGTGAAAGGACGTAAGCGATGAGTCACCCGTCTCTCGCGAACGCGTGAAATTAAATTTCGAAAACATTGAAAAAATGCGTATTCAAAGATACATCAACTACCGCGGAGCAACAATGTACCTCTTTGTGTGCACAGTAATCGTATGGAAGAAAGGGGGGGGGAAGAAGGAAGAGGAGGATCATTGAAAATGTAAAGATATGCGTTCCTAGGCGTGCGCTTGTTGCTCCTCCTCCACTTCCTTCCCGCCCCCCTCCACCCCTCGAAATGTATTTATAGCCGGCACGGCAGGCGGAATCTAATACTCTGTTACGATAGAGCCATACTCTTGTGTACATGGTATCGACGCAGCAAGAAGATTCGGTGAATTATCTGCGGCCCAAAGTCGCGACTCGTCGCAAACGGAATCACGTGAATTGGTTAAATGTTGGGTAAATTACTTCCTGATGGATACTCGAGCGCGTGCAAGGGTATTCATTTTAACTGTGCACGTGAGCGAAAGGATCGTCGGCGCGTATACGTGTTGGCGTGTCGTCCGATTAACGAGGCGCGATAAAACAATGGAGCGCGAGCTTTTGCGCGTGTAAGCTAGTGTATGGGTGGGAGGGTTTTGCCACGGTCGAAAGCAGATAATGAGAAAGAGAGGTTGCGCGCGTAGAATGACACAGAGAACACGCGCTGCTCGGCGCAATGAACCGAGACCCACGGGCTGATCAAGTTCATTCGCCCTTGGCTCTTTCCCTCCCTTTTTTCCTCTCCTTTTGCTACATTTTTCACTCTAGCCCGTGGTTATGCTGTATTCGCTTGAGTAAAGGAGGTCCGCAGTAAGAATCGTCGACGCGCAAAATGATGGCTCTTTTTTTTGCGTCTAGTATGATTTCGAGCGTTTCTTTTGTTAGAATCTTATACGCATTGGTTGCGTTAATTTAAGATTGTGATTAACCGTGTGTACCCGTCTAAAGCAGAGTTAGAAAAAAAAAAAGTGTAATTAAGAATTATTGCATGAAATTCAGAACAGTGTACTTTCTGGCACACAACACGACAGTGCAGCAGATTGGGTTATTCAACAGAACAAAAAATGTAAACTCTTTCTCTCTGGGCCCAACTACTGCCGCTATGGCTATATTAAACGTATTACGTAACACGAGAGTTTGTTGTTGTTAGATATAAGTATGAACGCTCAAAAGAAGAAGAAAAAAAAAAATCTGTCGATTAATCAACAAGGAAACAAAATCCAAACACGTTTGTGAGCCAACAGCAGGGTTATCAAAACGAACAGAAAAAAAAAAAGAAAAAAAAGAATTAGACACACATCGGGAAATTTTTTTTTGCGTTTTTATTTTTACTTTTGCACATCGTGTGTTCACCTGGCTGAGGCTCGGGCTGTTTCAGTAAAGCTAACGCTGGACGCAAGCCCCTGTTGCAGCGATCGCTATCGTGGCAGCACGTGTAATTGATTCGGCTTTTTGGTCTTCGTTTGGCGTAACACTGGTGTGGCTCCTCCGGGGGTAGCCAATTTTCCCGATCGAGGCACCTTTAGTTTTTTTTTTGTTTTTTTTTTTTTGTTTTTTTTTTCAATCACACAGTACATGTATCGTTAGATTATTAAAATTGTATGCCGTTCTCTTTAACGACTTTCGAAATGACGACCGAAGGAAGCGGTCAATCTTTGTGGTGATAATTTCTTCCGCCCCTGCGTCCAAATGGCACTTTGTGACAAAAGAGAGAGAGAGAGAGGCTGCATAGTATGCGTATATGCATAACGTTACATAATTTATAAAACTCTTGCAACACCTATGGTTCAGGATACGGATGGGTGACAAAATCAACGGAATTTTTTTCCATAGTCGAATGAGTCATGCAATCAGCGAGCAGCTCGAGCGTCAAAAGAGGCCATTATCTAGAAGCTTTTCGTTCTTAGAACTGCCGCAGGACAAACAAGCCGAGTATGAAATTTTATCCTCCGTTTAATTAGGACACGAAGCGATTGATTAAACATGCACTTACGAGAAATATTTCGTTCATTTAAAACAAATACTCTCCCGTATAATAAAATCTACCGTCCGGAGCATTATACGTATTTGACCTCGTACGCGTGCCCATGCGTTCGTAAATCGCGCATACAAAGCCAATTGCTCGTGGTAATAGAAAAAAAATCCGTAGTGTTCCGCACATTACGCCGTCGCTAGCAACTTCTCCTCCCCCCCAACGGCTTTGTCACGCTGTATGGCTTTCTCTATCCGCCTCATCTCCGAGGACGAGCTTTTGTGCCATCGTGGCTGTAACAGCCTCATACCAGCGCGCGCGTGCCAATTGTCGCCAATTAATATGGAATTTTTCCTACTTGCAGCTACAATCTGACGACGACGGTGGGGCTCTTTGTTGGCGATATAACGCGCGATACGATTACTTTTTGTGCAAAACGTTGCGCGAGACTTTTAACATTGTACACTCGTCATCAACTCCACAGCTGTGTATCGGGTGAGGGAGTGATTTCAATGATAACCTGGTAATTGCAGATAGGACGGACGAAATGTTGTAACAGCCCATTTCGAAAGATTGCCATGTCATTGTGCGAAGGTCAACGACCAAAACATATGGCAAAGCTTCCGAAGTTGTCGAAAAAAGCTTTATAGAGCAAACAAACGTATCAACTATTGAAATGTTAGATATTAGAGCGGAGCCAAAAAACAAGGCAGATCAATCAAGTAAAAATTGACGACGTGTCGATGTATCTTTGGACTCGAAACTCGTACAATACCCTTATCTGGACGATTGTATTATTTCGGCAAAATTGAACAAACAAAAAACCTGCCCAAGCATTGACACGCGAGAGTGCCAGAGATAACTCAACTCCCAGCGAAACCGTACACATGCTCTTATCCATCAGCACCGATTCCGAGGCGGAGAAAAAAAAAACATACAAGCACATCTCGCAAACAAACGGTAGCTCGCTACGTTGCCGTAAAAGCTCGACGTAGCCGTGGAAAGAAGAGAAATTAACAAAGGGCAGTACACGAGACATTTGTTATACTCGCGATCGGCAGGGGCGATCGTAAAAACGGTGCGAGAGCGAGACGCGTTTCGTGAAGAGGTCCCATTCACGTGAGTCCAATCAACGCTGGAAGGAACTTTTCTTTTCCTCCACCATTTTTCGAGATTGGACTTTTTTTTTCATCTTTACTCGCGTTAACGAGAAAGTTCTCCGCACCACTTTTCCCCTCACAGGAATCGCGTCGCTCGTAATCTCGTAACGCCACACACCAGCACGTATATTTCCGTGCTGTACGTGCACTAGCCACTTTATTACAAGTACAGAGCAAGTGTTTCTCGGTAGATGAGAGATACGCCGAGAGTAAATCGGAGAATTAGACGCGAGTCTTATCTAAATGACGCAACAGAGCGGACGTCACGAGCCGTGGATGTTGTTTGCGCCCCAAGTATCGCGGCGCGTTGTCGTCACGTTGACGCGAGGAGCAATAAACAATTTCTCGAGGTAGAATAAAAGCCGGGGCGGGAGGGAGCTCAATGGAGCTAATTCACGACCGCGCGCGAAAGAGCAGTGGGTAAGTACTATACGTGTGTGCGCGCGCAACGAAATCGAGAGGGAGATAATGGGGAGCTCTGGAAGATATTAATTCGTGCTCCAAAACAACAAGCAAGTCGTCGAACCCAAACAGGCGTGGACGACTATTATTGGATCGTGTTTTTCCAATGCTCCGGCGCTTGTGAGTGCGAATCGGCTTTGTTATCGCGCAGCGATACGGGTCTGTTGTGCATGAAAATAAACAGCTGGACGATCTTCGTTGATGAGAGAAAAATACAAGTTTTGCTCATGAAATTCGTCACTCGAATAACGAGTGTGGAATCGATCGGGATAGCCAACACGCATCAACTAAATTCGCGAGCAGTGTCATCGTCGCTCATCGTACATACATTACATGTATACAAACAAGGCTCGTCCTATCGAGCGACGGAAACTGTACTAAAAATACCGACAGCCCCTTATATTTCGCATCATATATTTCATCGATCAGTTTTCGCCTTAGCAGTGATGTTGCTCGAAAGTATCAGACAGCGCTTTCCATCGCACGTAAGGGTTTGATCCAACCCCCTCTAATACATTTATTTACAGTTGTTAATAAAACACGAATCATCGTTACGGAATCGAAAGGCACGTACGAATACGTGATTAAAAAAAAGTATTAGCTGTTCGTGGGTATCAAATGTCTTTTCTTAGCGACTGAAATATCATCACGTGTAAGTATAAAGGTAAGATAAAAAATGGAAAAATCTCGGAAAAAAACAAAATCTTGCCAGGGGGGAAAAATCACCAGCGACGAGTAGAATACCATCGGCCTCGAGGAAAAGCCGTGTACCTTTTCGCGCGTGGATAGGCGTGCCCGTGCTGTACACAGTACTTAAGTAATATACGCAAGCTCGCACGCGCCGGGTCGTTTCCATCGCTACGGGGTGGTCGCTAAATAACACGTGGGGTGTATAGGTACGAAAGAGCTCTTCCACGCTGCCTCCCTCTCTTTTTTTTTTTTTTTTTTTTTTTCTCATTTCTCGCCTATGTACATACATATATACTTGTGCCCTTCGCGGGGCGGAAGAAATCGATCGTTCACGAAATTTTCGTACCAACTCGGTGTACGCGTACATATTTATGCGTACAGGGGTGTCGAGGCCACCCCACAAGTTTGTTTGCCAGTGTCGGTATCGTTACCCTACTTTTTTTTTTTTTTTTTTTTTCCTCTTTGTTTTATGTTTTTAGACCGAATGTAAAGAATCACGTGCTTTTTTTTCCACTGATAACGAGGATTATCGTTGACCAAACTATTTATCTTTCATTTTATTCCGATTGGGAATTTTTCCTACTATTTCGTACGTCGGAATGAAAAAGGGATTGTAGAAATATGAATTTTTTTTTTCCAGTGTCACGATTAACTTAATTTTACGTGTGACCACGCGAATAAAACAAAATAAATAAACAAAATTTTGTATGAACAAAAACTTTAAGTAAAAAAACATATGTGTTTGATCCAGAGACGTACTGTACGTACAACAACAATTATCGATTACCGAAGTTAATATGGCTATGTACACGTATACTGTAGCATCAAAGAAATATACCTGTATGCGTAAGTAATGACATCCTTGTCCAAACTCGTGCTGGCAAAACAGTAGCCATCTGTTTCGCAAGTGTTGTTGGTTTCCGAGCAAATGTCGCAGTGACACTTCAACCCTGGAAATAGACAAACATCATCAATTACTTATATAATTGTTTTTTTTACAATACTACTTGAATATGTAAATTATCAATAAATATTTTCACAAAACAAACAAAAACAATTTTTAGTCATGAAATATGCACTGTTTGTTTAGCCATGATAAAAAAAAAAAAAAAAAACATTTGAATTGCAAATCATTGAATGGGTCAAAGCAAGCCAGCACTGCACAAAATCGCTTATTGTTTTTGCAATCAAGGTTTAAGTACTCGCCCATTACAATTTTAATTTTAACTTCAAGTTTTCATTTTTTTATATTCCGTAAAGAGAGAGTAAACAAAACAATTTGAAAAAAACACAGCACAGATGGACTAAGAATATCCCCAATGAAGCAAAGTATATCCTGCAAAGACAGAAAAAAAAAAAAAAACTAGATCTCATAGTTTCACGTGAATCGGAGCAAACAGAAGGAAGCGTCGTCGCAGATCGTCGAGACGACGAGACACGCGAGCCTCCCCTCCCTCGACCCGAGACGCTTTCCGCCCGAAATGTGTATTCTATTAATAATCAGCCAAGGGAAAGGAGGCTGCCTGGGACCCCGAGAAATGCCAAGAGAGCTTGCCAAGACGCGAGACAACACCGGGAACAAGAGACACACCGGGGTGACTTGCCTCCTCTATTAGGTATGTATCTACCTGATGTACCCATACGTATATATTTATAACTAAACAATTTTTTTCTTTTTGTATACGCCAACAGTGACAACTTCGACATGTAGACGGTGAACCAAACAGCGCTACTTGAAAATTATGTATTTTTCCTCTCTCGCAATTTATTCGTGCCCGTGTGTCGATACTATACACGGGAGGAACGATAAATACACCTTTCGTATTTTCATGACCACACGCGTGCATTATTCAAGCAGTCGTAAAATCAGCATGGAGGTATACGATGCGGGGATGAGCTCGAATTTCGCATAGGACGGATTTTCATGTACACACGCGCGCGCGTCCCAACTCGGAAGCGTTTCTCTTCGTGTCCTCTGACGCGGGGACGATCCTAAGGCCCGATAGCCTCCCTCCCGGCCTCTTGTTCCTGCGCGCCGTTGCCTCTTGCATCGATAATCGAGTGCGCCTTGGCGCTAAAAGTACCTTCCGTGCCTTATACGTGGAATACGGAATTTCTCCCGGTGCATGGCGTGGAAAGCGAAACGGGAACTTGTTGTGCGAGCCTCAATCGTGATTTTCGATTATCCCTGCATCTTGTAGTACTCTCTATTTTCCCTGTTTTGCTATTTTTGCCTATAGGCGATGAAAACGAGATGGTGGAGGATAAACGTGGCGAGGGGGACGTTGTTTTTGCAGCTGTCCGTGAACACTTTTACTCGCATTTTTACGTGCAAGAGGGACCCGATGGAAGGGGCGTGAGCGAAAATATTCGAGGAAACTGTGACAGAGAGAGAGAGCACTTCTTTCTCCTTCACCTTGGAAAAAAAAGCGTGTAGGTCGCGGCGATTCAACAAAATTATACTATTCCGGAGCACCGAACGACAGAGAACTTGACAAAAAAATAAAAACGCTCCTAAGTTGGAGGCTTAAAAAACCTTATTGCGCGAACGCCCACGCGAGGGTGCATTGTACAGAGTCCCGTACTCACTTTGCCGCTCCCCTAAAAAGAGATCTCGAAACAACACCTCCCCTCCTGCGTTCCGTCCTCTCTGGGTTCCACTTGGCGCGCGCGGGGGGCGTGCACGCCTAGCGCGAAACTACATAATAGAGCGAAAAAATCGCTCCCTTCTAGTCACGTTCTCGGGAACTATGCTCCCTACGCTCGTAATATCTGCTTGCGAGAGTTGAAGGAAAAAAAAAAGAATAGAGAGGGGCACATGTGTGTGAGTCGCTCGTACAGGGGAGGCAGAAGAGCTGCTTGCCCGTCGAGAATGGGAAGAGGGTCCTTCTCTCTCTCTCTCTCCTTCCTGCTTCTTCGCCTTCTTTATTCTTCTTCTTTTTTTTTTCCGGATGCTCTCCGCGAAGCTTTTATGCGGTGAGAAAAATGCACGCGTTGCTGATTACCGTGCAACCGCAGAGCACCATGTGTGTATATTGCGCACTGATGAAATCTCTCTTCGGCTTGCGGCCTTTTTTCCTTTTAACTATACGAACATAACGACCCCCCCCCACCCTTTGTTGCTTTTTTTTCCTTCTTCCTTCATTTAATCGATTCTCGAATATTTTGCGATTTTTAGTTTAAAAATTAAAATTTTACGAACAGTTGCTTAGTGATTCAGATGACAGGCGTTTGTTTCGTATTCGTGAAAAAACATTATACTCACAAGTGCACTTGTCGATGGAAACTCGATTCGAAACAAATGTAGATGCACATACGTATTTATTGATAAAATTAAACAAAGAAAAGTCTTTGTTTTCTCTCTCTCTCTCTTACTAAAAATAATACCTCCGATTCCCGCGATACAGTTGAGAGAAAAAAAAAAAAAAGAAAAAGAGCAACGAATCCGCGCAATAAATTTCAATAACAACGTTTAGTTTCACTTGGAACTCTCGCGGCTGTATAATGTCCTTAATGACTTCGTCCGTACTTATGTGCACACCACACGAATTGTGGTAGGTATATTCCAGGGAGGAAGAAAATTAATCAATTGCCACGAGAGAGAGAGGCTTGGGTCTCGGTCGCTCGCGCGCAACGCAGCATATCAACGACGGCATGCAGCAGCAGCCCAAGTCGTAAAAATAAATAATAAAAAGAGGAGGAGGGAAAGACGAGTGGAGGAATCCACGAGAGGGTAATGGAAGAAGAGAAAAAAAAAAAAAAAAAAAAAAAACAGATATACAGAAGAAGATGGAATACACACACAGGCGCGTGCGAGGAGATAAAAGCCACCCATGGGCTGGACCGAGTGTCTATACAGACATCGGGAAAGAGAGAGTGCAGTGTGCACGCGGACACTTTGTTAACGTGAAAGACAATCCACTGGCGTGGCTGCATGCGTATGTGTATATGTATGTATGCTGTCGTTGTCGCTGTTACTCACTGCACTCTTCGGTGTAAAAGTCATGCATACGCGCGTATATATACATTCACGTAAATGTGTACATGTGTGTGCTGAGAGAGGAAAAAAAAAAAAAAAAAAAGGTGCACTGCAAGTATTGTGTGACAGCCTCCTCCTCCTCGACTCCGCGAAGCTCCTCTCCCAAGTGTATGTATGTATATGCAACTACGTATATGTATATGTACAGACGGTGAGTTGTACGTGCATCCTGCTCTATGTGGTTTTTGTTCGCCAATAGACGAGCAAACTTGCAACGACTGTAATCTATATATATGTATATGCATATATACGCACAAGGTACATCTATACTTGATACCTATGGCTGTGGGAATAATATAGATGGTAGTGCGAGGCGCGGAGTAGGTATAACTACTTATGGAGTCTAGACTCAAGATTTCCTGCGGTTGTTGCATTATTTGCCGTCAGGATAACTTTGACTCGCTCGTTCATTACAGACGTACCATCACCTATTCTCGAGCGAAAAGCCAACATTCATCGGTAAAAGGACATGGGTATAACTTGAAATAGGTCACGTTGAACTATAACTGTTTTTTACTTATAAGTACATCATCTATCGATGTTAAGTTTGAGTAACTATATGCTTTCTTCTAACCCCTCATCTTTCCTCTGCTCCGCGATTACTTCTCGGATACCCTAAATTGGAAATGCGTGTACATCGAGACTTTATAGACCAACAAACGCGTATAGATCGACAGAGTGGAGGGAACGAGTTAGAATTTCGTCGAGAAATGCCTCGTTTCCTCCTCAATCCTCAAAATTAATGACTGTATCTTCTCCGGCGAGGTCTCACGCGGAACACAAGATAGTCCTCGTCTCGCAGCCCCGCGGCGACCTTAGTCTATCTTTCTTTCATCCCTACAGCTATGCCACAGCATCGAGAATAAAAGAGGGGGGGGGGGAAATAGGTATACCGACAGGATCGCAGGTGTTGTTGCCGGGAACGACTCGGCTCGTCACGTATATTTATATCCCCTGCGGCCGTCGATTACGCCTCCCCCCGATGGCCGCGAGTCCGCGGAATTTTCTCATTCTCCCCCCGTGCGACTGAGAAATTCTTGGCACTTCCTCTCCCTCTCTCGAGGTATGCAGGATTCCCTCGGTGCTACGATGATGGGAGATCGGTACCGACTTGGGAAACAATACAGGAACACGCGAAAAAAGGGGATGTTATATGAAAATAAAAACAACAACGAACGAGGTGAATATTTGCCGCGAAGGATCGACAACGATGACAGAGACACGCCATACACGCATATCATCACGTGTACTCACTGGTTATTGCTTGGTTACTTATACTTGCTCGAGAAAACGAGTTTAATTCGAGTCATTAGCGCAAGCCTATACGTGGACAGGCGTCTCCGACCCCATGTACACAACCTTCATCGGATCTCCTTCTCTCATCGCGTGTACGTATACGTGCATTCGTGATCATAATGAGCACCCGTGTGAGTGTGTGTGTGTGTGTGTATACAAAGTTGCGGGGGAGATCCAGAGATCGCCCTCGCCATATCGTATACAAAAATATACGTATGTTTGTACACGGAAGAAAAAAAAAAAAAAAACACCCACGGCTTTTGGTGAATGGTTCGTTGAAACATTCGCTGGTGTACACCCATATATTTAGTGCGTTCGTATAATGCTGATAAGTATAACTTTTTTAAAAAAATACAGAGAGACAAAGTAAAACTTTGCATCGCTCCACGCGTGACCCGTGCACCTATATATGCTTAAACGCGTGTGCTCGCCAGGACTATATATATTATATGGGCTCCTCGATGATTTCAACTGCTCGACCATCGATCCATCGTGTAAAATATACGTGTGCCATTGACCCGTAAGCTTTCAATCGCCACGGCACATCTTACCGGTAATAAGGGACGATATGCTATACGGACCACATCACGTATATATACACGAAAGCAAAGGAGGAAGGAGCGCGGATACGGCAAAAATTTCCACCGCGTCTTCACCCCCTCCTTTTCCACCACCCACATCCATCCTTCCCAGGGATCCTTTCTCTCTCTCTCTCTCTCTCCTCCATCGGCTTCCTTTTAATCCTCGGCTCGTGTATACTTATATACACCTGTAGCCTCTGCGCAGGGGAGCCATGCATTCTCAAGCGGGAGCTAGGCGCCTGCACAAGAAAGCGGGGGAGGAAGAGCCTCCGCTGTCCGATCGCTCGGATGATGAGGGTCTTCCGTTCCCGGAGCTCCCCCGCCCCTACCACCGCCATCCTCGTGTATTTTTGTACCTGACCCCCTAACCGAATAATGATATAATCGCGTGGGCCGCGGCGGTGCGCGGACTTTGTAAGAATTTCATTCTAAGGGCAAAGCCACGAAACTCGTCCTGCTCTACTCCTGACCGGTTGGGTGGGTACGCGTAGAAACGCATGGGCTTTTAGACTCGGATACGGATGGTGTATAGTTAGAGAGAGGACCGTGCGAATTCCAAACTAGTTTTTCGGCGAAGCGATTTCTCGCGGGGCTTGTCTCTCCTTTGCCGTGATGCCGACGCGTATCGCGATCGGATTGGCCTCTATATAAAGGACCAAAGTTGGACGAAAGCGCCGATCTCTGCAATGTATAATATATAATTTATATGCAGGATTTGGAGCGGGAAATTCGTTTGATTGAGTCTTCAAGTCCTTACTTTGTGCAGAGAGCAGAGGCTCTTTTTACGCCTCTTCCGTGGGCTCCAATGCTAACCAATTGGATTTTTAGGGTGATGCGTGTATTTTTTTTTCCCCCTTTACTTCTGAATGGCGTAGATGTACATTATTATTATTGAGAAAGAATTTTTAAATGCTTGGATGTGGGTAACTGTTGTTGCTTGTTTGAATGAAATTTTTTTTTTTTTTTATGTGTTTATCAATACAACTATTTGGCCACTGAGAATTCATTTCTACAACATTCTACGAAAACGATGAACGAGAAAATCTGCTATGTGTTGATCAAAAAACAAAATGTGTACAGTTGCAGACAAGCCGTGGAATAAAAAGAAATCAGCGTACGCATTGTACACACGGGCCACGTCTTCAAAAATCACGTAGCCCAGGACATCTCGTCTTTTAGGAAAACAAAAAAAAAAAAGAAAAGAAAAAAAACACGTCCACATACGATACATCCCGTGATCTTTTTTACTCCTTTTTTTCCTACATGGTTGACGCACGTACACACACGCACACACGTACGCCTCTCACCTTGACAGAGCCCACAAACACGGCGATTGTTTGAGAAGCTCACGGATGGCGCGTAATGTTGCGTAAATTGAAGCAGCACGATAAATTATCACTCGCAAGCTAGCGAGCAGTACACCAATGTCTCGTACATTCGGAACGAGCATAAATAATAATATCTGTGTGCACCCATAATACGCGCATCGGGAGGAATAGAGGGGGACTCGTGTCATAATTAAAAGCACCGCTCGTATCGCGTGTCTTGATGACGTACTCGCGTATAATTATATTATGCATACGCGCCGATGGATCGAAGCATACACGAGGCTTCTACGTGTGTGCTCGCAGGTATGTATGTACATATATGTATTTATCAAAAAAACCGATAAAAAAATGATGACTATCGAAATCGAGTTGCGAGAACAAGACTCTGTATCCCTCTCTCTTTGTATCAATAAAGTATCCGTACGTGAGTATCTTGCGGATACACGTCAGATTCGCTGCGCTTATTTTTGCCAGCCGAGCGGGTGAGACAGGGGGGGCCATTTGAAAGTGTAATACCGACCGATAAACTTATACGGCGCTCGAGCACAGCGGGCTTTGATGTTTTCAGCTACGCAAGACCCAAAGTGCTAATTTAACGCTTTGCGTTAGTGTTTTTTTTTTGTTTTTGCAAATTTAAGAGGAATGAAAAAAAAATTACTGTCGTCACTGTTGTTTTTTGGTTTCTTGCTTTCAAGTATTTATATTTTTCGTGACAGCTGATGCTACGATTTTTTTGCTTTCCGTCTTTAAGGCCATTGTCAAGTGAACCTTGGTCTCTCAGGCACGGCAGATGATTGAATATCAAACTCCGAATGATGAAACAACAATTGTCGTTCAATACAAAAATAGAAACTACTTTCGTATGTCGATCTCATCAAAGCTGGAAACCATACCGATTGATTTTTCAAAATCTGGGCAAAAAAATCACAGTCAAACGTACATGTAACTCTCATTTATTCGTGAGGTTTGACTCTCATCCACCAGATACGCATATTATCAAATAAAAAAAGCTTATCCCTCGCGGTGCACGTTACTCCGAGATAAAAACCTTCGAGGAGAGAGATACGCATCATCATCTGGGGGTATTGTACACATACGTATGCAAACGTTTTAAAAACGAGGTGACAGCGCGCATCAGCTCCCGCTTATCTGTATTCACTGCGTTGTGTGCTCGAGCGAAGACATTTTTGTACATCTTTTTTCAAATGTTAAACTTTAGTTTTCCTATTCAACCATTACTAAGCATGAGAGAGAAAAAAAACCATTTGGTAGTTTCCGTTAGTTTTTTTTTTCAACGTATCGAGAGCACATTACAATACATTTCGAGCGCCGATTAAAAAAAAGCCTCCGCAATTACGGCCACGTGTACATATTATCGTACTCACACCACACGTGTGTTATCTCGATTATCACTCGATTTTGCGGGCGAACCAAAACAGCTCGGATCTTTTTTTTCCTCTTCGATGGACGAAAAAAAAAAAAAATTATAAAAATCATACATGAGCACAATCGACTGTGCAATTTCGTTGGAATATAAACTTTTCTCAAAGAAAAAAAAAAAAAAAAAGTAAGAAAAAAGTAACAGTGACGAGCAAAAAAAAGCACCAAGCGATCCCCCGCGTATAAACAACTGATAAAATAGCAATGCGAACAGTCGCACGCGATGCTCAGTGTTGGCCTCGCATTACCAGTTCGACAGTGCTGGGCGTCCACACTAACGAAAGCGAAGGAGGCTCGTACTGCAGTATCATCTCTCGCTGAGATAAGGATTTCGGCATTCGTGTATAGAGGGTACGAAAACCCTCGCGCGACGTTGCAGGTGGCGGCGGGGAGGGAAAGGAGCCATTAATAAACAATCCGATCTCCCGCAAAGTCGAGCGTGCCCCGTGTGTATATATAATATATCACCCGAGAGCCGAGACACGCATTACGGTTTGCGCGTACGCACACACTCATCATGCGTTTTTGATAAGGATTGGCCGAGCATAATATATAGAGATCTCACGCGCCGAGGCCTTTCTCTGCGAAACTAACGGACCGAGTCTTTTTTTTCCCCACTGCGCTCGGACCTGTACTGGCAGCGCTCCGAGTTTTCGCTCGATCGACACACACCCGCTTCCCTTTTACGTTTCATTTGTTATTACAACGTTAGCACTGCCTATCGATGCTTTCAAAAGTATCTTGTATACTGCGCTTTACGTATATGCGTACACGCAGAGCGTCGAGCGCATCGAATTATAAGCTAATCGCGCTAATGATAAAGGTCCGTTCCACCGTGAAGCTCCGACGGTAGAGAGGAGAGCGCGGTGTGCACAAGGGGTACATATATTATGATGTACGCACACGCTCGTGTATGTCTTGTACACGTAGGGGCTGGTGGTGTGGCTTACAACGTTACAGGCTGAGTATAAAGGCGTTCCAGCATACCGTGTACAGGTGGTGGATGTAAGGGCTGTAAATTCCGTGCTTACACGAGCCCCGAGCTTTTCAAAGGCTGCACGTGTACTCGTGTATAGGTACAGAGGCTTCGGTGCAGCACCAATAGTCGTTTTTCTTAGTACTTTTTTACACTCGAGGCGTGAAGCTCAGTTACTTGCCCGTTGGGCTTCAACACCTCGAAGTGTGTGTACAAGCGGAGCGTGGAAATTCGAGCGACAAGTGGTATCGTGCGTTCCACGAGGTTGGTGAGATTTTTTACGGGGAATTTTTCGATCTTTCGACTCCTCGAGGGTAATTGACGCGTTTTCTCCCTTAAAGCGTATACATATATATCTGCCGAGTCGTGCTTTGCCAAACAGCACAGAGGCTTCGGTTCCCGCCTCCCTAATGCGATTTCCGTCCAATCTCGATCTCCCTCCTTTCGTTCTCCGACTCACGACCGGCGCCGTTTCTCCCTTTATTTTTTTGCCCCTCTCCGCAGGAGCCCCGTGTGTTTTGCTGTGGTGTATATAGCTACGCCGCGGAGCCCATCGTCGGTTCCATCTTGAGAAAGAGAGAAAAAATGGCGATTCGTGGCCACGGAAGTAGGTACGCGTATGTATATATATTATACACGTAAACGACAGAGTTATGTGTATTTGAGCTCTGGCTGCCCCCTCCTCGCGTGAGGTCATTTTCTCACGACGAGCACCAGCTGTACCATTTCCACGAGTGGAGCTTTAATTTCCTTTCTTTCTTTCTTTTCCTACGAATCGGGAGAGACTTAACGAAGCCACCTCCTCCGAGAGCAAGATCGGGGATCCGAGATTGTGCCTTTAACACATCTACGTGCGATGCGATCTCGGTGAGTCGAGAAAAAATGCGACCGACAGTTCCGAGACCAAAGATATGGCCAAGGGGGCAGATGCAAATGCAGCAGTACGACGAGATACCGATTATTTCAGAAATCGTTTGACGGCGCATTTCGTAAAAACCATTGCGAATGAGATTCAAGTGGTTAATCCACAATCTCGTTCATTCTTGATTGGGTGGTAAAAAAAAAAAAAAAAAAAAAACTCCCTAGTACATCCATCCGAAACTAAGTCTTTCTTTCCAAGAACCGGCGCTCTCTTTCACGGCCGAGTGGCGATAGCAATGGCTCGCTGAAAACAGTGTCGTCAACCCCGCTTAACTCAAAGATAAGCCATAGTGCCTTTGTCCATAAATTACACGTATATGTATGTACTTTTTTTTCTCAATCATTCGAGACACTCCAAACTTTGTCCGCTATTACGTAACCAAAGTAACCGAGAACAGCCGAAGCACTCCTCCTCGTATACGTTCAGATAGCTCGAAAGGGGGAAAAAGAAGAAGAAAAAAAATTAGCTTCGGAAGGATCACGTGGGTATTATTATTTCGCAAGAGTCCTGAAATTCCCTCGGAGTGGCGGGAACTTGAAAATCAACATTCGGCCTGCGGAGGCAAGGAGCCGATTTCCTGCGAATCGGTGTACTTACCCACGATCCAGCGGATGGATACCCGAAGCGAAGAGGACGAGAAGGAGAGGGAAAAACGCGAGGCCGCAGCGGGAGGGAAAGAGAGAGGGCTCGGGCCGGATGTAATGCCTTAATTAAATATTCTCACGCGAAACGTACCGCACACGTGGTGCCTAAGCTATACGTTACTGGTTACCATTGCTATATGCCATGGTGCGCTGGGGATGGGACGAGGAAAAAGTAATATAGAGAACGTTTAGTTTCCTGCTTTTGCGAGTCCGAGTGGGTGAATTCTTTTTTAAGTGCAAATAATATCTGCTTGTGTAACGATTGAAGGTGATCTGTTGCTGTCGCTTGATCGCTTATTACATTAAATTTTTTTTTTTAATTTTAAAAGATTTCTTTCACATCTGATTGATTTAATTGCCCTAAATGTATGTCAGGTGGACTCGGGCAATCTTATAAATTATAGTTGAAAACAGATCGATGAAAGGTAGAAAAATTCAGTGATTGGCTACTATTGATATAAATGAAATTGAAGCTTCGAGTTTTATCATTTTGAAGCCCCAGCTTTCTTTTGCATCCGTTTTTTTTTTTAAGACAATCGGTAAGAACCCCTTTACGGCACTATATTTAATCTAATCTCGAGCAATGAATAAATCGTTGAAAAATCGTTGACCCAATAAATGAAATCCTTACGCTATTTTACAGAGCACCTAAACAACGCACAATGTACTCCGTAATTTTACCGATACCCACACATTCGTAGACATACGACTTACAACCGATCGAGTATTCCTCCGTATCTTTTTTTTTTTTTTTTTGTTTGGCTCCGACGATAAACTCTCGAGGAGAGGAGTCAAGCTACGGAGTTTTTGTTGTGATTCGTCTGCGTCATCGATCAGAATTTTCCATGCAACGGCGTATACGAACTGCCCCGTTCGGTGATGATGAATGAACACGAGTGCACTCCTATACTACTTCATCGCTACAAGTTCGTGCGATCGATGCGTTCATGGTGATCGGTCGAGGATTTTCTTGTCTAGTCTTCAGCAAAAGGTGGGATTTTCAATTGCACTGAAAATCCGATCGGATGTAATTGGTATGGATTTGTTTCACCTCGACCGACAAGCTTTGTTTCATGAAAACGTGCTCAAAAGCTTCGAAATACCAAAAAACTCAACGAAGCAACTCGAAATCCTCGTTGACACATGTACCAAAAGTAGAAAAAAAAAGGAGCTCATCGATCGCTCTACGCGAAGAAAGTGCCCCTCAGCGGGGAACTCACGCACACTCAGCTCTGGGCTATGCCGATCATCAATAGCCGAGATTAATCCGTGGGAAGGGAGGAAAAAGGGGAGGGTGGAGGGACGAAAGGAATCGCTGTATCCTCCGAGGAGCGATATATATATATATATATATATGTATATATATATACAGACGGAGATGAAACGAAGGCGAAAATGTCACGAGTAGGAGAGACGGAGCACCGTTAGGCTGCGGGCAAAACGCCATTTTCCCGTTCGATCGCCGCTGTGGTTGAGCACGCGGATGTTATACATATATATATATATATATATATATATACATCGACGCTCATCAATGAAAATAGACGCCGGCGCCACTATGTGTGTGTGTGTGTATGTACACGCGAAGAGAGAAATATGGGCGAGGGGGTGGCATGCAGCGAGAAACGGGAAACGAAGGAGGAGGAAAAAAAAAAAAAAGTTGCACGCGTTTACCGCTACGGCTAGTAGAGCGAGGGATTACAACGGTGCCCTCCGTGCGCTTTGTTTCACCATCACCGGGGGAATTTCCAACGGCATCCCTCGAGTTTGTTGGAAAAAAAAAAAAAAAAAAAAAAAAAAAACGAGCTCCCAGCCCTTTTTTTGCAATTGGTACGGTCAAAAGGCACTTTTTTTTCCTCCGCGAGGAGGGGTGCTGGCTTCGCTTTGGCGTGGCAACAAGAAGCAGAGCGCTCGGGAGGATTGTTATGCAAATACATGTATACATACCTACAACAACAAGAGAGAGAGAGAGAAATACCACGGCGCCGTTTATCAGTGCCTCTCTTTGGAGCCGGAATGTATATGTATGTACAAATAGTCGCGATCTTGCCTCATCATCGTGGCGAATTGCATGGCATCGAGCGCACAATGAGAAGAGGGATGAGAGCGTACGGAAAAGCGTCGACTTTTCTTTTTTTTTTTATTTCTCCCGCGATATCGATCCCCCCCTCTGCACCGTCCTAGTCTCGCGCCCTTTTCTTCTCTGTGACGGAGCTTGCACAGACTGTCGCGCTAAAATTTTCACGAGGCTTCTCTCGTTCGCTCCAGACGCTGCTACTTTATAGAGATTCGAGTGCATGCTCTAGTCGGACTCGTGTTGGAGACAAGTACCTCATATGTATCTATACGCGGGGCTTGCGAGAGCTTGCGTTCTTTACTCCTGACGTGTGAATGAACGATTTTTTTTTTTTTTTTTTTTACAACACCTCGGGCTCGGCTCGCCTCAAGCTTAACGAGATTGAGTTTCATTGACGAGTGGAGAGGGTCAGTGACTGCGTTTTTCATCGTAGTCGTGTGTATTTATTTTGTATTTTTTTTTTCTTCCTTGTTTTACAGGTGTATAGGTTTTTTTCCAGATAACAGTGAGTTACTGTTTGGCCAATTTTTGGAGTTTAGTAATAAAACTGATACTGAGTCACATATCATTTGGTTCACACGATTTTCGTAACTACATTTTCAATATCCAACTGTGAATAACAGATTATATCCATCCGCGTGAAGAATCGTTGTTTCGGAAGACTCCAAACAAAAAGAAAAGATTATCGATCAAAGTTGCGTTAATTATCCCATAATTGGAAGGAAAAAACGAGTGCACGTATATTTTATAAAAAAACAATCGGTTAGCTACGAAAACGTTACTTCCTCCACACGTTATTCCAAATAGCATCCGGAGGACGTTATCGGCAAGTACAAAAAAAATAGATCACGCTCGTGAGCTCGTTTTGTTCATCTCGTGGCCTGTTTATTTACCGCTTACACAATCGCGTTATTCAACCTCGCTCCAGCTCGATGCTATCAACGGCCATGGGTTACGCGCACCGTATCCATGTACACGTTCAATTTGTAAAATAACCAAGTTTGAAAATAAACAGCGCCGGTACCCGACAAAAGCCTCGACGAGTATACGTAAGGAATTTTCGGAGCATCAGCAGGGAGAGCAACGACGCCCGTGCGCCTATCGATTCGCCGGCACCCCAATCAAAACAAAAGAAGCCCCTCGAGCCTCGGAAATACCGGGCAGCACGACGTATACCCTCGTGCCTTGCAACTGGATTCCTCCCTCAAACTCGTGCATCGCAGCTACTATTTGCAAACTATACTGGCAAAGACAAAATATAACAACTATACTCACCCTGTACGAGCGTCGCCGAGGCAAAGAGTAAACAGAGGAGCGCCAGGCAGCCGTAGCCGCCGAGCATCATCACCCCAAAGCCCTTCCTCATCTTCCTTCCGGCTTTCCTGCCCCACGCAACTTGTTATTCCTTTTTTCCTTCCCCCCCTGTACCCTTCAACACTGACAACAACAATAGCACACTGGCAAAGCCATGCCCGACGACAACGACTTCATAATCGTCGCGACAACCAGGCCCCGCAAAAAAGCTCGGGGCTCGAAAAGTTCAAACCGTACACGCACTCCTCGGCAGGACGAAGAAGCGATGATAGCACGTGTGATGCGGCAGGAGCTCCGAAAACACACCCGAGACTCCCGCACGCCTCCTATATATATATATGTATGTATACGTATGCGCGACACTAACTCGGCCAAAGCCACACACGGTCGAGGGCACAATGGAGTGTGTTACACACACCGCGGAGGTCAGCCGAGGAGCCGAAGGGCCGGGCCAGCTACACCGTGGCCTCGGCTGCGGATCACCGGGAGCACAAGATTACCCGTACTTTGGCAGCGGTGGCGCGCGGCCATTTTTCGAGGCCTCCCCGCGCTCGCCGTTTCTTTCCTCCTTTACTTTTCTACCGTGCCCGCATAGCGCCTCGTTGGTGTATGGGCTCTCCAACACCAAGGCAGCCGCGCTCGCACCTATATACTCGCTCTCTCTTCCTTCCTTCTCTCTTATACTTCTGGGCCTTCAACCATACACGGTCGTATTTCTATGTTGCGCCTCGACAGCTGTACACGACCCATCAGCTCGAAATTATAAGCATTTGGCACCGATGAGCTTTTTTCCCATCGATCGCCGAGCTTTCGCTGTTGTACACCTGTACGCCGGGGGGGGGGGAGCGTTAACAGCAGGAAGTCACTCCTCGCGCACAGTTACACCAGCACTCTTGTATGTAACGACTGGCCACTGCTGTCACTGCTTTGGAACAGTGATATCCGTGCAAGTTCAGCAGGGGGAGCTTTCGCGGGGCAAAGGATCGTCCTTTAATACTTTTGGTCTTGGGAAGGATTTTTTTTTGACTTCCCTCGGGAGAGCTGGTGCGAACCGGTGGTTTAGGTAAGGTATGGATGGGGCTGTGCTCGAGGTGCCGTGGTCCGTACCGATAGACTCGGAACTGGGTACTGAGCCACGACACGCCACACTACACTGTGCTCTCTCTCTCTCTCTCTCTCTGCATCAGCTTTTGCGGTTTCGCGATACTCGACGGGGCGCTGCTGGTTGCACGCGAAAGATCACCGGGGCAGAGAGACCTCGGATAGTATCTATATAGGGCTCGTTTGAATTGTCCGTGCCTCTTTCGCCCGCGCTTGCGTGGCTTTGCGGAGCGCGAAATTCGAGCGGAGGATCAGGTGGTACAAATCTTTACTTTTGGGGATACAAAAAAAGAAAGCTTTTTCAATGTAGTACAGTTATTTTTATGCATAATCGTGATAACAATAATAATAATAATAATAATAATAATAATAACTATTCCTTCTTACAAAAAATACAAATATAGTTTTATTGCTATGTCCTTACATGTATTACGAAATCTATCTGTTTTACAGTAGTACGTTCGCTCGATCCTTTCGTAGACAAAAATTAATTATACGTCATTTTTACTTAAATTTACGTAAATGTATCATAACATGTGTTTATGCTCTATGGATGTAAAAATTACAAAAGAGTTCTTACAATTACGTATGCAATGCTTGTAACGATAAATATAT
>NW_019379489.1:2576127-2615684 GCF_000648655.2 Copidosoma floridanum | reverse complement strand
TATATATATATGTGTGTGTGTGTGTGTGTGTGTGTGTGTGTGCGTGTGTGTGTGTGTGTGTGTTATTACAATGTAACGCGGGGATATTGGGGACTTCACAAAGTATTATTGTGTCAGTTTTTCGACTTAGTTAACTAGCACCGTTTTTTCATGCACGCCTCAGACACTGGGTGCGTGCATTTTTTTCTCATTATTATTTATTTATTTTTTTTTATTTTTTTTTTTTTTAATTTGTTCCTTATTACTATTATATCCGTTATACAATTTGTGGCGTTATTACATTAGCACTTAATAATATTTATCATGTAAGTATACAAGTAAGCGTTACACGCTGTCGAGTGTATTCTATAAAAAAAATTATGATTATTTAAAAAAAATGAATTTCCATTGGCGTGATGGCATATATAGTTGTATATTTGCATATTAGTTACATCAAAGCTTGCGTATCATTTTCGTTAACAACTATATATTACCGTCGTTTGAGTGCAACGCAAGAAAAATGATAATCGGAGTCATAAAAAAAAGTACTACAAAAGAACTAACATCGATAAAAACTCAACGACACAAGTCGTTTTTTTAAAAATATGTATAAAATATTTTACGTACGCTTAGTGAGAGAAAAAATATCGATAAATTATTCGTACAAGATATGTCCCTACGATAATTTTCGTAAAAAGTACGTATGATAATCTAAACGATGGCAGTTACGTACCATAAAAAACGCGCTGAATGTACAGTTATTATGTGTATATTTATTTTTTCGAACAACAATCTCTTGTAGTTAACAATACTATAATTTCAATAAATTTTTTTTTTTTCTTATCTTTCCTATTTTTTCTTTTTTTTTTTACATCTGCGTCTGACTCCCCCAAGCCCGCGATACCGCAGTTCTCGTCAATCTCTTACCGATCGTTTGCACGATGAAACCGATTTTCATCAACTTATCGTGATCGAGGATTTTCCTGCCGTCGAATATGTACGCAGGTTTCATCATTTCCGCATAGATCCTTCTGTAATCCAACTCCTAGAAAAAAAAAAAAAAAAAAAAAACACAAGATCGGTTGTACTTTTCTGTTCTCAAGTCTTACGTGAGAAATTTTCCCTTCTACGCCACTCACCCCGAACTCGTCCCACTCGGTGCAGAGGACGATCGCATGAGTGTTTTTCGTGGCGCTGTACGCGTCCTTGTAAATACTGACTCTGCTAACGACGTATTCTGGATCCGACGTCACTCGCGGATGAGTCAGGTCCAAGAAAATCTGGGCGTCCTCCACCTGAAACCCAACAACGGTTTTACCACTTGCGGTACATATCGACATTTCAATCACAATCGATCTCAAAGCACCGATAACATTATTGATACAGAAAACGATACCATCGACCGATTACGAAATCGATAGGCATCGCTCGATATCAAACGCGTGTGCGCGCACCTTTGGATCGTAAATGTGTAACTTGGCTCCCTCGTCCAACAGGGCCTTGGCCACATCGATGGCTGGCGACTCGCGCGTGTCTCCCGTGTTCTTCTTAAAGGCAAAGCCGAGCATCGAGATTTTCTTGTCCGAGACGGTGTTGAAGAGGGACTCGATCACCTGCGCAACGACACATTACCGTAAACTTACCGATCAACAAAAAAAAAAAAAAAAAAAAAAAACAGTTTTTTTTTTACAACAGCCCCAACCTTGTTCGTAAACCTGGTCTTTTGGTACTCGTTCATGTCAATGACGGTCTGCCAGTAAAGAGCGACCTGCTTCAAGTTGAGGCACTCGGCGATGTAAACGAGATTGAGTATGTCCTTCTGGAAGCAAGAGCCCCCGAAGCCGATGGACGCCTCCAAGAATTTCGGGCCGATGCGCGTGTCTCCGCCTATGGCTCGGGCGACCTCGGAAATATCGGCCCCCGTCGACTCGCAGATCGCCGACAGCGCGTTTATGCTCGATATCCTCTGGGCCAGGAAAGCGTTGGCTGCCTGTGGGATCGAAGAAAAAAAAAAAAGTCACCGTTGCTTCCACAATGTGCATATACATATACACCACGTCATTCGAGCATCGAGATATTAATTACCAATTTTGAGAGCTCCGAGCTCCAAGTGTTGGTCGTGAGTATGTTCCTCCTGGGTATCCAGTTCTCGTACACCTGGCTGAGCTTCTCTATCGCAGCTTGACCCTCGGGTGTCTCCTCGCCGCCGATCAGGACCCGGTCGGCGTTGATCAGGTCTTTGATGGCCGTGCCCTCGGCCAGGAACTCCGGATTCGACAGGATCTAAAAACAACTCTGAACAACTGAGAGGAAGAAAGATACGAGACCTCGTCGTTTAGCTGCTCGAAAGGGTAAGACGAGCGCAAAAAGGCTACAAGGAATCCGGTCCCACCAGCTCGGTACACGTTACACGCGATTTTGGAATATTTTTCCTCTTACCGATCGGTAGAGAATATTTAAATCGTTAAGGATTATTCCAAGATTAGAGCGACTAGGGATACCGATGTTGGTGTCAATTTTACAGATTTACGTGATAATTAAAGAGTACCGAGTTAGTCGTGCATTTAAGGTGTTTTTTTCTTTATACTGAAATTAAGAAACACCAAAAGTGAAAAATGTCAAAGAGCCCGAGTAGTAAGTAACGTACACCTTGTACCTTATTGTATCACGTAAAAAAGGTCCCAGTTGTCCTCGCATACGCACCTGATAGGAGACACCAGGTTTGTGGTTGGCCCTCAGTATTTTCATGATACTCTCCGCCGCGCGCACCGGTACGGTGCTCTTCTCGACGACAATCTTGTCACCAGCGGCTATCTCGGCTATCATCCGCGCCGCGCTCTCGACGTGCTTCAAATCGGCAGCCCGGCCCTTGCCGTTGCCGAAGGTCTTTGTCGGCGTGTTCACCGAAATGAAGATCAGCTCCGCCTCCTCGATTGCCTACGATCAATACATTTGGTACCATATATATACGGTCGATCGGCGATTTTTTTAACAGTACTTTGCGACGAATCACGGATGATTCCCGTTTAAATAATAAAATTGGGGACAAGTATCGGTTATCGGTATGCAATCGTGCACCCGGACACACACCTGCGCGATGTCGGTGGAGAAGAAGAGATTCCTGCCGCGGCAGCGTTGGACGACGTCGTCGAGGCCGGGCTCGTAGATGGGCAGCTTCGTTGAGTTCCATTGGGATATGCGCTCGCTGCACTTGTCGACCACCGTCACCCGGATGTGGGGGCACTTGAGGGCTATCACGCTGCAGGTCGGCCCGCCTACGTAGCCGGCCCCGATGCAACAGATCTTCGTTATCGGCATCTCTTGGCCGTGTGGTTTTACTTCCGCGTTTCCGGGAGTGACTCGCGTTGCCGACGACTGGAGAACCTCCCTCGACTTACGCTGCTCTCTGAATTGCGCCGCTGCTGTGCTCCTGCAACAAGGTAGATAAGGGGGGGGGGGCATATGTTACGTTAAATATACACGATTACATTGTTCACTCACTGCTCCGACACCGCTTTCGGATAAAGAAATGTAGTGCCTTACGGCGTACGTTGCAGATAGTGCTTTTTACTTATCTGTATGGCATAGAAATTCTTGCTCTCGAGGCACGTGCGCGAGCTTACTTTCATGTCGTTTCACTACGTTTTTTTTTTTTTTATATATTTATAATGCTCGTATTTTTTTGAACAAAAATAAAAAGATTCATCATTTTCCCTATAACTTTTCAAATACCAGATTTATCACGTACCTAATTGCCCTCGACTCATCCAACGGTATAATGAACGGATTTCGATAGTTTTGTATGACATTACTATTATTTGTGTTTTTTGGGACTAATCTCTCCTTGATTGCAAATCATACCCATATGTTGCGTTTTGCGGTACATATATACATACATGTTTTAATGATAAACTAAATTTCGAAAAATTTGAATTGGTAAATCGTTAAGTCGTTTAAAGCACAGAATATTAATCCTAAGGTTGAAGGTAATGGTGTCCGATCGTTCTCCACACCTCTCTCGGGCCCATCCGGGATTTTTCCATCACTTGACCTAATCTCCGGATTATCGAGCGCAAGCTTAGTAAAGTAAACTACAAAATTGCGTCTCTAATGTACTCAACACATGGTGTTTGACGCAACCGAGAAAGCGTCTACGCGTGCGCTTTTGTTATTCAAATCACGAATAAATTGATATTTACAGAAAAAAGGGGGGGAAGAGATCAGGTGTTGGTTTTTTTTTTATCTCGATTATGACGCGATCAGCCAGGCGTGAACGATTTACCTTTGCGCACAGCGCACGCACGAATGTCACGCATAAGGCAATCTGTCCCAATATTTGGATACCGCGAACGAAGGGTGAAATTGATAAATTCGGGCGTTCGAGTTGAAAGATATCGTCTCGAGCCGTGCGAGTCGGCGAGTGATGAAAAGCATTGTCGAGTCCCCCTGATGCGCGCCTCTGACCAAAATAGTTCGCGATTGCCCGTTCCAAGATCAAGCGCACCTCATTGATGTGCCCTAACGTTGACTGCGACGATTCGGGCCTTTTTTTTCTTATCTTGGACGACCTCATACTTCTAGACTCCGTATGGACGCGTTTGTTGGATTTACTTTTTTTTTCTTCCATCGGGTCATTGGCGAGATGTAAGATTTTAATTATGTTTTGTACGTTTACTGGTCTCTGTGATTCATTAACACCCCACTTTTCACTGATACCCTCGGTACAGTTGATTACTACTTTTATCGTTGAACAATACAAGCGTGTGAGTGTGAAATTGCATATGCTTGCAAGGAAAGTTTTTTTTTTTTTTTTTCCTTAGAAAATTATAAGATTATTTTGTTTTCATTTTTTCAATGTTTATTGCTTTTTCCAAGTATAGAGTAAACAACGTTGGGAGGGAAGCGTTTCAGTTAAATGAAAACGGGGCAACAAGATTAAATGTTGAGGTTTAAAAATATTTTGATCCGCCCGATGAAATTAGTTTCGCCAATTAAACGACACAGTTCAACGCTCCAGTTAAACCTGCAAATGTGTTGGTCGAATGTTGAACACGAAACAGTTTTAATAAAAGCGATTCGCCACTGCCTTTTTTTTTTTTCTTTTTTTTTGCATGAATAAATCATTACTTGTTTCGCGCTCAACGGAGATCGCTCGTATAGCTAAGGAGTTAAAATAACGCGAGTGAGATTTGGCTCAAGGCTGGTACCTGGTATACAATTGACTTCGTATTGTCTTTGCTGTAGGTTTAAATAATTCAACTTTGCCTCCTGAAATAGAAGATACTCCGCAGCTTAAGTAAATAATTTACTCGACATACCCACATTTCCACAACAAAATATATTTAACAGGCCTTTAGCATTGGAAAAAAAAAAATCATTCCTCTGATTAAAAAAAAAAAAAAAAACGTTTTCAATCAATGTTGCCTGGCATTCCATTCATATCTGTAATTTTATTGGATCATAAAAGTATTTTATTGTTTGTAAGTTTTACGATTTTGCTCTTACGTAAACTAAATGTTGTTGTTGTTGTAGTTGCGTATTCTCCGAAATCGTTACGAAAATTTGCTCGAGTAATTTTCAAGGCACGCGGTAATTCACGAAAAGTCGCGTTGTTATTTACAGCCAGACAGAACGAGAACGGGGGAAAGTTTCTTTGTGGTTTTCAAAACGGCGATACGCGTAATTTTTATCTCGGCTTTGCGAGAAATGATTACTCCGGCATCCGGAATTATTTTCGTCTTTTTTCGTGTGAAATACTGAAAAATGATACAAATTGACGCTGGGACGTTCTCATGCAACTCGTACATCCAGACCGGAAGTCCCATGTAAA
Source organism: Copidosoma floridanum (assembly GCF_000648655.2). Next base: position 2,609,875 of record NW_019379489.1, on the reverse strand, counting down.
TTGATAACCGAAGGTACAGAAATCCAAACTCGACGAGCATTGATGAGCCACACGAGTTGGTGTCACAAGTTCTTCCGAGATAAATTCATCGAAAAAGATCCGCCGAAAGAGAGAAAAAAAAAACTACATTAGTTTGGGTGAATAAAAAAAAAAAAAGAGTTATATTGGAAAATAGTATGCATCGGAGAAAGCGAACCTCACGCACACCGCGTAAACCAAAGCTCGACGCACATCATCTATTTTTAGTGCATTTCCGAGTCCAAGGTATACAACAACCTATACAATGATTTTCATGGCACGCGAGAAAAAAATCGTTGCAAGTAAAATTTCATACCAGACCAATGAGCGCAACGATCGCGATCGGATGACACACCGCTGCTATTAAATCATCGTTATCGAGAGATAAAAAGAAAAGAAAATTCACAGTTGTAAAAATCTGAAAAAGCAAACATAGAGTTATCATCGCGTACAAGTAAAATGCACACCGGTTTATTTACTGTTTAGTTACGGTGGCAATCGGCAGCACTACGTAAGACCAAGCACAGCTACTTTCCGTACCCGTGAAAATCGGTTTCTCACCGACCAGAGATCTATAGACACGATAAACAAAGCGTACACGCATTACGTGTACATAATCACGCGTAACGGTGAACCCGCTCCTCGGCGCTCACCTCGAAAAATCCCGAGCACTGAACCCAACATGGAAAACACAAAATCGGATGCGAAATCGGCGCTTTATTCGCGGAGCGAGGGAAAAAAAAAAAAATAAAAGAGCTCGGTGCATCGACCTCGGGAAACAAACACCCCGACGATTTTTCACGGCCCGCGATAGGATCAACAAGCAGGAAAATAAAAAAACTGCGGGACAAGCGAGTTACGCGAGAGTGCGCTCATCATATATACATATGAGCGAGAGGAAGCGCACATCCGTAGTACCTATACGTGAGTGTGTATATATATATATTCTTCCGAGGGTATGGAGCACGCACGGCACTGGAATTCGCGACGCCACCGATGGATTTGTGTACATGCACTTATACCACCCCAACAGCCGCGTATATACTGCGTGGAGCAATCGATACGCCCCATGGACGCGCGCACGACCGTCGCTAATAAATAAAAAAAAAAATGTATAAAAAAAAGGACCTAGGTGGTGTTAAAATTACACGATCACAACATGGGCACCCGATAACACTGTCTCACCTATCTGTCAGCTCGGCGGGATATTTTGCTGGTGGAGGCACGACGGTGCAGGCCCGTAGCTGATGCTGCTCGGCTGGCGTGCATGAAACAACGACCTATTGTGCGTTGGCGAGGGTGCGTCGGAGGTTTGAACTGTTGGAAATGCCAAGGGATCGTGTCGCTGCTCTCCTTGGCAAGGACGGGAGAAGAGTGTGTACGGTATAGACGCGGAGTGTGGATGGTTTCGTCGGACAGGCACAGCAAAGAGCGAAGAGTACATGTATAGGTACAAAGTAGCCAAGCGAGTACAGTACGAGGGGACGAGCGCGTACCGACTGTCGGAGGGTATGTGTAGCGCGGAGCCGGAGCTTTACCCAGAGCCGGTGACCGGAGCTCGTGACCGACGCGCTGACGCCACGGATGGGGAGACGGCGAATCCAAAGCGACTTTCGGCGCTAAAGTTTGAATCGGTTGGCCGTCATCACCAGCGAAAAGTCTGGCGCGATTATTCGGTTGATCGATCGGAGATGTGTCACTATACCGATGTAGTTCGATCCGTTTTTGTGTTTTCACGTTGAAATCAATTTTGTTGCCGCACTTTCGTACTTTTATCCTTGCATACCCTCTCGAGTGGCTATACCGATTTTTCTTCTTTTCCATCTCTGTTCAGTAGATACACTCGATCTCGATCGATCGGTATTTCAGACAAAGATGTTCCTATTCTGGTAATCGCCAGAGAAATCGTCCCTCCATATAAATAAAGGCCACTGCATCGAGCATTTCCCTCATGGGGATTTGAAAGATCCCGAGACGTTTCGCCCGTCACGTGCGTTGTGAGTTGCTCACACTAAACTCACGGAGAAAGGACATTTTTATGGTTCACGCGTAAAGCACCGCTACCAGTAAAAATATATCGGCTTGATGAGTCACGCGATACTTTACCTCAAAAGTTGCTCCTCCGCGACTAGAGTCGTAACAGTCGTAAGAAAAAAACGTATAAGTGCATATTGTCCAGTAGACCTTATGTTGAATTCGATAAAACTTTTTTTTTTTTTTTTTTTTCCATTACTCGTATACCTACTGGATTTCAAATTAATCGGCAGTAAAAAAAAAAAAACCCCGATAATTATCATCCGATATCCGAGATAGCGTTAAAAACGCTGTACATGCAAGAGGAATATCGTGGATATAAATTAACGATCGGAGCAAATTGCTCATAGATTGGAGCGCTGCGCAATGAGGAAATTACGACCGTTACGAGTCATTGTCACAGTAGGTATGTACGCACAAATTCAGCTCTGATTGCCCAGAATATACTTACATCCCTGCTGCTGTGTGTTTTAACTTATTGTGCATCGATGATTTTTTTCTCTCTCTATGTACAAGTACCTATATGTATACATCACGATGCACGAGACGACAAGAAAGGGCGTACGAAAAAAGCCAAGGAGCCAAGAAACCGCAAAAACGCGAAACCGATGAAATTACGGGTGAAAAAGGCGAACTGGACATTATCCAAGACGCGAAACTCGTTTTGATTGCCGATGCATCCGAAAATAGCATGCACCAATAAACCAGACTCGCGCCTTTGTCCCCCTTCTCTGCGAAGCTCGCAATAATATATACCGATATGGCGGCTTCCCTCTACGTATGTATATACGTATGCATGTATACCTATTTGCAGCCGATCTCTCTTTCTTTTTTGCAGTCAGTATAACATATATACATATATACGCGAATACCTATATATAGGCGTAAAATAGTATAATGATGCACCTGTCGCTCGCCGTTGCCCGACTGGGCTATTAAAGATTCCCCTCGTCGTCGTCTCGATGACTTACACAGCTCGTGTGTCGAGCAATTATAGGGCCTCGATATGGACTCTGGCGTGCCGAGACTGCCGAGACTGTTTTGCAATTGCTCGCGTATAGGTAGCGGTCCGCGAGGCTTTCTGCGTCTAGCGGTTCGTGTCGTTACCGACAAATAATCGAGTTGCTCGGATAATGATTTTTTTTTCTTTTTTTGTCCCGAAGGTTCACATCTTCTTAGTTTTATAATCGGTACATCGGTGAAAAGTTAAATAGTAGATCTATGACTGCTCCAATCGGTCTTTGACAGCTCCAATTGTTGTTTTGCCCGTAAGTATATTTCAAGATTCATGTAACAACGTCAGGTAGATGATTGAGAATAATGTAAAGGTGTTTACATTAGGCGCCATCGACACAGCCTGAAGAGGTTCGCCATCAGACCGTCAGAGGGGGTGTCGTCTTCGTCGTTGTCGTCTGCTGCGGGGTCGGAGCAGCCGACAGAGCCTAACCTCTTTATTTACCTTTTCCCCGAAAGTTTACAGACACGAGTTGTTGTACGTTTCGTCACATTGTATGAGTGGGCGTGAAAAAAAAAGCACATACAAGTAGTTTGAGCAAAAAACAATGTTCCTCGCGTAAAATTTTTCCGTCCGGTGTGACACAATGGAAGCTGAAAAATCAACCGTCATTGCCAGCCAAAAGGTAACCAAAGAGGAGGAATATGACTCCGAGTACTCAAAGTCGGACGCAAAGTTGCAGCAGGAGGCGCACGAGGATTCGGAGAAGAGTGACAGGGAGGCCGAGGGTGCGAAAAAGGGGGCCAAGAGGAAAAAGCGGTCCAAAAGGGCCAACAAAAGCACGCGGGAGGGCTCACAGAAGTGCGAGTCGGAAACCGATTGTGAGAAGACTGTTGTTGGTGCCGAGGCCGGCGACATGCAAAAAGAACCGGTTGCCAAGACGAGGAGCAACGGAGAAGTGCCTGAATCTCTGCTGAACAATGTGCTGAAGCCCAGCGTTCCCCTTCCCTCTACCATGCCTACTGTCAAAGGCTACGATTTCAACAACGGGATCAACTACTCGGAGCTGTTCAGGAGTTACAAGCACTCTGGCTTTCAGGCTACTAATTTCGGCCTGGCTGTCGAGGAAATACTCAGGATGCTGGTAGCTCGGAGGATACCGCTGGAGGAGGAGCAGGAGGACACTTTTGAGGAGGACGAGTTTATCAGAAGGAGACACGGTTGTACGATATTCCTTGGTTACACCTCTAACATGGCCTCCTGTGGTGTTAGGGATACCATTAGGTATCTGGCAGAGCACAGAATGGCAAGTGTTGGATCGATGTGGGAAACAACTTTGGCAGTGTTATGAATGATTGTTTCAATGATTTTTTCAGGTTGATTGTATTGTGGCGTCTGCTGGAGGAATCGAGGAAGATTTCATCAAGTGCTTGGCTCCTACGTACTTGGGTGATTTTCATTTGGACGGAAAAACTTTGAGGGACAAGGGAATCAATAGGATCGGCAATTTGTTGGTGCCAAATGATAACTACTGTCTGTTTGAAGATTGGGTCATGCCAATTTTGGACAAAATGTTGGAAGAACAGAAAAAGGTAAGACTTGATAAAAGTAAAAATACACCTGTAAATGCACGCTTACCGGAAAATTTTATTATCAGGGTACTCTGTGGACTCCATCAAAAGTTATTGCAAGGCTAGGGGAGGAAATAAACAACAGAGAGTCCATCTATTACTGGGCAGCTAAAAATAAAATTCCGGTTTTCAGTCCTGCATTGACTGATGGAAGTTTGGGTGATATGATGTACTTTCATTCGTTTAAAAATCCTGGACTTGTGGTCGATATTGTTTCGGACCTAAGGAGACTAAATACGATAGCCATGAAAGCCATCAGAAGTGGAGTAATTATAATTGGCGGTGGAATTGTTAAACATCACATATGTAATGCAAATTTAATGGTATGTGTAACCAAAATGTCACCTCGTGAGTTGTGAAATTTTTAATAAACAAAACTTAATTTCAGAGAAATGGTGCTGATTTCGGAGTATTTTTAAACACAGCGCAAGAATTTGACGGCAGCGATAGCGGGGCGCGGCCAGATGAGGCTGTGTCATGGGGGAAAATAAGAAAGGATTCAAAAGCCGTTAAGGTAATATTTAATACATTGATCCATCTAACGCAACTAATTTTAAATTAACACTAAGTCGAAATTTTTCGTTTCCAGGTCTATGCTGAGGCATCTCTAGTCTTCCCTCTGTTGGTGGCAGAAACTTTTGTACGTCATTTTGTATCATACAAAATGCGAGTTGTTTCTACTGTTTAAGTATAATGAATTTAAATAGAAATTCATAGTCACTTTTTTCTAGTCAAATTTTTTATGAAAACTTTTTAAATTAATATTCAACTAACTATTTCATCGTTAATACCAAATTAATACTAATTTTTAAGGAGTTCGTTTGAGTTTCGGAATATTTTATCATTCAGTAAATCCAGTTTTCAAAAAATGCGCACAATAATGATGATACACTTAGTACACATACAGTATAGATCGTATTGCAAATTCATGCATATCTGAAATACTTCGCAGATGAGTTGTTACGATATATTAGCGTGTTAAAACATGCAAAACATTTTTATAAGTCTTCCTAAAACGTTTATACAATTGTCTTGCTGTATATAAATATTTATATACAAAATTATTTAACAGTATATTCTGTTGGTCTTTGATCGTTGAGTTTGAAATGCTTGTGTGAGTCATATTTTAGAAAACGAATCTAAATTCAGCAACATAACTACAATAAACATTTTATAACGCATCACCATTGAGTTTCTTTATTACTAGTGCCAACAATTTCAATGCAACTTTTCTAATTCCTATTTGTATAAAAAAATTACATACGAAATATACGAAAAATTAATTTGATTTTATGTCTCAGGTGACTTGGAAGCAACAAAACGATTCGAACAAAAATAGTGATTCGGAGGGCGAGAAAAACGCGAAAAAGCAGAAGGTTCAAGAACATCTCATCTAATACCGAAGAATCAATAAATATTAATTAATTTTGATAACGTTAGAATGTTTCACTTAAAAAGTTCCTCAACCACTAACACCCCAATACTTGTATTTTAGGTGTAAGTACAAAAGTTTCCACACAGAAGCTTAATCGAAAAGTAAAACCACCCATAAAGTCACTAATCAATAGTGAGAAAAAAAATTATTAATCGGAGTGAGGGCCAAATATATTGAAAATTACGTGCGTAAACAAGTGTCCCAACGTAATTCGAGTGAATTTCATTCGACTGAGATTTAATCGGATGAATAACTTTATCTTTACAGTCAATTTTCATCGTGCAAGTCGTAAGTTGTAATCCTGAAAATGCTTTTAATAATCGCCAACTGCAGCTGTTTCAACTTTTTTAACTTCACGAGATCTCGCATGAATATGTCCTGAAAAATGAAGGCCGTAAGTTAAAAAAAAAAAAAAAAGTAGTCAAGCTCTTCAACGTCAAGCAAAATGCACCAAACTGCATCTAAAAAAAGAAAGAAAAAAAAAACGAAAATATAAAACAACGATCGATCGGCTCGCACTGCAATCTGCACGCGCACTACAGCGCCGACAGTCGAAATAACAGATTGTGACGTACTTATTCTGAAACAGTGCCATGGCAGCAAGTTTTGAGCCACAACCTTTTTTGTTTGCAATGGTAATGCACCTTCGACTTTTAAAATTTCAAACACAAAAACATTTTTTTTTCTTTTTTCACTAAAAAAAAAAAAAAAATTGCAAAATTTAAGGTGTCAAAGATGGGCCCAGGTACTCGTGTTATCCAGCCCTGCTTTTGTGCTTTTTCCTCCACACTATACATTGTAATCCAAATCCAAGTACACATTTCCACAAACCCCCGGGCCGGCTCGAAACTGCGTCGCGCCAAGCTCCGTCAGCCTTGAACGTGTCCACGTACCCATCAGGAAGGACATGCGCGGGGGTGGCTCGCCGCACACCCACCAACCCCCTCCCCTGTTCCACCACAGGTATATATATACACACGCGTTACACAATGGACAAGCCGCAAGCTCCCTCGGCGGCTGCGCGCCTTCCAGCATACACACATGACCCCACAACCCCCCGCCCCCCCGAGTCCAGTCGTCTCCGGTGAGCCCGCGTTCGCGGTCGGCTCCGCGCTGCAGCTCATCGCCAAAGTACAGCCGACCCCCACCGAGTACATAATATATATATTTACACACGAGACGCGCCAGAGCCAACTTGCGATTAGTATTTGAAAAGGGGGGACGTGTAGCAAGGGTTGAGCGCAGCGGGCGCGAGGATTTTCCCGAACCGCGACGCCGTTGTTTCCTCCCGTGCGCGTGTGCGCGTGTGTTGATATTGTTGCGCAGCTCCTACGCGTACAAGTACCACCTGCTCGTTCGGGTATACACCTGATATCTGCTTATATACATATATAATATATAATATATATAGGGTATCAGTGACATCTGGACACGTTGTTTAGTACCTGATACACATACAGGCATATCCGGGTTCGAGGTGCAGTTCGGCATGAGAGATGATGGAGGTGGAGGAAACCAACACCACGGCCTCGACGGCGAGCTCCTCGCCCGCTCCCTCCAGCCCAGCCGCCGACTCGACCTTCATCAGGTATATATACCCTCTCGCGGGCACCTCGGTGTTTGTGTATTACACCCCTCCCGCCCCACGTTAAAACCAACTGCATTCGACATTACATGCGCATACACGCTCATGTCCCGTCAAAAGGGGGTGGAGAGGAGTCGAGCACTTAACCCTCTTTTCGAATCAGCTGTTTTAACTAACGACGCTGCGCGTGTGTGAGCAGTGGGGTGCCTTTTTTTTCTTCGCACTCCCGATGAGCAGAGCTTTCGGATGTTAGGTGGCACCGAGCTTTTTTTTTTTTTTCCTTCCTTCTGCAGTGGGGCGGTGTATACAAAGTACCACGATAACCGTGACGATTGAAACGTTCGTTGTATCCAAACGAAAGTAAAGTTATGATATGTTCTTCCTTCTTTGATTACTCAAATGACGTGCTCCGTACAGCGACTCGATTGTGCGTGACAACGCTGACTCGTGCAAAAAGTATGATGTATATAAATAGGTATATACATATACATAATATGGATCATTGTAACGTATAATGTAACGTTTTACGCGTGTCTCTCGATATTGCGTGACGTTTGATGGGCTTTTAAATGTATGAATAAACGAGGTGAATATGTATAAATAATTTACCGTTAATGATTCGTACCTATATATGCGTACACGTGCGCCTTTTGTCGTATATTATATACGTAAACACTCGAGGTCTGCTGTTTCCGTGTATGCGATCGTGTGGGTGTTGAGGGGGGAAAATATAATGCAAAACGAAGCTGCCGTGTTTTCACTCGTACGTTTTCTTTCTGGATCGTATCAAGGAGCGAGCAGCTCGAAAGTTTGACGCTGCAAAAACAACAACAACAACGGGGTACACCGTTCGCGCAGCCCCGGGAGGATGAAATGAAAAAAAAGGGGCAGCTTACGCCCCACGGCCCAAAGGAAAGCTCATCCCTGAACTGTGGAGGAAAACAAAGTAAAACGAAAAGCCGATACTCCTGTCAAGTGGGGCGGAAAAGCTCGGCGCAAGACCTTAAAAATACAAAAAGAGGAAGAAGTGGGCGAGCAGACGAAGTAAGGACAGGAGGATGGGACACAAAGAAAAGAAAAAAAGAATAGCGTAGCGCTCGGACGGTTTCGGGCTTTAAATAATTTAAATGCCGAGTGTAGGGGCGTCGAGCCGCCTGGGAGCTTTTCTCGAGGAAAGCTCGTTCCTCGTTCAGGCGTCGATTAAAAATGCAAGGGCTCCCCCCCCCTCCCTTCTTCCTCTCGAGCCGAAGAGACGGATGTGTATATGTATACAGGTGGAACTTCTGATTTCTCTGGAGGGGGACAAAAAAGTAACGCCTAGCTGGTGATGCCTCGAAACGTATAACATTATGTTTTGTATGATTTCCGACTCACCCACCGTAATCTTTTTTTTTTTTTTTTTTTTTCATCACTGACTTGATTTGTGTCGATTGCTGGTTAATTTATGATTCAACGGCCCTTAAAATACACGCATATTTTTGTACACCGCAACTCAAACAATTTTTAATTCCTCCACGAAATAGGGAACTTTAAGATATCCCTTTTCTTTCAAAGATTTCGAGACAACACCCTAAAGAAAAAAAAATTAGTTTCAGCATGACAATCCTTCATAAATTAGTGAGCAGCGGGGCTTTGAGATGCAAGACAGATGCGGTTTACGCGTCATATTCCCTCCTCCTCTTGTCGATGTCTCCACGGAACGTCTTCCACACCGAGGGATATTATAAGCCGGTGATACAGCGCACACACATCCCCAAAAAAAAAAATACATATATGTATTTGTATACATCTCCCGGGAGTTGGGTGCACATTATCTACTCGTTCACGGTAAATGAGGGCAGAGCTGTACAGAGCGCGCACCCTCTTATCGGATATCTTATGTGTGTCGCTTCCCGCGCGTCGTGCCCCGTTGCATCATGTGTATACATAAGACGAAGGGCGGAGGTCAAAAGACAGTGATTTACTAGACTATAGGTGCTGCAGCCTCGATGGAACGTTAACTCTCCCTCCCTCGTGGCCCTCTCTCTTACGCTGGGAAATGCTTTTCGATAAGATACAGAGAGAGAAGGGCTTCCCGATCGCTGCACAAGGTTATAAGTATACGGTATACTTGCTCCAGAGTTTTTTCACTTTATCGCTTCGTGGTGCTGCTCCTCCCATCACTTTTTCTCTTCTTTTCTTTTTTTATCCTGATAATCTTTTTTCGTATGTTACAACGTGTATACACTTGCTGTCGCGTCGTTTTTTCACGCTGGCGAATATACATCAAAGATAAAAAAAAAAAAAATGTGCTCTGTATATAGCTTTCCCAACTCGCGATTCACACATAATAAGAAAAAATTGTTTCAACTCGCACAGTATCCGGACAAAAGAGGAGTTTTTTGAATTTACATTCGGCTCTTTGGTATGTCGATTTTCCCCCTCTCCCCATCCTGACTAGGTAACGAAGTTTTATTTAGCCGAACGGGTGCAGAATCGTAAAACATGCGCGTAAAACCCTTGTACACACGAGTTTTTTTATATTAACCGTGTCCCCTCGGACGGTCGTTGCACTGAAAACTCAACCATACACCCGCTGCACGGACCGCACAGGCGTATTTTATCGATCGCTCGTTTACATATTAAACGATGAAAATACGTGTATTTCCCACCCTCTCGTCCTTCTTCGCGCGTCAATAATTGCTTGCTCCCGCGATGCACTCGAAACTGGTGTTCCACTTTTGTTTCATTATAATTACGTGCATCCCTTCCCTAATGAAGGTTTGTACCAATTTACACTTCCAATTTTACTGCAGTACATGCGTACTTGTACATGAAATTCGCCTGTGTCATTTTGTGCGGGTTTTCGCACACGACAAACTATAGTACGTTTTGCTACCTTGGACTAATGTACAAAAGTAATTTGATTGTTAATTACAAGGAAAATATCTCGAACATCAATGATGTGTACGTGACTCGGATTTTGAATGGACCGCGTTAATAACGAAGGACGTTTTTAGTTGCGAGTCGTTTGATACGCGAGAGCTTTTTCATTACATGATAGCCAATTCAAATGGGCTATTACCTAATCAAATACGACTACTTTTCAAATGAACACAATACTTACACGTAGGCGTGTTTGCGCGTTAAAGAGTATATATGTCGTTAAAATTTAACGCGGGTCCTTTGTCCCGAGCCGGAGTTCGCGCGAGCCAGCGCCCGAACCCGCACGAATCGGAGACAGAAGTGGGTCAACCCCCTATTGCCTCGCATCCGCAAGCGGAGCTCCGCGGGAACGCGCGCTCGGAAATCCCTTTGCGTGGAATTTACTTTGCGAAAAAGAAGAAGAAAAAAATAGAATTTGTATGCGCGAGCCAAAGGGCAACTCGACGAAGCGGACAAACGTTTTTTCCTTTCCTCCTCGGTGCAGCTTTTTAATCAAGGAATCTAGCTAATCGCGCACTGTGTACACGTATATCATGTAATTGCCGGACGCCCCTGTTGTTGCGCTATATACTGCTTTCTCTCGCTGCAGGTCTTTGTATGACCCGGGGGGGTCGCGCGGAGTGTGCGTATTATTTCGTTCTCGTTTTTTCCGGCTCGAGCTTCTTTATTTTCGGTTCTACGTGTACACGCAAACGCTGAGAAATAGGCAACCTCCGAGGGGTTTTTGCAAGCGCGCACAGCGTTTTTTTTTCCCCCGTGTTTCTGTAAAGAAGGAGGAAAAACAACTTTATGAAGCAAAACGTTAAAGAGACGGAAATGTTGCGATATCTCGTAGTTTCGAGAGCGTTTTTGCGACGCACCTGCAACCACATCAAAACATTGACGACGTTATTAAAACTTGGAATTTCACGACGACGTTAGCATACCTAATCTGTGATTCAAGCCTCGGAGTGTAATTTGCGTTCGTTCATAAAAAAAAAAAAAAAAAAAAAAAAAAAAAAAAAAAAAAGTAACGAGTCTTGTTCATGGGTTTAAAATGTATTTCGCGTTGCATGGTACACCCAAAGTCAAGTGTATACAACATCTCAAACACACCCACACTCCAAAAACCACGATAAGAGTTAACGAATTCTTTTGACTTCGCAGCGTGAAGAGGGAGCCGAGCACCGAGGACCCGAGCAGTCCCCTGGAGGCCGCCAGTCCCGGCTCGATTTTGCGCAACAACGGTGAGTGAGACAATGCCTCCATATGGCGTTTATTTAAGTTATTTAAGCACCGTCTATCTGCTGCGGGAGCGAGAGTTTCTCCCCCGCGTGTACTGCCCAATGCGTTGTGCGCCTCTGACGTTGAATATTACAACGAGGCCAACGTATACAGGAAAATCATTACAAAAGTTACATGTATACCTCCTGCGTCATTGCGCTTGATGATTATACGTATCCGTGGGCCAATAACCAATAGTGCGACGTAGTTGGATACGCCAAAGGATCAAGTGTGTAACACTTACCGATCAAACGGTGCGAGGGAGACAAAGTGTCATTTCACCCTCACGGCTCGATCGACGCGAGAACCAACTCGATTGGAATAACACCCTCTCCGCGTAGGGGAGGAGATGATGCGAGAAGTGGGGGGATAGTGAATTTGATCTTCCATGGCTCGGTGTACAAATTAAAATCCCATTCGCCCTACGAAAACCTCGGCAGTGTCATTCTCTACTGTTTTGACAAAGTCGAGGGCACGGCTGCCTAACATAATGGGTGTACATCGAGCCGTAGTGGAAGAAAAACAGGGTGTCACCCATAGGGGGGGATGAAAGTAGCTTGCGTTAAAAGATAAAATGGGGAGGAAGGAAGGAACAGCATCCGCTTAACGAGTTTCAGTGGCATGATGATGATGCAGGTTCGCTGTGTATGTATACACTCGCGGGGCAGGACGGATCGATCCGAAAGCGGCGTAACGCCCTAAAGTGGGTATTTTTGCTGTTTTTTTTTTTTTTTTTGTTCAAAATCAAATAGGTTCCGAATGGAAATAGCCAGGCCGATAATTCTTTTTGGAGCTTGTAGGTGAGTGTATACTAGCGATGTATACGTCATGGCATCATAATGAAAGCTTCAAAAGCTTCACGGCATGTATTTTGCTCGTTCGCAACTGGTTTTTCTTTATATTTGAAAAAAAAATCGCATTTAATCGAATTATGGAGATTAGAAAATTACTTGACACTCTTTTAAATAGTTCTCCCATATTGCACGGTCACTCGCCTACAAGCTCCAAAAAGAATTATCAGCCTGGCTACTTCCATTCCGGAGATACTTGATATTGAGCAAAAAAAAAAAAAGCAAAAATGCCCACTGTGCGCCCCAGTATGTATTTTCCAGCTCCTCCTTGGTTTTTCTCGCTGGTGACTCAACTCGAAAAATCTTTGCGGACCGAAAGCCGTGGTCGTGCCAACCGGAAGTTATATATCTCTCTCTTCCATACCTCGGTAACTTTATTCTTTTTTCCCTCCAATTCGCACATCGGCACGGCTCAACTTCTCCTTTGTTGTATACTGTGTACTTGACTTTCATTTGGCTGCTTCTTTCTTTCCCTGTGTGTGTGTGTGTTTGAGGAAAGGTGGGCTTATCTGCCTCTATTTCCTCGGAGGAAAGTGTCGTAGCGGGGATCACTTCGAACTTGAGAAAAGTTTTTTCCCTCGCCCCCCTTGTCACGGGACCGCCCCACTTTCTCTTCACTCAGCTCTTGAGGAGTTTTCAGGAGTCGAGTATCATATTATCATTGAAGAGAGCCTGCATTGATACATATAAACACATAAATATATATAAAAAGTTTTATACCAAGGGGGAGGTAATCTTTGCCAACTTTTCGAAAGAAAATTCTTCCACTTCGTATTTTGAAGTTATAAGCTGTGAGGTGATTTGATTTAGGAACGGTTTCGCTTGCGCGTATTATACGTATATATTTGTCTCAATTCTCGATCCCAACCGCGTTATCGACAACTTTTTCGTGAGGTTACGCGCATTATCTTCAAACGCGCTTGCGTAACTTGCATGGTGACGGAAAATTAATGGTCCGAGTGAGGGACAACTGTACATCGTATACTTATATACAAAAAAACTCTCGGTCAAACGCTTGGATTTGAGGTCCATTATCGGGGAAACAGAGATATTATTAGCTGGTTTTCTCCCCCCATCGACTTCTTCTTGGTAAACTCCCTACCCTAAGTGATAAAAAGCACCATACATATTTACTTTCTATTCGGCGGAATCGCTTGTAAATCACGAGTGGCTGGGAAAGAAAAAAAAAAAAAAAAAAAGACCAGCAAAGACTCGTATCCACACATGGTATATACGTATATAGGCTCGTGCGCGCACTCAATACGTATCTATGTACACACCAGTGCTGGAGGGAGAATCTCCGCGGACGTCTCGGATGAAAAAATGGCTCGTAATATATGCGATACAATCGTTTCCGTCTCCGTAATCAAATTCACAATCTCGAGAAAAGCGGGCGAATAAAAATCAGCCTTTAAAGCCTCCTTTCCCTCCTCGTCTCTCCCCTAGAAAAGCCACGATACGGATAAGCTATTTATTTCGACTGCATGCCTAGAGATTCGCCCATGCATGTGTGCATGTGCACGAGAGAGAGAGAGAGAGAGAGAGTGTACACACATACATAGAGACACATTGGCGCTCGCTTTCGAAACTGTAAAACGGCACCCCGACGAGCAGTTTTTACTGCTGCTTTCGCGCTAATGTATACAGGTATATGGGCACAAACATTTGTGTGTACACGTACAAGTGCAGCATCCGCAAGCCAAAGCTCCATACGATGCTCTCTCTCTCTCTCTCGTATCGAGCAAATTGATTAAAAATCTCCCGCGTCGTAAATTTGCTCGTTTACTCGGAATACGCTCGGGAGACGCATCAGGAGGGGAGAAGGATTTTAATTACTCCTCATCCCGCGGGGGGATTCGTTCATTTTGTTTCCCTTACGTTTGGACTTTTTTTTTTCCTTCATTGCGTTGCGATAGAGTTGAAACTAGTTTCCTGTAGAAAAAGAAGACGCTGTGTACACGATTTATCTCCGTCTCGCCGGGGTGATTAGGGAAAGAGACGACCTGTAGGACGACAAGTACCGAAATATTGATATTTCCAGGCAAGTCGATGACAGTCGACAAAAGTGCATGATTTTTACCACGCACGCAACAATTAATCCATATAGCAACCCTTGAATTCGGTACAAAAGAGAGACGATCCCTCGGAAACGTGAAAAAGGAGCATCAAAGTCCCATCCTATATGGCTGTTTTACGTGCGCGACACAAGCGCGCTCGAGTATTTAGAAGCCACCCAATGAGGAAGAGGAGGTTGGGGAATCGTGAGAGATCGGTATCGCGGCCTTTATAGTATATTAGGCCCGCTGCTTTCTACACACACACACAAATCGTAAGTTGCATACGTGTGCAAGTGACGCTCGTATAAAAGAGCGCGCGCCGGCATGTCGTGAAATTCAATATCGTAGAGTGTACGTATGTATATACATGTGCACGTACGTGCAATATGAAGCTGGCGAGAGGAGCTGAGCCTCTAATGAGACGGAAGGGAGTCCCGTGCCGAGTTAGAGCTGCAAGGTATATACATATATATATATATATAGGTACACCAAAGTCAGCCCAAGTTGGGGCCCATATGTATAGGTATAATACATAAACGTGTACTACCCATATAGCCCCGAGGAGTTAACGAGGGGAGAAAGTTACGTTTTGTGTCCCGTAACCGTATATGTCCCGCGCGACGCGCAACCATACGTATCCCGATAGACTATATCCTCGTTGTATACGGTTGTTGTTGTTGTTGCTGTGTACTCTCTTTCTCTCTGGGCTCGACAACTTTGCAGCACACTATACTAGTACCTTCTTCTATACTAACTGGATCCAACAACGACGGGATATTCCTTCGTTTGCTTTTCTCAAATTCTTGGGCTGCAGTTAGTTTGCAATTCGTCCCGGAGTTCATGCAAATTGCACCGGCAGCTTCAATTTGCATCAATTTTAATTTGCCGCTCCACCCACCCTGTAACAACTTTCAAGATTTTTACTATAGCGACTTGAAGCTGCAAGCTCCTAAACACGCCACTTCTTTTCGTGTTGGAAGGGCCTGTATATGGCAACGATGACATTATACCTATACATCTAGCGATTTGATGATCAAATGAAACTCTGAGTGACTGAAAGAAAGAAGAAACTCGATCCCATTGGAATGATTACATGTTTTCCCTGTTTTGATGTAAAAAAAGAAATTTTATTAGTTATACTTAAATCATTTTCTTTTCGCTGCTTCGGGTATAGCGTAGTGACTTAACCGAGTAACTCGGAATGTAATTACTCCGAAAATTAACATCAGGTCATTGAAGTATAAACTTAAATTGACATTAACCATGTACGTTTCATTTCAAAAGCGTCCATAATTTTTTTTTTTTTTTTTTTTACCCCTGAATATTTGTACTTACTTGTAAAAGATGTAATTATTGTAGATACAAGCTTGAAAAGTGGATAAAAACAGGAATCAAGACCATACTAATACTATGCCGGATGAGACCCATGCACTGCAATGTTGTAACCGAATGGGATGCGAAATGCACGAGTCGTGATCGAAATACGTCAAATATCTTCCACAAACGAGTTCAAAGCACAGGATATATATATATACCGATCCCCAAAATCGCATCTCATGACTCCGAGCTCGTGCAGGTATAACCGCGTCCAGTACAGAGGAGAACCCTCGCGAGAAGCGATCGAGCAACAAAAAAAAGTGAACAACGCCGGGCTCTCGCGGTCATTCGTATGGGTCCTTCGCCATCGCGTATCCCCGGCCCCCGGGGCTGGTTTTTGCCAGTACCCACACATACCGAACGAAAAGATAGCGATGCTCTCTCTCTCTTTCTTGCACACGTGTGTGTACAAGAGCGCAATGGAAGACAAGAGGGGGAGTGGGATCGTCTGATCCTCCTTTCCCCCCCGTATAAATGAAGAAAACGAAGGGAGCGAGAAAAAAAAGAGAGAAATCGCGGGCCACACGCGTAGCCTTCCGCTTCGTGGTTTTTCACGCACCGCGACTTCGTCCTGCAGCCACTGCGTCCTGTGTGTGTGTATATACATATAATATATTTGTACACCGTATAGTGTATTGGTAAAGTTACCCACGAGTGTGTGTATGTGTGTGTGAGTTCGCTATACAAGTATACATGTGCAATGTGTGCATGTATGTACAATACGCACAGCGAGCTTGTATAAAAAGTGACGCTGAGAGGAGGAGGAGGAGTTGTGTTGCGTAATTGGATAGGCATGTAGAGGAGCTTGCTTCGCCGCTACATTCTCGATCCTCGTTGCTTTTTTTTTTTTTTTTTGCCAAATTGATAGGGAGCCCCGTTACATGGCTTGTTTTTCCTCTTGTTATTGTTATTTTTATTACTATTGCCATTGTTATCATCATTATCGGGTATGTTTTCCTCCTCTTCATCCTCTTCGTGGTTGTTTGGACAAATATTTATGTGGTTACTCGTTAAAAATAAGAAATAATATACGAGTTCGTTAATGAATTCGTTGCGAAACAAATTACAGAGATTTAACACCGTGCGAAAAAGCGCTAAATTATGACTCGCGTCCCCATCAGTTGAGAGCAAAATCTTGGGCATTCGATGATAAATATAAAATATAGGGGTTGGGGGGCTGTTTTTCCCCTCTTTTGTACTCGCGATCCCCAAAACTTGCCACCGGCACGACATTTTTCCGCTGCTGTAGGACCCTGTAGTATATATTATATACCTTTACTCCGCGCAAGGATCAGACGAAGAGCGAGCCCATACATGCACCGCTCTTTCAGCCCTTATTTCGCGAATGACGCCACTCTCCTTGCTATCCTTTTTTTTTTTTTTTTTTTTCTTCCGTTTGACTCGCGTGCATTCACGTATGTACACACGTATGTACCCCTGGGCGGCAAAGACCGCGAGGATAAGACGAAGGAGGAGGGGAAGAAAGATGAAGATGGGGAAAAAAAAGAGGAGAGAGAGAGAGAGATCGCGCGTGCAACCGGTTTCCCGAGGTTCATTACTCCGCGGGCCTGCTTGCCTATACCTCCTCCTCCTCCTCCTCCAGCACCGGGTGCATCTCCTTTCTCGATTCTCTCTTTCCTTTTCTTACTTATACTTGTATCCCCGTGTACGCGTGCACGAACTGTACGTACGCGCCGGCGGGGAGGCTTCTTCATCCCCTTCCTCGACATACCCGTACATATACATATATATATATGCATGCTGGTTTCTCTCTCTCTCTCTCGTTCGCGTACCAAAACAGCTTTTCCGCGAGTAGTATTACTTTTTCTTTTCTTCAGACGAGTGCTGGAAAATGGTGGAAAAGGTGGATATTCCATGGAACGCCCAGGGCTCGTGTTTCACGGACGCCGGGAAAAGCTATTACTGAAAGTAGGTACGGGTTACATATATATTAAATGTTCCATTTAGAAAAGTCATCGGAGGGCGCGTGTGCGCGAGCAGCGATAGCTTTTTTGAGTTTAATTAAAAATCTTTATCGATTCGTTCGACTGGAATAGTGAAAATACCAAGCCAGTATATATATATATATATATATATATATATCTTTCTATTTATTCNTATATATATATATATATAAAAGGGAATAGCGTGTGTGTCTACATATGCTTTGCAAAGTATAGGTAATGGAGGAAAAAATATTCGAACTTGTGATGCTCTTTTTAATATGGAAAGCGAATGTATATAAAATACAGACGTACGGGTATATGTGTATACATGCGCGTTTTGTCCTTTGATTTTTCCAAAGACCTGCACCATTGCGTATAATGTACGTATTATAAATAGGTACGAAAAGGATCGTATGTGCACGTGTAACTTTTGATACGAATCGTGCATAATTTATAGTAATAATGAAAAAATAATAAAAGGAAAAAATAATATTCTCCGAGGAACTCTCCTGGTTTTTATACGGTTCGCGGGTAGAGATAGTAATGCGAGATAGCACGCAACCCCAACAATGTATAAATCATTGCATGGCAAGATTAAAAAAAGCCGTTTTGACGTTCAGGTGGTAATAGTTGTTTTGAATTTTCCGTTTCAAGAGCTACGAGCTTGCGTTTCACGGGATGTTGCCCATTTGTTGATTACTTACAAAGAATTTGGATGGGAAATGTTGTCATTCGTATGCTCTTTACTTTTAGAATTTGAAAAACTATCTATATTTATAAGACAATGTTTACTCATTCAGCAGTAAAAATTATATGATGAGAATATTGTTAATTTTTTTGAGATTACTTTTTTTTTCTTGCCATCAACATCTGATTTAAGAATGTTCTCTTTTGATTATATACTCAAGTGTAACTTGTCACTGCTTTACTGTTAATTCCCGATCAATAGTCGTAACAATAATATATTAGCACCATTGCAAGCATGTGTTAAGTCATCGACAGAAAAAAGTACCGTTTCAGAACTACAGAGTCATATACTTACACTTGATCTGAGGAATTAAGTGCATATTTTTCCAACTTGATTAATAAATAATCAACAGGTTGTGTGATGATTGCCGTATGGAGCTTATATTTGTAGTATGTCAGCAGTTGTGTTGTACCAAACAAAAAATTGGTAGCACTTAAGTAATGAAATTTTGTATCAGCGTGAGGTGTACATTATCGTTCAATAGTTAATTGTATACCGATCAATCGTTCCTTTAAAAAAAAAGAAAATATCTCTCTCGTTATCGATTAAACATATAACTGGCCGATTTAGATGTAGTCATAGCAGTTTGCAACTCTCGAAATGAAATTCAATGTTTTGAGAGTCTATAATTAAAGCTCCAACAATCTAAGATCGTTACTTCTATTTCAAACCAGGCAACATTTTTCAGAGAAAAAAAAAAATCACTAATAATAAACTGCACGTAACGCTACGTACACGTATGTACGTACATGTGTACACGCGTATAAATTTATGGTAAGCCATTAATTCGAGTTTCTAAAGTTATACAACTTATATAAGTAGTTCAATTACTGTAATCACTTTGATTTCAATCAAACGATATTACGTCGGGCTGCGGGAAATATTATTAATGACCAGTGACACACGGGATACAAATACCCTGTTGACACGCCAGTATTGCATTTGTGTCTTGAATTCAGCAAATTGAAAAATACTGGTACGACACAGGGGGTGGCCCAACAGTAATGTACCTACCGTTGTTTTTTTTTTTACAATGATTTTGAAAAACGAAAACGATGTAAAAATTAGTTTTTGCCCTATACGTTAGGGAGGAAAAATCACAGGGTTTCCTGAATAGGGGAGGGCACCAAACAAATCCCACCCACGCTTACGTGATCTAAGCAAAGCAGGTATTGTCGTTTCCGAGAAAAATCTCGACAATCGCGAAAAAAAAGACCGACTCATGCGAATGAAAGAAAGAAAGAGAGACTCATACATGTATGCGCCGTGAGGGGGTAACACATCGCATCGCGTTGAGCTCTTGCAGCTCGCGTGCATAAATATGTAGTATGTATACATAAAAAGAGTATATACAGATGAGGAGGCAAAGAAGAAGAAGAAGAAGAAGAAGAGAAGGAGAAAGAAGAAAAAGAGGAGAATGGAGCAACGAGCAGTGGTGGTGGTAATAGTAGTAACAGCCGTGGCGGCTTCGGGCCTCCTCGGCACTTCTCGGTCAATGAACCTCGATCTCTGGCAGGCGCAGCGTCGTTGCACGGTAAACCCAGTTGGTCCACTATATACCCTCCCCGCCTCCCGATGAACCTCCCTCCCACTTTTTCTTCTTCGTCTTTGCCATGTGCTTTGGTACATATAATGCACAAGTACACGTACAACGCGTGTGCTCTCTCTCTTTCTCCTTCAATACTCTTTGCCGAGCTGCTTCTCTTCCCTCCCACCATATTTTGACGCTCTTTCTCTATCTCTCTCTGGAAAGGGACCCCACGGTGACTCTTCGCTCTCTCGCTCTTGTCCGACGTAACTTTCTTACCTATACAGAACATGACGTGTACATGCATAAGCATGTAAGCGTTACAATATACCTATTTATTCGAGACAACCTACTCCTCCTCCCTGTCTTTTTACCCCCTTCTCTTTCCTCTTATAATTTTTGCCTACGACCGCTAGTACCCCCACCAGTTTACCTACCCCGTTCTCTAACTCTTCTCTCCTTCCCATTTTTCTCTTTTCACCTTAAGCTTACTCTACATTACTCTAAAGCCATCAAAGATTTTCAGCTGTACTCGATTTACACGTATACGTACAAAGCTTAGATGCAGCCTCCCCATTTTTCCTCTCCCCCCTTCCATGATACATTTGATTGATTTGAACCATGATTTGCCGTTGAAAACCGTACATATATCGTTGAACAAAGTCGCAGAGGGGGTTGTGCGTGCAATGTGATGTACCCTTCTATCGTGGATTGCAGACGCGTCTTAAGCCCCGCCGTCCAGCACACGTTCATGTACAGTACTCTCCCTCTTACTTGTTAAACGTTAGAGAGCCCCCCCCCTCCGTCCCATCGCCCTCCCCCCCTTACCGACTCTATCGCCCCTTCTTCCTCTCCAACTTCCGTCTCTTTCTCTCCCCCTTTGGCGATAGCCCTTCCCTCTCGCTCTCTCCCTCGCGAACTGACCAGCCGGCGATTTTACCCTTTCTCCCCGTCTGCCCCTGTATATCCTTCGGGAGGAAAAGAGAAAGAGCCGCGCGTAGGTATATATATATATCTTTCTCTTTCCCTGCGAAGCAAAACTTTATACCCACCTTTGGGAGCGAGAGCGAGAGAGAGAGCGAAATTTGCAGCGGCGTATAGTCCCCCTTCCTTTGCCCCTTTCGCTGGTTCACCGGAGTATACACAACCGAGAGAGCGAGTTGCAATGCCGTAACACGGCGAGCGCGCCGGCTCTTTACTTACCTCACAGGTAAGGCCGCGCGCGCTACTCGCGTACAACAACGCTCGCCGTAACGACCGGTTGAGCCTCCTCTGCGATCGGCACAAGCTCGCCTGTTTTTTTTTTCCCCCTTTTTTTCAACACACGTACTCTGCTTATCATCTATAGATCGATGAGATGAGGGAAAAAAAAAAAAATTCAAAACGATCGGTAAGAAAACGACGCACGTGAACTCTTTCGTTGGAGAAAAATCGGCGACGAAAACCATACTTGTTCCTAAATTTGAGTGTACCGGGTGCGATGATGGATAACCCGTGGATACAGCAGTGACCGGCACGGAAGAGGAAGAAAAAATACATACCGATTTTTTTGGTGCACGCAGGCGACAAAGCAAGTGCGCGAGTGACCGGTCCTCACCCTCCGATTTTCACTCGGAGCGCGATCGCGTGAACCGATTTCCACGTGCTCGAACCTCGTACAAAGTTCATATACTTCGAATGACGCAAGAAAAAAAAAAATACAGTGTTATCGAGAGTGTTGCGTTTGTTTTTTCCCCCATGTATCGATTAAGGAGCAATTGACAGGTCCACCTGTATAGAAAATATACATCCATACAGGAGCTTGACGATCTTCCCTCGTCGTGCACGTGTGTCTTTCTTTCTCTCTCGTTGCTGCAGTGGCTGCTGATGGTTACGTGTTTGTAGTGTTATGTGCGTAATAAACCGCGTATACACGCATATGTGCGCCAACAACGGAGAGGAGAGCCCTAACCGTGGATGGATGGAGGAACGGCGGAGGGCCCGAGCTCCGCAGGTAATTACCCCAGGGACTCGCTGTATATGCGTGCGCGTGCATGGTTTTTTTTTTTTTTTTTTTTGTTTGTTATAATGTAAATACAACTAATCGCCGGCAGTAGAATTTTTTTCTTCAATTTTTCCACCGTACCCGTAGCTACGCGTGTGAAGAGTGAAAATACGTGACTACCCACACACAGTGCATCACGGGTTCCAAGTTTTATCGCTGCTATACACTGTCGAGTGGAAATAATGGCTCTCGGGTCGGGAAACGGCTGTTGCTCTCCTTTGTTTTGTTGTCTTCACCGGCAATGGGTGCGAGTGCACGTTGTGTGTTTTTAGCGCAACGGAGAGGAAACGGAGCGGCTAAAGTGCGCTCAGGTGATCTCTCTCTCTCGCTTTTTGCTGCTGCTGTTTTTTTTTCTTTTTTTTCGCTACTTCCCCCCTCGTGATTGTTGTGATGAATGTATCGAAACGGCAGTGTTTTGTCATGGGGGAGGCGGAATGAATCGTTGGTCGACTTTACCTGTAAATCTGTAAAAATTGATAAGTATTCCCTTCCTGGAACGAATATGTGGAGGAATCGTGGAAGATTCGTGTAAGACGATACAAAACAGGAAAATTACGGGCTACAGGAGTATAATGTACACACTGCCGATCTCCCGATGTATGTACTGTGGTTTCGCGTTTTTCACGCGCCGACGCACGCGCGCGCGCGTATATGTGGCGCACGCGGTAACCAGAGGATTCGCCCAACAATAACGAAGGAAAAGAAAAAAATTCACCGCTTCCGAGAGACGCGTCGGAGCGTATTTGTATATCTCGCTCGCGCGATCGGCCGATCGGAAGCAGTCAAATTTTCGATAAGGACGCGGAGGTTAACGCTCGCTCCAGGGGCATTGGACTGTTTTTTATGCACGAGAGAGAACGAGCTTGGGTTTTTTTTCTCCCCTCTCTTTTTTTTTTTATACTTCCACAAATGTCACGCCCGTGACGATTGGGCCGATTGTTCTTGATTACTTCTTGGTTTTACTGTATTACACCAGCGAGAAGGGGACGTGGTAAGAAAATCGCCGGAATGGAATGTTGTTACTGGGGACTATTATCACGTGGATCGAAGGGACAATCCAACTTTTACTCGAATTAACAGTTAAATCTCCAATCCTCACTGATACTCTCGTCGACACCATGTATTTTATTTTCTTTTCCTTACGAGCACTAAATTTTACAGGTTTGTTTTTGAAAATTCAACGCACTACCCAACAGTACGGAAGAGAAATGAGAAAAAAAAAAAAAAAAAAAGAAACACATAAATATGACAGCATTGAATCGGGAATTCCCGAGAATGCCAGAAAACCGGATTGATTCCCGATCAGAAATGCCCGAAACACGCGAGACCCGGAGTACTTTTCGCTTCCAACCATATAATATACGACACGCCCGGATCGGTTTCACTACACGCATAACATGCATGTGTAATTACGAATGCTTGCGCAACCGTATACATCGCCGATACAAATACATAATCGCGACTCGGAGAGAGCACCCGACGTTGTATCGATCCTCGTTGCGCAATTCTATCGTTTTCCCCCAATCCCACGGAAGCACCATACGCCATTCCGTCTCTCGACTCACGTGAGATACGTGTATACCTATAAATAAATAAATATAAATGTACACTCAAAGACTCGTTCCTGTTACTTCAGAAGCTTCAGAGCTGAAGCTCGCGAGCTAACAAACCCACAAAAAATAAGCGGAGCGCGCGACAGTACCGTCAAATACGTCGCGACTCGTTAGTTACGCGCACGCACGAAAAAAAAGAAAAAAAAAAAAAAAAGAGCTCTTTGGCTTTCTTCGCCAGCGCGCCGGCAGTTGTATCACGTTTGTTTTGCATTATGCTGATCCACCCTGATTTTCAATGCCATGAGAAACGGCTCGCGTACCTATATACGTTATATATTAGCGCCGACAATGCCGGTAATCCAATTAAGCGCCTCGTAGAGAGAAAACAGAAGGGAAACCTCCTTTACCTCGTGTGTGAGTGTATGTACATTTATACAAATGACGAAAATGACGCAAAGACGTAAGCGCGTAATACGAGGGGAACGAGCGAGCACGTGAAGTGAGCATCAGCGAGAGAGAATTATTTAACACGGAGCATATGATGTGTGTAAAAGAAAAAGCCAGCCAGTATACGAGAATAAGGTGGAGGGAAGCGCCGTGGTCGGGAGAACGAGTAAGAACGAGGGAGAAGGAAAAGAGCCTCACTCTGCTTTGCTTGTCTATACAGATTTGTATGTATATATATATATGTATGTATAGGAACGAGGGAAGGAAGTCAACGTCCGAAGATTACGGCAATGACATTCACTTTTTCTCGCGCGCGCGTCTTGCCTTCTCCTCCTCCTCCTCTTCTGCTTCTTCTTCTTCTTCTTCTCGTCTTGCCGGCTTCTTTTTCTTCCTTGACCATATAGTGAATGTCTTGGCCATGGGCTTGTGGGCATACGTATCGCGTTTGGCCGTTGGATCGGTGATATTTACTTTTTTTTATCCGCAGCGGGCTCCTTGCGGGGAAAGTTATGCGGGAGACGAGAGCGGCTTGTCCGCGTCTGAAATTACGCTTTTTCGGGAGAGAGAGAGTTGGGCCAACAGCAGCAGCGTGTAGATACGTATGGTCATGCGAATTTTTCTGCCTCCTCTTCCATTTGGAGTGAATTTTTTTTTGTTTCGTCCTGCTTGTAGTACAGTGTAATGCATTTTTAAAAGGGCGCCCAGGTACTTTCGAAACGATCGGGATTCAAGAGTCTGCCATAACTTGGGTGTGTTTGACAGCTGAGTGTTTATTTTGTTTTTCCATTTGTTTTCACTCATGTCATTCATGATTACATTGCGCACATTTTTGTTTGACCATTCGTTGTTTCGAAAACTCCCAGCCTATAGACTAAGACGATCGGGTCACCAAAAACACGTGTACTTTTATTTTTCAATACTTTTCAATACATTGTAATTTGTTTTTAATTCAACAAATAGTTTGTACGTGTAATGCTTTAAAATTGGTATGATGCTTCGAGAATTCATTTGTTGATCAGTTTTAATTTGTGTCCTTTGTTACTACATTTTATCAAAAAATTTTCTGATGATGACTTTGATACGTAATAGCAAAGGACGAATTATTGAATACAAATAAATTTTACATTGAGAGAAATGAAAAATGAAAATCACCGTCATGATACATGATAATCCAATCTGAGAGGATGTGAAAATTTCTCATTTCTCTTGGTATGGAGTAACCAATCAAATGACAACGCAATTAGAGTCAATTAAAATCATTCGTGTTTTGCCTTACAATTTATTTACAAAACCCTCAGCACCTAAACCGATCGTCGATAAACTTCTCAAAGCATCGTGAACACGACCACCACAAGCATTTCGATCCAAAAACTACACTCGCAGCGCCCAACCAGAGCACATCACGTCCTTATCTCCTCCGCCGAGCTCGTTAAAAAACTCCCCCCTCCCCCAACACATCACATAATTATATGTTTCCCCGTTTTCACATCTCGTTTTTTGTTTTATCGCCATCTCATTTTTTCTTTTTCGTTTTTGTTATCTCGTTTCAGCGATGGACTCGCCGATAGAGCGCCAGCGGCAAGAAGCTAGGACCATCGGTGCCGAGAGCCGCCACGGCGACGTCACTAGGAAAAAAAGTCGGGCCCCGCAACTCGTCGGAGCTCCATCCGCGTAGATCGTTCTCGGTCGAGCACCAGCGTTACCCCAACCATCGCTCGGAAGCACCCTCTCGAGCTAAAGTTTTCTTCTCTTTTTTTTTTTTTTTTTTTTTCCTCTCTCTCGTCGCATAAAACAAAAAGTGCATGTCCCCCCGTGCAGTGACACAGTGCTGCGACGCTCCTGTTTGGCGAGGGTTGGAAAAACCGACTTACTCGTAAATAGTTTTTTTTTTTTTAATTTTTTTTTTTCCTCCGGGTGAAAAAAAGCTCGCGCGACAGCAGTACGAAAAAAAAAAGTGGAAAGGCTCGGCACTCCCGGAGGGGACAGCCAGCGCGAATGTATTGCCTGGACAATGGACGTGTTCAAGATCGACCAGTCGTTAACGGCGGGCCTGGGTAGCGCCCCGGCCCCCGACACCCTCACCCCGGAGGTGTCCTTCGACGCCGGCAGCGAGTTCAACTTGAGCTTCTTCGACGGCCCCGAGGAGAACAGCGCCCAGGGCTTCAGCGATCCGGGCTCGGTTGGCAGTGCCAGTACCTCCCCGCCTCCGGGCACTCTACCGGTCAATCCGGCCGGCAACGCGAGCCTGCCTATCGTCCAAGTGCCCCCTGGCATCGTTGTCAAACAAGGTTGGTTTTTTTTTTTTTTTTTTTTCCTTTCATTCATACATCCACTTTTCATTTTGGGAGGAAGCGCATGTACATTCTTTGTTTTTCCACATGCGTGTCTTACCCAGAGCGAAATTTGCCAGAACAATTTCCAGTCGCGTTCGCTCTAATGAAATTCCTGATCCTTTGCGCTCGAGTTTTACAGCCAACGAGTTTCACGTGCACACCTTTGCGCCTCCTCGGCACCGAAGTGGTGGAAATTCGAGGAATCCCAAGCCCTACTGTATATCCTCCCGAAGCTCACCTTATACACGCAAATAGCGTGCCTGGATGTTTTGTAACTAAAATTAAAAACGACACAATGCCGGGGTTGATTATCCAAAAGGTAGAAAATCGATGTACACGTTCTACCCCTTTAGATTTGCGATTGGACCATATACGCGCGCATAATCCATTTTATCTCGTCCAAGTAATCGCCGTGGATAATATCGCGCGTGCAGTGTTTTACGATGTGGAGAGAGAGAGAGAGAGAGCTTCGCTGGTAATGGCAAGCAAATTATATGATTAAACGCTCGCGCGTATCAGAGAGCTCTCGATGAAGCTCCTTCCGCATATTTTCACATAATCAAATGTTATCCAATGCCTTTAGGTGTACGGCGAATACACGCGAGTATATGTTATAAAGGCAATTCCTCGTCCACCTAACGATTTGTAATAAAGTGTAAAAAAAAAAAAATAAAATCCGATTCATCGTGCGACCTGTTTCTGGGCTTTTGGAAATATATGCGTAACCACCTGAAAAAGGTCGATAAATTTTCATTTCTGTCATTATAGTTACGCGTCGAGGGAACGTGAGTGTGTAGTCAACATTTACGATTTTGACTGCTGAATCGCATGACTCGAAGGAAATGTCGAGTTGTAAGGGAACACAAGAACACAAAATATACTTTACGACTGTAATATTAGCGCTCAAATGAGCAGCAGCAGCAGCTTATGTATACTGCAGCTTTCATACATACATCACATAATACAAAACATAAAGGTGGAAGTGAAAAAAAAAAAAAAAAATGCCTCGTCCATTTGACGCGTAATCGTAGAAAGTCCTAATCGGCGCCCATACACCGATTGTGTTCCCCATGTCGTCCCATTACAAAGCCAACAGCTCACGATTGGGGTGTGCATGTTTTTACGTAAGAACGAAACTCTCACTTTCGCGTACATGCCTTATAGTTACACGTATCATAATGTTCAACGCGCGTATAATGTGCAAGCGAATAAATTAGAGATAATTGAGGATAGGACCTTCCGATGTTGTCGCGTGGCTGTAGTACGTATATACGCATGGCTATAATAATTATGTAGGTACAAAGGGGATAGCGCACTGACGAATCGTCAATCATATCTTGCACGTGCGGCCTTTGGGGCAAGGTTATTCGTTGGTGCGTTTGATTAATCTGCTGCTACGATAGGCTTAGTTTTTCATTTCTCCATTACTTATCCTTTCTTCTTCCTGCTTTCGTTTTTCCTACGCTCAATTTCGTATTCGCTGTTCCACTCTTGGTTTGCGCAAAAGGGATCTCGATTGTACATTATTATTTGGGAGCGTACCTACATTTTGTCGAGGACCATTCATTTAACAGGCCTCAAAGAGGGCAGCCACCAAAGCTTGGAAAACGAAAAATTCAAGAGAGTCACCGTACAACCGACCAAAGAATCGCGCTGGCAGAGAGCCAGAGGGCAGAACTTTAAATTGCTGGAGAAGGACTGCGGTAAATCGTAACTATCGGATGAATGGCACGTTGATAATGAAATTTTTCACGTCTGGGAGAAAATTTTTCCAAAGCCGAAAGACTCACATTGAAGTTGGCCAACAAAGCTTGGACAATATTCAACCATAAAGTTTTTGACGATTTAAAAAAAATGGGGATACTCAAATTTTACAAGTAAATCAAAATGATGGTCGACATTAAGCCTACCCTCCAGTATCGATTGGTAAATCATTTGTACCCAGTGCAATCATTCCACTGCCAATAAAGAATGTGACACCAAAGTAATTTTCCTGTGCAACATTAAACTCCCGGATGTCTGATAAAATCATTAGCCCTTCCTTTGTTTCGCGCACCAAAACCATTAAAGACTGCAATTTTCGAAAAAAAAGCTCATAACTCGACACCTCGCGAGCAATTAGTCTTGATTTGAGTATACTCGTTAGGCGCCCGAGTCCAAATCACATCAGGTATCGCAGCGCGGGCGAGCGAGCAAACAAACAAATGCATTTCGCAACGCAATCCTTTCCTCGTTAAACCAATCTTGGGCGAACGATCGTTTGGTGATTGAAAAAAAAAAAAAAAAAAAAAAAACACTCACCTCGCGCACACAGTACATACATCACAGAACTTTCATCTGTCACAAAACTCTGTACATACTATACCATACGCCACACAGGTACCCACCCACTATACACGTAGAGTTTCGCGGCGAACAACGATACGGCTCGTGTAAAAATTATCCCATCACGCACGGAGGCGCGGCCGCGCGCACTAATAAATTTTGGATCCGCGCGCACAAGTATGATACTCATGATTTGTTGGAGCGCGAACGCAAATTGGCGAATCATTACCACGTAGATGGGAGGGGGTTATTGCGCTACCGAGTTGTACACACGTTACGGAGTACATATATATGTATATCCAAGACGGACGTGGGGAGAGGGGCCCGTAATTAGCGTACATTGCCGTATCAAATATGATCCATTGCTCAATCGCTCTGTCCTAATAACCCAATGCGGCTCCACACTCTGTAGCTGGTATACACATATATATTATATGCGCAACGTTTGCATACCGCGAGTATACATACAGTGCCTTTTCGGCGCTCGCGCGCAAATTTATGCATTGGGTGTGTGGGTATATAATTTGTGTGCTATATATATGTGTTACGAGGTACTACATTTAGTTGTACTTTTGCTGTTGTTGTTGCGGAGGTGCATGTGCTTGCGCGCGGCTAATTACGGGATGATTAATCATAATCAAGCGTTTATTTGATAAACGCGGCAGGGAATTTTAATTTGATTTACAATGGCGCCGTATAATTAAGCAGGGCGCGTTTTATCCACCACACCGGTGTGCGCAAGTAGAGCTTTCTTCCTCTTTCCTCCGTTTGTGGGTATATACGTGTCCAAAAGTAACGCATACCACGAGCTGTTTATGAATTTTGTACTTTGTTTGTTTATCTGTACACCTTTATGACTCGTCCGCCCCCCCATCAGATGTTATCAATCAAACCAGCCTTGAAGATGTAAATTGTTTATTGTAGGTACACCGTATACGTTTTTATGTACATATACTCCGTGTATGCGGGCTTATTTGCAGAAAAGTTGTCCATTGTATCCACCGTCGTAGACTTAAAGATACATTAATAACGTATATATTTTTTCATCGTTAATCACGGAGCGTATGTATAAATATGACTCGCAAGCTGCAGCGTCTCCTCGACCGATCCTTCAACTTTCTCTCGTTGTGCATACACACGTAGACGCGCAATAGTACAGGCGATATAATGCTTTCTTCGCGGCGATGCTGTTTGCTTTTACTTGTCTGTCGTGTACATCGTTCGTGGCAGCCGTACAGGAAAAAAGCTCGTAAAAAGCTGACCCTGTAGAGATACACTGTAGTGTATATGTTCCGAGGGAGTAATGAAGTACTTCATCAAATCAGCGGCCGATTGAAATCACCATTATGTCTTCGAGAAAAACAGAATCGTCGAGCTTGAGAAATCAGTAAGCTTATCGGTATGGTATACCTACTTACTTATTTTTACGATATCTGTCATGTCCAAAAATAAGTTTACGAGATGGTGCATTCGTATACATCCACGGGATGGATATGACGCGTTTTATGAGGAATCAAATAAGTAGGGACACCCCCAACCTTCCTCTATGACTACAGCAGCAGAAAACACAATGGCAAGCCAGCTGAACGATGATAATTTATGACGAGTGAGCGTCCTCGTCTTATCCATAATTCCCTCCTCTCGGGCTCGACATTCTTTCCATTCCTCTCCGTCGCACCGCGCGTTCGTACCTGCGCCTTCCCTCCCGGTTTTTTTTCCTCACCCCTACCCTTCACCCTCAAGTTTATCATTCGTCATTCCACCCTTCCAGCCTCTCCTTTTTCCTCATTTATCCACCCTCTCTCCGCTTTTATTTCTCGCCGGCATGTGTGTCTTTGCGCTTTCTTTGACCTCCCGAGGAGACTCGATGCCCCTGACACCGGTCGCCGTACATAACTTTCTTCCCATCCTGCAGATACACGCGATGGTACGTGTATAGGTGCTCGGATCGTCATCCACCAGTAATTACTTCGGATTAGAGCTCTAAAAAGTTGGGTATGCGTGTTTTTCTTTGCAACGCACAATTAACAACTTACCGAGGCATTTTCGAGATTTCGACGAAGACGCGCGGACCGGAGTGTTGGCATACTTCGAGGGGGAGGAGCAAAAAAAAACAAAAAACAAAAATTGTTTGATCGCCGTTTGGTTTTTGCGAGTATGCCTGTATTCGTGTAAATAATTGGATGTATTACCGCTATCGTATATACACGAGTGCTGGCATGCCTCTTACACGGCAGATAAGTTGGATTCCTTCCGTGCGTGATATCGTGGAAACGAGTCGAGCTTGAACGTTGAAATAAAATCAACCGATAACAATGAAGGGGCAGCGATACCTCAAATGCTCTCGAGTGCACGTGCTAGCATTTTTCCATTATTTAATTTCAGAAAAAAAAAAAAAAAAAAAAACTCATGATCCATCATGATTCGCAATCCAGGAAGTGCGTTTTCGTTATGGTAGTCGGATGGTGTATATGTCCTAAAGAATAAAAGAAAAAGGCATATGTCCCACCAAGTACATAGATACACAGTACATAGATATACAAACTGTGAGGATGCACCTTCGACGGGGTTCTACATATGTCACGTTGCTATAGAAAAATTAAATTGACAATAATAACGTTGATTCAACGTAACTATTATACGTAGCATAACCGTATCGTTGCAGGGTTTATCGCAGCGAGCTACGAACGAGTTACAAAATTATTCGACTGGTTTGAAAGTTATGTATACTTTTTTTCATGAAACCTTTAGCTTAGTACGGATCCGCATTTTCTTTAATTCGCACAAAAGTAGCGAGTAATTAAATGCGAGCGATCAATGAAAACCCGGACGGGTAGAGAAAAAAAAAAAAAAAAAAAAAAAAAAAAAAAAAAAAAAAAAAAGTAAAATCACTTGTACAGCGTGCGCGCGGCTTTTATTCGCATGGGCCCCGCCATTTCGATCTCATCTCCATGGCGAAACGAAGGGAAAACTAAGAAGCAGCTACATAGGGAGGAAGGGCGCGGAGCATCACCTGTGTATTATTAAACCGCGCCGTAATCGCGGCGAATTATAACGACCGAGCGTCCTCCCATTCTCTCTATCTCCGCGTATACAGCCGTGGCTCGCACGCGCGTACAAATGTATTGTGTACGTGTACTTATATATAGATAAGCGGGCATCCGCAAAGCTCCCTTGGCTATTCCTGCGGCAGCATTGTCCGCGCGCGGGACGCCACGGAGGGTTAACGATCTTTCTCGCTATCGCCTCGTGCAGCCGGCCAGAGTAGGTGAGGCTATTTTCCACGACGACCATCTTCCCTCCCCAACTCCCCTTTCGCCGAGTTGGAAATGCAATTCCGGGGAAGGGAGGGGGGCATCTGCCTCTGCCGTTTAATTTATATCCCCCCGTTCGAGGAATACGGACTTTTTTTTTTTTTTTTCTTTCATTTCGCGCGATACTAACTAGAGAAATAAGTGAATTATACATATACCATACATCGTTCACTTGATCGGCTCCATGGAGCCTTGAATTGGCCCATCCTCCTCCTCCACCGTTTATATCGCTATATTATTTGTACGTGTACAATTGTAAAAAGTGTCTCATCTGACTTTCAATAGTTGAATATATTACGTGTACTTGGTGTTTGATTATTCACTTGTCCTCTGTAGTACCTTGCAGTTGATATAACATTTATATGTTAAAAGTACACTTTTTTTCTTAAAAGGTTCACGAGTCACTCGATGGTGACACTTTAATCGAGATTGGATGAGATGGGTGTGCTTCGTATGAAAATAAAACAAAGATAACATTCATTGACACTGCGATATATCAGAGCACACAATCCAAGTTGCTTAAACACGGAGGTCACGTGCGAAATCACCGCGATGGTTTAAGTTGAATCATGACATCAAATACGAATGGTGTGGCGGTGCAAAAAGTACAAGTGCTAATTAAACGAAGTATAGGTGTAGGTATAGGTACACCGTAAGCATTAGCGTTGTGGGTATCATACGGCGGCAATTAAACGCGCTCGTCTCGAGGCCTCGATTATTTTCTCCCCGTATACCTTCGCAGCGACGCCGCACAAATTCCCGGACGTCCGAGCGAAGCGACACTAATTACAAGACCAGCGTTACCATCGACACTCGTGCATTAATCATATACGCGCCTTTCCGGAGATATACAGAGGTATACAGGTATAGGTAGGAAAGACATCTTCCAACAGCTATACGTACGGCTGGACTTTTGTCGTTAACTCAATTTCCCAAGGAATGCTCCGAGTAAGGGTACATTGTACGCAAGCAACGACCGCTCTCTCTCTCTCTCTCTCTCTCTTATTTTCCAATGCCAATAACATTTTTAATGGACATGAGTCGTGTTCATTTGAAGACAGATTTATTGTATAGCCTTGATTTCGAGTCTCCACCTCTAACGTGACTGTATTGACGTACTTTTAGGGGGGAAAAAACAAAAACTACCCCTTTGGAAGAAAAAAAGTTTCTTGTGTCACCGGTAATCGAGTAACTGGATTTACATGATTATTAACGTTCCACTCAATTATTTGCGCTTAAAAAAAAAAAGGGATGACAACCCCAAATCCAAGTCTATGAGAACAAAGATACTACCCGAGTAAATTACCATTATCGGATATTTATATTTGTCCGCGCAAGGTGTATTACGCCACAGGTTACTGTTAAATGAAGAAAAAAAA
>NW_019379489.1:2562198-2575527 GCF_000648655.2 Copidosoma floridanum | reverse complement strand
TATATTTGTGCGAGGGTCTCCTCCTTCTCTTTCTTCTTCCTCGACGAAAGTAAACTAAGATATCCCGCCAACGCGTAACACGCCCGCAAAGAGGGATGGGCCGTTGCGTAACCGAGTTTAAACGCATGTAGCTGGCGCGTACGCGACGAGCTTGCCAGATAGGCGTACAACTCGGCTATTTTCAGACCAACTGTGTTATACATATACACATATTATATTGAGGCGCGGGCGGAAACGAAGGACGCGCAGATAGATGCCAAGCTGTGGGGTGATGGTGGTTGTTTTTTTTATTTATTTTTTTCTATTCCACTTCACTGTAGCGCATTGTCATTGGTGTCATTGAATTCAGGGTAAGATTTAATATATAGTCGCATGGGTGTGTATATATAGGCATATACGTTGGTGTGCTCGCGAGCGGTTTACCGATTTTTCTTAGGTACAAGTGCACCACCAAACCGATCGGTGGTGAGAATGAAGATACATGCATAGCGTCGACTCGGGGATATCTCTAAGTGGATATCCGTGTCGATGGGATATTTTTTTTATATGATAATTTTCACACCGCGGCAACGTGGCTTCTCGCTGTACTGCCAAGTATACACTCCTGTTGGCTGAACCCTTACGCCTATGCATACCTGCGTGCACAGTGTCTCTATAGAATGCACGGACCGGACTTGGGTTTGACGTGACATTCCGATGAATATGGACGAGGCTTTTTTCCCTATGACTACTTCTTTTCTTGGTAGGTATATTGGTGCTTGTGATGGTTAACGTATAGTCAAGTCTACCTACGCATCCAACGTAGACTCGCGCAAACATCGAGTATACCATAGGAAATTTTTTTAAGTCACAGCGGCTTCGAGTGCCATGAAAATAGATTATTGTTATATTTTACACAAGGCAAGGAAAAACGTTATACCAAAAATTTTCTAGTACAACTCGCAGCATTATTTTTTGCGTCAATCATAAATACACGCATTTTCCCGTGCACCGATAGTAATTATGTATTATAGCGACAAGAGATTACGAGAGACAGATGAAAAAAAAAATTAGCAACTGCGTAGGAGCAGTGGCGCTGGTGGATGCAGTGTACAGAGGGAGAAAAGCAAACAACGCGCTTCTTGAGCTTCTTGCTCTCAGACTGACACGCACCTGACGAAGGTGCATTAGTATATTATGAATAATACACTTGTACACGCAGCTATATAGGGATACCTACCTACACATAATAGAAACGAGCTTCCGTGTGGAGGCAGCTCGTTATTATTATAGACGACACAAAAGAGGTAGCGACTCCGCGAGTGGGTATGTATACTTGAATTAAACCACTGAGGTGAGGAAACGCGCCACCGTACCTGATGTGTATACCGTACTATTTTTTTTTTTTTTTTTTTTTTGCAAATACGCACTCCACATTACACATGCACGCGTTCTAGGATCCTTGGCTTGTATACAACGGCAGCCGAAACGATTGGATTTTCATCTCTTCCATCTCGCTCTCTATGGCTCGCGTCGTCGTGTGTTGGGAGAGCCTAGGCTCTTTTTTGTTCCCCTCCTTTGTACTTGATGGCGCCTCGTCGTCGCTGTTCACGTATATGTTTTTTGTACAAACATATCCACACGTAGGTTACAAACGCAAATGACCAAGCTTTCCGTTCGGCTAAAGTAAACTAAATGCGATTCGAGAATACATTTGAATTATAAATAAATTATTGATTCGCCGATATATACGAGATGGTGACCCCTCTCGTCTATAGCGTTTAGTGCTTTTTTTTGCTCCCTTAGCTATATACGCTTAGGAAATAAGTACGCTCTCCCTGTGTCTGATTGTGTATTAATATTTGTGCTGATATTCCAAAATGGATCGACCCGTGGATAATTTGAACGTGAGATAGGGGGGATCGTTTATAAATATCATCGTCACGCTTGAGATAGTAATAATTAATGCCCGGTGTGATCGTGCAGGCCAATGCGCACTCAATGTGTGGAAGCCGGGCTATACGACAAATTTTACGCAAAAATAAATTCTACTCCGCGATGCTGCACAAAAAAGTCTCAAGTGCTGTCGAAACTTTTTTGGTCTTTAAGAGTTAACTTTTTTTTTTTTTTTAGACTTTCGTAGGCATCTAAAAACTGTTTGACGAATTACGGTCTGTGCGAGTAGACTTTGGAAGTCCTTTTCGATAAACACAATCACGAGATACGCTCTTGGAGTCGTTTTCTTCAATCGTATACATCTTTCGATCGTAACAAGTTTTTTTTTTTTTTTTTTTTTTTTATTTCTCAGCACGTGTGCTACTCGGCAAATGTATACGTATTTATGCCGCCCAGACGCAGGGCTTCAAAACATCACGATCGTCCAGACTGTAGCAACGAGTAGTGGATATCTATATATATATATTTTCATGAACGAGTCTCAGGTGTGTATCCACGTGATTCATCGAGGTACATTGCACCCGGTAGGTATACGTGTCCACGGCACGGCTCCCCGCATGTATTATATCCTCGTATGGAAAAAAAAAAAAAAAAACACAAGGCATACAGCACGAGCAACGATACCTGGAAGATCTCGCTCTTGCGGTCTTTCCCGATTTTTCGAACAGGAAGTGATTAATGATTAAAAAGTTGTGCACTTGTGGAGGTCCCCCCGATCTAAATTTATCGCCTCGATTTTCCACGTCTATAATTATAACGTTTGTCCTTTTTTCTCTCTCTTTCGTACGGCATAACACATATATAATATGTATACGAGTGGACGAGCACGTTACGTAACGCAGGCGCGCGCATTTCTAAGGCTACGCTGCTTTTATTTTGCATTGGCCACGATGCAAATAAATGCCTCTCTTGTCTCTTCCTATCTCTCTCTCTCTCTCTCTCTCTCTCTCTTTTTCTTCCTCTATCTGTTCTTTCGTTTTGTTGCATTATGGACACGGACGCTTCTCGGAACTCGTTCACGGGCGTTCACTCGCATTGAAAATAATAAAGGCTCTGGATTTTTGCGATCATTGATATGTACGCAGAGCAGAGCTGCGCTCTTTACCTCTAATTATTATTATTTTTCTTTCTTTCAACTTTCATTCGCATCCAACCAAGTCGAATCGGATAAGCTCGTTGTTAATTAATTTTCTTTCTTTTCCATAGCTAAGATTCATCGGAGTGCACGCACACACCCAAGTACTTACCTGCAATATGTGTTACTCGATTTAAACGAGGCTAGCCTTTTTTTTTTTTTTTTTTTTCCATTCATTACTCCGTAATAGCTGGTTGAGGAACTCTCTGGCGTGTGTGCGCGCCAACAATTATCACGTGCGAGCTCTCCTACTCTTTTCTTTTTTTTTTACACGTGGTTGCGTTTGTTTGCGCTCGGGTGGTAAAAATCAAGGAAATCAAAGAAGAGAGCTGCCCACGGATGACAATGCATAACTGTTGTACCCCCTACCCCCGGCTTTCTTGCGGGTGACGAGCTTCAGTGCTAAAGGACTACAAGACTACCATGACCAGATGTATGGGTTTTAAAGGTGCTTTTTTTTTTTTTTTTCTCGACGAATGTAAAAATCCATAGTGAAGCGTTTAAAATTAACAGCGAGT
Organism: Copidosoma floridanum; assembly: GCF_000648655.2. The sequence goes on along the minus strand of NW_019379489.1, from coordinate 2,571,939 downwards.
AATCCGTCAATACACGTGCCGCACAAAAGCTCACTCGGTGTCTCTTCACCGCGAGACTATACCGTCGTTGAGTGAATTATTGAGAATAATTGTCTATGCGTCACAAGCTTAACTATTGCTTTCCCCGATATTTTTCCGTATCTCTCTCTCTTTGTTTTTCCCTCTTTTTATACATCTACCGAGTCGATTCGACGCAGGCACTTTGCACACGCGCGGTACAATACATTATGCAGATCTTCCTTCGATCCCACGAGTACTTATATACAGTATGAGCTTCCGTCACTGGTGATATTGAATTTCCCTCGACCGCAGCTGTCTCTCGCAGATACGGCCCGTCCGTTCGGGGTAAACAATATAACTTTTTTCCCTTTTCCGCAGCCCCAGCCAATATCCCTCGCCTCTCCCTAACTCCCGGACAGGCGATCCGGAAAATATCTTCCTCTCTCGCTTCCATCGTGGCTTATTAAACTTTGACGGTGGACGCGATGATGTTTCGAGCCTCGAGTCCTGGTGCAAAGTGGTTTTTTTTTTTTTTTTTTTTTTTCCTTCCAGCTGACGGAAAGTCCTTGCAGGGCAAAAAAAAGAAGAGAAATATTATTCTCCTCCCCAAACCAGAGTAATAATCCTCTTTAGCGCTCCCGAGGAGGGAGAAGAAGAATAATCGAGCGGAGAAGATGATGGCTCCCTTTTAATTTCCCCGCCCGCTCTCGGGTCCCTGCAGCGTTTGTCACTTTCTTCTTATCCTTTTTTTTCCTCCCCCCGTCATCTCTCTCTCTCTCTCTCTCTCTCACTCTGTACCCCCTCGCTCCCTGTATCTTTTCCTCTTTTTTTCGCACCTTCGTCGTCTCGCTCGCACCTCAAGAGCAATGAACTCACGGCATCAGCTATTACGGAGAAAAAGAGGTATACAGGCACTTATACATATACCCAGCCGTATCATCAGCTCCGCACGAGACCAACCATATACGTACAGATGCGCGCACACGCGTACTTACGTCCATACACATTACAACGGAGAACAATGCACGTTGTGTGCGCGTACACATAGGCATGTTATACGTATATTACATGTGTGTACACATAATATGCCGGTTGTGTCGATGTACTTTGTGGTATTGTCTAGTCAGTGGTGGTGGTGGATATGGTCTCTTTGTGTGGAGGTTTTTTTTCTTTTTCCAGCTAACGCCAAACGTAGGTACATATATGTAACCGGCGTTGCATAAGAAATTAGATGTCTGTATGAGTGTGCCTATACAGAGGAACTGGTACCACATAGTTAGTTACCTACAAGTCTTGTCTATCTCGGCGAGGAATCGCGTGTAACGTTTCGGGACCTTATACCACTTGGATGCATAATATGCTCTTTGTGTATCATCCATACATCCCCGCGTTACTTGTATATAAACTCATTCCTTTTTCCCTTCCATCTATTGTTTTTTACATATATATTATATGCGCCCGCGCGCGTGTGTGTACGTACGTGTGTATAATATGATGGGCGAGCGAATCGACTTTTGCCATTACGTATAATATATTACGTATACACCGTTGTACGTGCGCTCGTTCGACGTTTATCATAATTTATCTGCAGTTGCGGGGAGAGCCCTACATATTATATGTGAACATCGTAATGAAGGAGCCCTCGAGAGAAGAGATTTAGCGTTTATTTTATATTTGCGGGAAAAACCGCGATCGGATGGATTTATGTGTATTAGGTGTATCCGTACATGCTTCTGATAGGACGGACTTTGCGAGACTTGGCCTACATACACAAGACAATGCGCCACGGATAATTTTACAATATATACGTATGCCCGCGAGCGCGATGCTACTTGTATGTACGTGGTATATATCTCGTTAAAACGCAAGCACGTCTTTCGACGTATCGAAAATCTTGAGATAAGTAATGCCAGCTGGGTTTGACTTTGAAACTCGCCCTCCGCTCTTGTATTCAAATTTCCTGTGCACCATTCTGTCTTATCTATAGGATCGATGTAGAGGGTGGAAGCTATTTTGGGTGTTTTCCGGTTTGTATTTCTACCGAGGCTATATGCACCGATGATACGCTTTTTTTTTAACAACTGCTTGGAAACTTGTTTTTTAATCCATTATGATGGATTCGTAGATACACTTTTCTGCGACATGAATTAAATGGAGTTTCCGTACCATATACACCTATGTATACTTGCCACATACAAAAGCACCACCAGATATGTAAGCGCTGTGAGTTGTCGGACAACTTATGGGCCACTGTCGCCTTTATTTTAATACCTGGGGAAACGCACGGGGAAAAATATATTTCATTCGAGGGAGTTCAGCAATTTAAGCCGCACAATTTACTTTTGACACTTGGCCAAACGAAGTAATCCTCACGCTTGGTGGAAACTCATGAATGTAGTAATGGTTCCAACAAGAAAAAAAAAAAAAAAACCACACCGGCTCGTGATGGTGCATCCGCCATCGTAATGAAAAAAACAAGTAAGAGACGAGCACTATCGATAAAATATGCCAGCCAACTAGCGCTCGCTCGGGCTCTCGTCATACCAGACTCGCGCTTGCGATTCCTCTCCACGCACACGTGTTCCGCGCTTTTCGCAATAAACCCTCTCGCACCACCTACGCCTGCACATTATTTTGCACGCATCCGAGAAGTTGGCGCGTGTACACGCGAGGATGAGAGACGTCTCGGATCGCGTGAGAGCACCGAGCGCGCGGATTACTCGTGTCTCTGGCGTGTCAACGACTTGTATTCCTTTTTCACGCGCCCCACGTCTCGCGGGTGTCAACCTCACGGCCTCCAGTTTGCGCTCGTGGTTTCTCGAAATATATAGGGTCGCTGATGTATCCGTGATGTAGCCCGTGAACGTAGGAAGGATACCACGTCATTGAGAACTTGACATTTGATTGTGACCATCTGACGGTTAGTTGACGTTTTTTTGGGACTATGCAACGACACACCCGAAAAATAATAAGTAGGTACCATACCTATATACTTATCCTTCGACATACCTAGCTCTTTCCAGTTCTCTCTCCAAACAATCAACAAACGGAGGGAGAAAGGTCCCGTTTGGCGCAAAGTATACACGTATACAGAAGAAAAGCGCTCCACGAGTCCTTTTGTCCATATAGCTAGCCTATTTATTCAAATCTTCTCAATTAATCGCGCGTTCTGCCGTTCAACGAGCCGCGCGCGCGCCTTAAAAGCGATACCTACTCTTCTATCCTGCATAAATCTCTCCCCCTCCCCTTGCTCCTTTTTCTCGTATTCCGATACCGCTGCTGGGCCGCTGGCTTGATTAATTAAAGAAATTTTCCTTTGTTTCGGAGGTCCCGTACATCCTTCTCGCTTCGTGGCTCCTGGCTTTCGTCGAGAATGCTCGCGAATACTCCCCACGGATGCGGAAACTATGGGACTGGGATGATTCGACGGAAAGTACACGTATAGGCAATTGGAGAAAGAGGCGTGCTCTATTGGTCCGACAGGATTCGCCCGAGGCTGAATATTAGAAACTTTTTTCTTTCCTTTTTTTTTTTTGTACAAAAGTTTGCTGCTTCTCCCATCAGAGTAGACGGTGTGTCTGTGTCCGATTGATTATTCCTTTCCATACGTCAAAATTTCCAATAAAGCAACAATCAGAAGTACAAAATTGGTACATATCATCCAGTCTCATGTCCTATAGATGAACTTTGTCGACTATACGAGTAATTTCGACTCCATCGGTGATCATATTAAAACTTGTTACCAACGCTTTTCGTGACAATAATGTTACTTTGATTCCAACCTAGGATACAAGTTAATTAAAAATAAAAGATTCAATAAATTGATTGGGATGATGTGCCGAGAAAAAAGATCTTTTTGTCTTCTTCTACGTGCAGTACCTCGTAATTTTTCCGAGATGAACTTCAATGTGTTTTCTATTTTAAATAACTCCATGTATGAAAACCCACTCTCAGTCGAGATGTAACTCCAACAGCACAGAGAAAATAAAAAAAAAAAAAAAAAAAAAAAAAAAAAAAAAGAAAAAGAAAAGTCGACTCGCTGCAGTTTCGTTATTTTATGTCGTTGGAAAAGGTAAGACCCAAAGCTTCGTATATCTGCTTTGAATATCTAAAAACCCGCGTTCAGCTCGACTGTATCCTTTCATGCGCCTATACCCGAGTAAGTATAAAACACAAAATCTTCCCTAGCCGTCAATTCTTCTGTGTATATACCTTCTTCTGTACTCCCAATGCCCGTACACGAGTGACGGGGCAACCGCAAGGTAAAATACCACAAACGCCGAGTGGGTATATTTTCACATACTCATCACGCGGTCGCTTCGTACACCTCCTCCTCCTCCTCCTATTGGTATATACTTACAGCTGCCGAGTTAACGAAAACATTACGACTCTACCTACCGCCCTGCAACAGCCGCTTATAATTGTTCGTTTAAGCGCTCGCGACTCGTTCCCACCATCGCGAGCCAGCCTATACCTACTGCGCGCTCATTCGCCCCTGCCGCGCGAGATGGAATTCCTCGGTATCATATACACAAGCGCGCTCGTATCGTACGCATATAATACACGCATATACAGTGCAGCTCTAAGGAGGGGGAGGGGGAAATTTATTGCTCTTAGCAGGGATTACCTTGAGTAATTGTTGATCTTATCCTCACTCCTGTAAGCTTAATGATATTTCGGCTGATTTGGAAGTATTAATCGAGCCCATCTAATGAGTTTCTTTTCGTCTACCCTCCCCTTTCGAAAGGGTCAGGTATCTGCAACATAAATGCCGAAGGGCTCGTTGATCGATCCGCACCGCGAGGGTAATTTAATTACGGCCCGATGATTTTTCAATGTGTTTTTCCGGATACGCTCGTACGGGTTATTTGTAAAATATTTTTTTGACCATGCCACAATATTATGTGCTCTAACGAGCGTGTTATTTATGTTTTCCAGGTAAGCATCCTATGCTCGAGGGAAAATAACTCGGTGCTTATGTATACCTGAGTACTTTTATTAATTTGTGCATTTGTAACGCACGAACATTAAAATTATCTATTATTCAGCGTTAAATACAATCTGCAATCTACATGTGCACCATCCTCGGGTTTGATGCAGTAAAATCATAAACGTATGCTTTTCTCATTTGGAAATTTTTGCACAAATTCAAACGAGTCTGCGCGCATACCGAGAAACTTGAGCGCATTAATAACGATCAAGTCGTACATTAGATGAGAGCGAAGGGGTAACGAGCTGAATTGGCCCAACTTTTTTCCGAAAGTGAGACTTCTCCCTCCTCCTCCCAATCGTACCCTCGGGTAACCTACTTTTAGTTTCCCGCAGAAATGGGGAAAAAACCTTGGACAGAATTCACTTTCGCGTCTTCGTTCAGCTCGCTGCACGACTCAAGTTTACCCCCCCCCCCTCCTCCACACACACTGATTTTTCCGGCATCAGAGGGAGAAATTAAAAATCGATGGAATCAATTTCATCGATTTCCCCGCGACACCCAATGTTTACACTACTTTGAAATTCCATTTCGTTTCCACGCTAAAATTGCAGTAGTCCCTCCCCTATCCCCCTTGGCTGTTGGTCTTTCCCTCGGAGAACCTTCCAATAACATTTCCAATCATTCAGATTTTTCAGTTGGACGAGTCCTCATAAATTACCCGATATTCGCAAAAAAGCTGAACTCGGCGCGTCCCAGCCATTCCCACGCATACGACCCTCGGTAGTGGAGAAGGAGAGGGAGGATATAGCGCGAAAAAAAGGTCCCCAGAAAGCAATAAGAGAGCACCGCGTTTTTTTTCTTTTTTTTCCTCCGCGCTCGAACCCAATTGCACATCAGGCTGGTTTTATGCTTCAGGACCACGTGTCTGCTCCAGCGCACGCTAATAATATTCACTTCCTGCGCGCGCGAGCCCCCGACGTCTTAAATCACCTTGCGCTTTTTCGCGATATATATATATACCTCTCGGCTCGTTCTTCCCTCCTTACATTCGTCCATGCGTTTTTTCCTCGCTCGCGCGGGAAAGCGAAACAGCAGTTTCCGCGAGTATATACACACACACACACCGCAGAAGAAAGAGAGGCCAATCACCTCGACGTGCCTCATCCCGATGCTCCCTCCCCCCCCCTTCTTCCTTTTATTGCCTTTCTTTTCTCGCGGCTCTCCTCATCTTCCGGTCCTACCCTGCACCGGTGCTGTCTGCACGCAACTCGACTGTTTCTACTATCGTTCATAGCCACAACGTATATACTTGTTTACCATTACCATTTTATTGTTACTATACCATCACCGGATTCTCTCGTTTACGCTTCGCAGGGCTCACGTATAGTCGTCGACGCTTTGGCGAGCGTATTGTTGCCGAAGGACTTTTTCATCCAAGGGGGAAATTTTCGTTTTCTAATTGTTGGTCCACGCCATTGTTCTCCATACGGTCATTTCAATTACATACGATTCCGTGAAAAGCTATTCATTAGAGCGTTTTGCCCATTCACGCGAATATCAATAGGGGGTGTATATGTCATACGTATATGTATATATGGAATACGGTTGGTAAAATTACCTAACCAGTTGCGCGTGTATTTTCTGATTTACAACAAAATTTCACTCGGGGTATAAATAATTGCCTCATCGGCTGCGTCCTGTGCTCCGAGCTCGTATAGTTCGGAGTGAAGAGCCCTGGGGATAATTACGTGGTGCACAATAGAAAGTTATTTATCCCTAAAGAGGGAGGATAATGATGAAACGTTAGTACTTTTCGTACCAAGTTTCGAGCAACACTGCAAAGTTATCTCGTTAACGAAAATCTCCGGCAGCTATGTCGTACATACATAAATCACCGCCCAAGAAGGGATATGGTCTTTGGAAAAGCAGTGAAAGCTTTTGGTTTTACAATTTTATTTTAATTTTCATTCGTGTCGGGAAACATAAAAAATCATTCAATCATCCCAGCAATATACCTATACGTTTCAAGAGCTGTATCCGTGCACGTGCGATAGGAAATCTCGTTCCACGGACGGTGTATCGAGTTATCTCCTGCACGCATGCGTGCGAATGGCGTAACAAAATAAAAGCTCCGAGCGTCCGTGGATTGCGTAATACCGACTCTGCGAATTTCGTTCGGCGGAGACAAAACAGAGCCGGGCCACCTTTGGCGAAACGCGTGACTTTGCCCGATACTCATCGATGCGCTAATAAATTCGACACCGACGACGAAGTAATACTTATTCGCGCGTCTGTCGATAGCTGCAACTGTTGCTGGTGTATACACTACTTGCACCGGTCGAACCTTTTGGCGAATGTGTATTTCAAAAAAAGCGTTTTTACGCGTACACTTGCTCTTTTCTGGAAAAATCAAGGCACCAGCTGATCATTCACGGATATAAAAATTAAATATCCAATTTTAGTTTATCATACTATTTGCCACTTTGTAGTTTGGGTACGAAGAGCTATGTATGTATACCTAATTGGTGAAAACACCGCCGACAGTCACTAAAATCATAACTGTTGTTGGATTCATAAGGCAAATAGGTGTGTAGCTGCACAGACGCAAATCACCACTACAAGCCGTATGAAGCATCTGACGAATGGAATAAATTGCCAAACGAACCGCAAAAGAAGAAAAAAAAAAAAAAAAAAAAAAAAAAAAAAAAAAAAAAAAAAAAAAAAAAAAAAAAAAAAAAAAAAAAAAAAAAAAAGAGAGAGAGAGAGAAACAAGTCGAAAGAATGTCGTCGAGCAAAGAGACTCGGGGCGCTCACGCGATTCTCTTTCTCTGGCTTCGCGTATACAATGTACAATATACGCTCAGTATAGAGGTGTACAAGAAAGGAGCTCCCCTCCCCGTCGCAGTGGCGTCCTCGGACCTTGACCATGAAAACGCACGAGGTGGCGGGTATTGCATAACACTACGTAACGCGTACACAGCCTCAACTCTGAAGCTTCCGTTATGCGGTGTATGTACACGCACACAACGCTAAAGTGGAATCTATACCAATATTACGATCGAGGAGGAGGGTGTACACGCGTGATAATCCACGGACATTTAGCCTTCGCCGTCACTTGTCTTCTCTCACGGAGAGAAAGAGGAACGCGATGTTGAATGTTTTTTTTTTTTCCTGCAAACGCTATTAATCAAACAAACGTTTCACATCGAAGAGCTTAGAGGCCCATCCTCTGCTTGCCGAGTTTTTACGAGCTTTCGAATACCTTTGTCCACAAGGGAGGAGATGTCCCGACTCGAATCGAAATTCAGTCCAACTTGATGCAGAATAAATTTCTACGCTCATTGGTTATACCTTGGTATGCGTTGGCGTTACACCTACCCGAGCGTATCTCTAGTGTACCATGCATATGTACGGCCGAGAATGTCTATTTGTACATATTTTTCGCAATACTCGTATATGGGTATAATGTACAATTGACACGCTTGCAACTAGGACCAAAACGCGTTGTAGAAGCGGCAACGGTAGCGCATGATAATCCCTTCTGACTCGAGCATAAATTTTCGTACTCGCGTGGAGCACGAAAATTTTCATCGCTTATTCATACCACCTGGTTGAAACACACAAGGCGTGAGAGAGAGAGAGTATATTTATCGTAGGCTCGAAAAACACACCAAACAGCTCACCTTACTTACGAGCCAACACATACACACACACACACACAGAGCCACACCTGCTAAACGCCACTTTACACATATGATACAGCCTAATAGTAGATACAGCCCGCGTATGGACAGACGGTAGTCGTACAGTCGAAAACATTCCCAGCTTCACTCGAGTTCCCTCGTATAAAGTGTTATAATGGTAATACCCCCGGCCCCTGCATTACGCCAATAAATAATACAACAGCTCTACACTGTGCTACATCCCCACGCGAGCACCATACAACACTGGCAGCAACAATTTTCGCCTATACTCTTTTCTTCGCGCGCACAAAGAAATCTCGTACACCTCTTTCGCAGCCCCACCATGTATATATATACATATACCTCCTAGTCCTGCATACAATACGTTCAGTGTACAAAGGCAGGGAGGGGGGAGGGGGGGCGCTTTGCAGTTGGCTAAATCGTGGGTGCGTGTTGGTACAGAGCGCCCAATACATAGCGGCTATCGGCTCGATCGATTCTGTCCGGCTATACAGCGGGTGAGCATGTCGCCGCGCGGTCCTATCTCGATCCTATCTCCGTCGTGCCTCCCGACTACCACCTACACACACTCCTGTATAACAACCCCGTGCACGTTGAGCTCGCGTGTGTACGCACATACAGCGTGAGACTTGGGTCTGTTTCTCTGCATATATACACACATTCGGCACTGGTATAATAATAAAACCCGTGTATATATGTATTGACAGCTATTTTTTATTTTTTCGAGTTTTTTTGGTTTGTTTCGAGCTCCGCTGTACATGAATGGGTTTGTGTTTGTGTGCGCTCCAAAAATACCCATCGACTACATGCTGCCTTTTATTCAAACGAAGGCTCGAATGCAGTATAATCTGTCGTCCAGTTGATTTTATTCGACTGGTATATACGGCCACGAATGAGCATATCCCCATTTGGCTCGATGAAATAATTCATGCGCTACACATAATGTTTCCCGTAGCTAAGCTCTCTCTCTCTCTATGCTAATTGACGCTCGTGTATGGTGGTAGTAGGATGGAACGAGGGGAGGTGATTGTGTGTCTCGCACGGAGACACACTCGAATTATTTGTCTGCACGTATACATATAAGAACACTGTAATATATATATA
>NW_019379489.1:2529905-2562167 GCF_000648655.2 Copidosoma floridanum | reverse complement strand
AAGGATGTATATATATATATATATACCTCATCTTGTATTCTAATTGAATTCGATCAAACGCATAATGTACGTGGAAGGAAAGTATAGCTACTTTGACTCCGTCAATGTATTTTCCATTAGGGCGAGTGTAAAATATTTCGTGGTGCAGTAATCGCGTTATCATCCCATTAAAAGTACTTTATATACATATTTATACAAACAAAGAACATAAATAATAATAATACAGGATCGGCAATACTCATACTGCACATGAAGTGTAAAATCTGCGAATTATATCCAAAAACGACTGCGTGGGTGTGCAGCAGCTCTCGATAGGGCTGCACTGTATGCACTATAAACGGAGCAATGGAAAATACAGACGAGAGACGTAAAAGGTGTGTTCACGTAATATATATATGTTGACACGTGCGTGTATTCAATGTTCAGTGCAAGCTTTGGCAAAGCGAGCGTCGCGCCGTGCACAAGAGAGTAAAATACACGTGCATGTATGGGTGCACACATGTAGCGCGATGCGAGGCCACGACCTTGCCTTTAAACAACCTCCTCGCCAACAGCTGTTCAGCCGCGGCGGCCACCCCACCCCCCCTTCTACTTTTCGCGTTTGCCACCTTCTGTATATACATATATATGTATAGACACTCTGCGTGCACTCACATGTATACACACGTAATGTCTACTTACACACGTACAGACGGTGGCTCTACTTACAAGCGCGACCGCAGCTTGAATTGCATTCACGTACACGAGTGTGTATGAGTGTGTGTGTGTGTGTGTGTGTGTGTATGGACGCATTTATTCATGTGGTACTCGTTGCGTGTGTCGCACCTAGCAGGTACACCTATGTAGGTACGTTGTACACCTGCTGGGCGGTGGATTCGAAGCTTCACAAATAATATGTGGGTATATTATATGAGAGGCAAGAAAATTTTCTACCTTCGTCATGTCCGGGTTCCCTTATTGTGCTCGATTGATGCGATTTCGGGGAGTTTGGACTTTGTTCTCCCCCCCCCCCCTTTTTCCCCAAAGGAAAGACCGTAGTTATACCCTTTGTTGTATCTATAATACACGGAAACGAGCGAGCATCGATCAAGGGGTAGAACGGAAAAGTTATCTCTTTCCTCTTACAGACGGTCGAATCGCGTCATGAGGAGGCAAGAAATCACGGTGGAGGAAAACAAAAAAAAACAAAAAAAAAAAAAAACAACCAAACCGTGAAGGATTGTAAGGACCGAGAGAGACTCCGTATCGGGTATGGTACGCGGAAGTCTGTTGGCGAGAGCCTCGACGTCGATGGATGATGTGTACACACACACGTACACATTATTACTTACAGCGCGCAATGCACACAGTCCGCCCAAGTGTACGGGTATCTCGTTGACAGGTGTTGTCGTTTTTGTGTTTGTTTCCCGTGTGGTACCTATACCCGCTCCAGCTTCGGTTCCCCTTTAACTCCATCGATATGGGCCCTTACGTAAAAGATGATCTACAAGCCGCGGTTGGAAAGTCCACGTTGTGCAACTCCGAGCGCACTCTTCCGATCGGACTCTATGATTTGTAATCTCTATGGTACCTGTGCATCACTTGCTGCTCCTTATACGTCCCACACGCCAGACGCAGGTGTGATACACCTCTCGAGAATTTTTTTTTCTCTCTCTCTTAGGCCAGAAGTGAGTCTCTGTCGCCAGTCGTGGGGATTGACACCCTAGGAAAAATTTCTGCTTGGTTTTTCCTGGCACTCTACTTTCCGATTAAGGATATTAAATGTGCGGCTTCTCCGTAGGTATAAGCATAAATGGTCACGCCGGAGAGGGTCCTCGAACGGACGACGGGGAGGGGAGATATTCGAAAAAGGTCATCGATCGTAAGAGTAAATTTGTAGAGGGAAAGGGAGTGAGAGAAAATGGCTTTCGCCCCTTGAGCGAAGCGAGTCGGGAAGGAAGAGAAAGTCGAGAATAATATTAGTTCGCTGCAGGGAGACGCGGAAGGTGGAAAGCTGACACGTATAGCGCAGGGAAAGAGGATCGGAATCGATTTACCGTAGAATTTCAAACGAATGCCGAAACGCGTCTCCTGTGTATTTACGTATGTACCCCTTTATCCTTTAGAAACAGCACCTTGAGTAATGACTTTTTGGTTGTGTTTTTATGCATGATATATCTCAGGTGAGAGTGTATAACACCAATTTCCACTTGTTGCAATGGCCCAGTTATCATTAATTTATTTATAATACTAGTATGGATGAAAACGAGGAAAAAAAGGATCACGTGGAATGAAATTTCACTCGAGTCCATGAAATAGTAAGTGAAACACCCCAATATTGCACCACATGTGTGTCTGGAAAACAATTTTGGAGGCTCGAAAGAAAAGGGGGCGAAGGAGGAAGAAAAGCTTTGGAGACGTACACAGAAAAAAAAAAAAAAAAAAAAATCGGGTCGAGGCAAGAAAACGAGATAATAAGCGTGATAAAAGGCCGTGTAAATAACAACGGGGCGAGAAAGGGTCGAGAGCGAAGGGTCGGCAGAGGAGCTCTTCACAAGAAGGGCAGGGGAGAGGCTCTTGGGGGAAGTTATTTTCACCCCGACCCTGAGTGGGGTGCAGAGCCACGGAGACGACGGGCAATGATGACACTCTTTGGAGTTGTTGGCGGGTGTGTGTGCACATACATACATACATACATACTTACATATACAAGGGCACACGAGAAGTACAAGAAGAAGAAGCAGCTCGGGTTCTGTGTGTACCTTCCTCCTTATAGCTTTGACGCGGCCGTAAAGGTGTGGCTGCTGCACATAACATACGTACCCACTGTATTTATAAGCCAGCATACATGTACACCCGGCTTTTCTCCCTTGGAATTAAATTAAGGATTTTTTTATTTTTTAGTAAAATTAATACACCGTACCAAAGATTTCCATTAAGGTTTCAACGCACGCACAATTTCAATACAGGAGAAAAATAATGCCACGGAAGCTCCGACTAAAAATGTTATGATCTATAAGTGCGCAGGTAATACCAGCGATTACATTTCTCTACCCGTAAAAGCATTACCATGTGACTCGGTACGTGTACGCGCCTTATACAGGAAAATATAAAAGCGACGACGAGCCGATATAATTTATGGGAGCGTATACATGCACACGCGCAAGCTAGCTTACCTGTAAGGTTTACAGATATCTCCGAATATATATAGGTATGCAGCTCTCAAAAGGATGTATATATATATACGTCTCCTGCGCATTAGCGCGTATGGACGCGCGGATATGTGTATGTATGTACGGACACCCTCCCGTGTTCCTCCTTCGCGCGTGCAAGCGCATGCATATTTGATACAACAACGCCAAAGAGAGAGACAGCCGTCGCACTGCACCACATGGAGAGAAACGCTCGAGTGTATAGGATAGGCGGTGCTAGGCTCTCTCTTGCAATCATTATCAGCAGGAAGTTATTCGGTAACGTTTTATCTTTCCCCCTCTCTCTCTCTGTCTCTTTCGCGCGGCTTGAGCGTTGACGTCGAGCCACCGGAGGAGTTAAGCAGAGCCTGTATCTCGTGTGTAACGAGCAGAGAGAGAGAGAGAGAGAGAGACAGAAGGAAAAAAAAAAAAAACCAAGAATCGGAGGATGGGAACAGCCGCTCCGACGGGTTGTGGCTTCGAGGGTTCAAAAAAAAGGGGATATATATACGCGTGCTTTTTCTTCGCCGATGTGCGCGCAATATTATATTGTGTAACCCCGCGAGGCTCTCCGATGTACCTCCGGAGTATGTGGTTTTTCTCTCCCTTCTTTGGTGCATTGGATGAACTTCGATCTATTGCGCGTGTGCATCGGAAACTGCCGAGGTTGTTTTTCAACGGGAATGAATGTGGTTGATTTTGGAAAAACAACTCGTCGATGAGCCAATCAATCATACTCTTCTTCTTCTTCTTTTGTTACCCACTAACGCGTAACTATAGCACCAGAGAATGATGAATCCCCGTCGTCCCGATATCGATTCCGTCCTTCAGAGCGTGCATAATGAGAAACTCTATGTACGACTGCCCGACTTTGTAATTACGTGATAAAATTCAAGCTCCTTCGTTTTCCCGCGATCAAAGAACTTTCGTACTTTCATTCCAATGAAAACCAGCTTCAATTCCAGGGAGGAGTCGAAGAAAAGGCGCTTTCGCGCGAACTAGGTCGGAGCGACGATTGTTTTTTTCAAAGTTCGTACGCGAAAGTTCAGCTCGGCAAAGCACCCCTTGAATTACACCCCTTCGAGCTCGCCTTTGAACGCCGGTCTAATGGCTTCCTCCCGATCGGCTACGAGGCGATAAGAAATTCCCAGTCGATCGCGCAAAATGTTCACACGCTTCTATTGGGTATAAACTCGTGGGTATCGGTACGTACGGAAGACGGAAAAAAAAATACAGCGTGAAACATTATAACCCGAGAGGAGCATGCAGCAGCTCAAGTTACACAATAATCATTGCAATTTGCCAAATATTAAAATAACACGTTTACCGTTAAAATTACGACGTTGCAGCCATTCGCGTAATCATGTATTTTTCACCTGCTCGTTTCACTCCGGGATCGACACGTTCGCGCGCGAGTACCTACATCAATGTATGCGTGTGTAACGTTATGTATCTTAACGCCATTTCCCGGTAAACGGCATGTAACCAGCGTGTTTTAACCATCGCCCCGTCTCAATCGGTCGTTTGTGCTAAAACACTCGATATAATAACCCATAAAAGCCCGCGTCTGTATATTACTGCTTTTTTTTTTTTTTTTTTTTTTCCAACGACATCAGGTATACCTATGGATTGCGTAAAACTTGACATCTCAATGTTCAAGAACTGAAAATTACCGGCTATTGGCCGGGATTTTTCAAAGATTGCCGCACACATTACCCGCACAGTTTGCCGATTCGATTTACCAGAGAGTCATTACACACACGAGCCGATATTATGCTGCCCGAGGTATAAGGTAAAGATTATGAATATTCATTTACCAAACTTTAATCAAACGAATCCACGAATAATCTCCCCCTCCCTCCCCCCCGTAACGGTATACATATAACACGTACAAACTCGGAAAGTCTCTCTCGATCCCAAAGAGCAAAACGATACATCCTCCTCGCGGAGGCGCGAAACTTTTACACCCTCCCGAGCGGGTGTACAGGCTCGAAGCGAAAATTACAATCCGCTCATAAATATGGATATTGGCCCGCAAAGACGGTACTTACGTAGCGTAGGCGCTCTCTCGCGGGTACGTCAACCCCGCGCGCCGTTCAAGTGCAAATGAAGCACACGAGGGCAGGGAGAGGGAGGAAGAAAAAGAAAAAGGACACGGACGAGTGTACGTGCAGGGTATTATATACACATGCGCTTGGGAGAAACACGAATCGCGCATAATCGTAAATCGATCCCTATTCCCTTTTCCATCTTCAACGAAACCCGTCGACGTGCACGTACAACCGTATAATACACGGCGCTTATAATGTGTATCGCGCGTGCAAGAGCTCGTATCGCGTTGTAATAAGTACGTACTTCTCTAATGCGCGGAAAAGCGCAACAGAGTGAAAGTATAATAATATACATAAACGCACGCCTCTCCCTTTCTCCGTTCGTGTACATATGCATGTATATATACACGGGAGATCTAGCTGCTGTACGTAAGAGCATACTGACAAATTGCGAGGGTTACCCAACCGATCGAAGGAATAAAAAAGCTCCCTCGGTCCTGTCTACGACGTCCTACATGTAATATACCTATACGTAATGCATAATAGGCTTACGCAGGCGCAAAAAAAAAAAAAAAATTACGCGTCGCTACGTGGTAGTTATGCCGTATTACGTATTGTATGTCCGTATGTTGGCAGGCTTTCTTTTTGTACGACGCGGTCCGACGAGCACACGCGCGAGAAATGACGTAGTTGTATTACCTCGATCGCCAGAGTTTCTGGTTATGCTGATTGGACAGCGCTCTTTTTGGCCGATCTGAGGTGTTTATAGCGAGTCTATCGTCGAGTCCCGGCTTTGGGGCAACGATTTCTGCTGCTAAAAAGTACACTGGCGCGTGGTTGGCGCAACTCGTTATGAGCCCACATGTATAATTATAAATTGTCTCCTGTCTCGCAAATTAAAGAATATCGTTTTAGCGAGTGGGCAAAAACCTATACCTACCATCCCGAAGATAAATCGCGGCTGTTGTTGGACGTGCAGTACTTAACTCCTCGCATCCACAGCCGGCAAGCAACCGTGTTATGGACGTAACTTTCCTAGAAAGACCGAAGAACAAAGTGCACGTGTATAATGTATCCCCATCGGTGCGGCTCATTAGGCGCACTTGGGACGGAGTAGGTACAGAGGGGCCGAAAAAAGCGCGATCGGAGCCGGGTGGGTGCTCTCGTGCGCGGTGCATTTATTTATGTACCTAAACACCCGCTCGATAGGCTCTGCAGAGGGAGAGCGGCCCCCTGGGCCCGCTTTGTGTTTCGAGGAAGAGAGAGAGGGAGGGAGGGAGGAAAAAAAAAGCCCGAATCACGCCGCGAGCGCTGTGTTCTTCTGCACGTCGGCTGTTACGCGTTGCGCAACTATCGGGTGTCGTGATGTGTATGTACGTACACGGGTAGTCTCGCGCCTTTTTTGAAAAAAAAAAAAAAAAAAAAAATGTTTTTCCTCTATCGGAGCCTCCGTGTATGTAATTGCGCGAGAGGCGTAGTCGTCGCTGTCGTTTGGATGGAAGGTTTTTGGCTTTGCCGAATATATTCGCGAGGGGTTATTTGCATCGGTAATTGGATGCGAGTGCTTTTGACGATTTTTCTTTTTTTTTTTTTTTTTTTTTTTTTTCATTCGAACCTCGCGAGTTATTTATCGATGCCGTTGCGCAATAGAAAACTTGGGGCCTGAGAGTGCTATTGCTTGTACGTATCCTAATCGAGTGAAAATTAGTCCTGTGTGACGTTAAAGCGCACCTGCCCCGGAATGACATTTTGGTTGATTTATTAAAATTTCCTCCTCTCTGTCTTTGCGAAAGCGTACGATTTTCTTATCGTCTCGAGTATCGCCAGAGTGGGTATTGGTATAATTCACTCGAAGAATCGAATCCCAAGGGGGGAGAGAGGCGTGAATTCCATCGCTCTCTCGCGCAACGCGAAAATTTCATTCCTCAAAGGTAAAAACTGATATCTGAGAAATTCCAGTGGTGGCAGAGGGGCCGTATTTTTTATTTTGCTCCCAAGGGGGGGGGAAACCAAGCCGCGTGAGAGCGAGTTTTAATCTGAAAAGTGCAGCCAAAGGGAATAAAGAGGAGGAAAGGAGCACATGGCTGTGTGTAACAACGATACGGCTTGTAATTTCGTGCACGTGCGATTCTTTTTCTTTTTTTTTTTTTTTTATTGCTCCCCCAATTGGTGTTTCGTACGAGCTACCGGTTGTACACGAGTAACTCACCCCTTTTTGGTGTCATAAGTTTATCTGCTCGGATCATAACTCGCTTTGGGCGGATGCACAAGTCGTGACCAAAAATACAACTTGATATAGTCGGAGTACATGAGATAGATATATGGGCTGTGCCAAGAGTTTTGTTTTTGTTGTATTTTTCATCTAGGGGAGGGTGATGTATTTGCGTGCGGCCGGGGTGCACACACACGGTCGACATTCTTCGGTGATTAATTTGTCGAGGGAAGATTTATATTCACCCGTGCAGAGGGTGGTGCGTGCGACGGAAAATTGGATTGTTATCGGAGGTGAGTGATAGATTGCCGCCAGATGGATTACTTTGAATGTCCAGTTATTCATCACGTTCGGGTGCCCATACCGTTGAGTACAGTGAAATAGAATATTAACAGTACCTTTTTTTACTTACTTTTTTTTTTATTCGTAATACTGTGCACGAAACAACCTCGGACCGATCGCTGTTTTAAGCTCTTACAAGTAACTTTTTATACGTTACAATTGGCACACGTGGTTTACAGATCGAGATTCGGTAAAAGTTCAGCCGGTTGCCCCATAATGTATAATAACAATAACAAAATCGACCTGTCCCACGTTGAAAAAAGGACCCTCCCCCCAGCTGTCACGGATGCCCGAGAGCACGAGAGATTTTAATTAAATTTAATTATACTTTTTATCCCGAAAACAATGGCCCGGCGTTTCGGTTGTACAGGCACATTGCGCAAGCTGGATTTTTAAACGAGACGTCTCGTGCATCCCTTAGGGCTTATCGCGCTCGCTTTGAGAAACATACTAATTATAGAAAGCGTGTTGTTCGCGGTCGCTCTGTACCCCGAAATTACCCCCTCCCCCTCCCTGTGTACATATCGCGTGCCGATCAAATTCCACGAAAATTCATAATGGAAACTCATTTGGCGGATCACGTGAGCAGCAACCCCGATGGATTTTTCAACCAAGAGAGAGAGAGAGAAAGAAAAAGTATCTCCGAATCTCAAAAGAGCGACGATCGGTAAATTCCCACGTGAAAAATCGTGCGCCGGTTCTCTCCCTCCCTTGAAAATACACGTGACCCGCGTCACCCATGTACACCGACACGTGGGTATATAATACATGTATTCTCCGTGGGTTAAGAAAAAGAAAAGTCCTTCTAATAAACGAATTTTTTCCCTCAGTGGCGGTCGGTCGGGCCCACCAAAGTATCAGCTCTCACGTAAAATCTCACTCCGCGCTTTATTTTTATCCCCTCTTGACTCGTCGGCATCAGCTATATGGTACAACATCGTCTGGTCGTTGTTGCGAAGACTCGTCGCACACCACGTGCATGTAGTATATATACATTGGTCGCAGCAGCGAGCAGAGCAAATCGAGAAGGAAAGAAAGAAGAAGGAGATCGGGCGACTTGGGCCTTAATAAGGTTACGTAAAAGCAGCACCAAAGGCAGGCTTTACCGTACAACACACCACAACCATGTATACATATATAATACAGGAGAACCTACTCCTCCGGGCAGCAAAGTCGTGCGCGCATGTTTAAAATCCTGCTCTCTTTCGCCCGTGTGTGTGTGTGTGTGGAGCCTACTGTTGCCCCTTACACACATAACACAGCATCCGTCCGCGCTAGCCATAAGCGGTGTTGCGCGAACGCGGAAGAGCTGCTGGGCAGCCCCCCCCTCCCCTCCCTGCTCGTATATAGACGTCTCTTTTCGCTTGTCGCCGACTTGGGTATATACCTACGTACCCTTGTACAGCTCTTCCATACACGACGTAACGCGCCAGTGCTCGTACGTGCACCTCCATACAGGTATATATACATACATCATCCTGGGTTTGAGCGCGTACACAGCGCTCACAAGTACACAAGTGTGTAGGTGTACGTATACTCTCCTCGGGAGATACGTGCCCTCTCTGTCGTTGACGGGGAAAAGAGAGCAAACGGAAAATGTACATGTATGTATGTATGCATCGAGTTAGCAAAGAGGACGGATGGGCCTGGGAAAGCGGAGCGTCGCCGAGGAGAGAGAAAGATGCGGACGGGGAGATTTTGGTCTTATCGAATCTCTTTTTCGTTCTTCCCGACTCTGTCCCCACAGACGTGTGTCCTCCGACTCGAGAGGGATTTTCAACTCAATTTAATTGCGATAGCCCTCCTCCACCACCGTGGAAGGATTACACCCTTGAATAAATATTATATACCATACACGCGTGCCGCGTTTTGCGCTGCTGTGTTATACGGGAACGGTAGATTTTACATGAACAATGGCTGCCCCCTTCGAGTGTACAAAAGCAGACGAAGCACGAAGGAAGAGGGCGTAAACGCTCGGTGTTGGAAAAAAAAGGAAGGAGCAAAAAACAAGCGTCCAGTTGGTCGGAAAAAATTCAATCGCTCGTGGTCGTTTGGCGAACGCCACTGTAATCGCTGCTCCGTCTCCTTCGCGTACATACGTATATGTGTATATACCTATACGTAGAGCCGATGAAATCTGTACGCCGCGATGTCGCTTAGAAAGACGGACGATCCTCGGTTCGTCCTCTTTTTCTCTCCTCTCCTTTTTATTATACGCCGCTGTATAGGCCACGCGGCTGTCTTGGCGAATAATTGACGTCGGCGACGCTCAGTGGCCATCGGCTCTGCCTGTGCTTCTCTTTGTCTTTTCCTCCCTCGAGATTTTTCGCTCTTATTTCGACATTTTCAATGGAAAAATTCCCAACCACTTTTGCTCGAAGCAAAACTTTGCTCTGTAATTCAACAATAATAGCGACGTTGTTTCGCAGCTGTGTGTACGTTTAACGTGTCAATACGGGGTTGAGCTATACGGCTGCGAGTGGATTTTAAAACTTTTGCCGAGGAAAGAGAAAGTTCGAGTTTATTTATTGTGTAGGTGCAAAGGTAGGTAGGTATATATTATATAGGCGAAAGTAAAAGAGA
Source organism: Copidosoma floridanum (assembly GCF_000648655.2). The sequence continues at coordinate 2,551,809 of NW_019379489.1, read as the reverse complement.
CGCGTGTAGTATAGCCACGGAGCGAGAGGAATGGTCCCTGGAGCTAAGCGCGCAATTAGCATTTCACTCGGGAGTACGAGGCCGTAGACAAGGAAAGTCACAATGGTGCACGAAAGAAAGGCAGCTTCGGGGGTGCACCTGCGCGGAATGAGCTCGCGGGTTTCAGAAGTTTGCCGGGTGTATACGAATTACCTGCGTTGGACGTGCTTTCTCATCCCCTACGGGGGTAGCGAGTTGCGCGGGGTGTGTATAGCTTTCGACAACGAGCTTGCGTGAAATGCGTCCGTCTCGTTACCTGACGTTGCTTCAGGGTGTACGTGCACTCGTCGTGCCGTACCTTCCCTCGTCACTGTTGTATTGTCAGGGAACAAACGAGTCACTCTGATTTTAGAGGAAAACTTTGTTCGCACGAGCTGTATCATCCGTGTTATTATAAGTTTCGAAAAATGTTCCATCAAAGTTCTTCACCATCGATTTAATCCTAATATCAATTTAAGATTTTAATTTAGCTCATACTTAGACTTTCGCTATAATCATCACTGTGATTAAATTGATTGAAAGTTTCCAACAAATTGTTTAACAGCATGTTTTGTTTTATTATTGATGAATTAAAAAAACAATCTGTATATTTTAAGCTCTGAATAGTTGGATTATGTTTTTGGCTGCATACCATCGCCTTAGTTAAAGGTTTTTGTGAGAGCAACCTCGCGTAAAACAGTTGGAACACACGAGTTTTACACTGATACACACACAGTATATTTGGAGCTCTCACTAAATTAATATTTAGCAAGAATCTCCTGAAACCAAAGGCAAACTTCTATTTTTGAGGAAGCAAAAGAAGCCAACCTCAGTGCCTTACCAATTCCAGCTGTGACTACTGATTGTCTAAAAATAGTTAGTACGTACATGAGTTCCACACTGATACACACATTGTATTTCGAACTCTCGCTAAATTAATATTCAGCAAGGATCTCCCGAAACCAAAGGCAAAATTCTTTGTGCAAAAGCAAGAAGAGTAAAACGCAGTGCCTTACCAATTCCAGCTGTGACTACTGATTTTCTAAAAACAGTCAGTACGTACATGAGTTCTACACTGATACACATACAGTATATTTCGAGCTCTTACTAAGTTAATATTTAGCAAGAATCTCCCGTAACCAAAGGCAAACTTCTCTGTGAGGAAGCAAAAGGAGCCAAGCTCAGTGTCTTACCAATTCCGACTGTGACTACTGATTTTCTAAAAAATTAATAACCCCGTTGCGTTAGCATTTTTCCACTCGATTCAATTGGAATTCCCGATACGTGTACCCATGGGCGCGATGCACCTACCCACATTGCTCATCAACTTTGATAAAAATATTATTCAATCAGCCCGCAGATAAAAGTCAAGCATGAAAAGGGCCATTCATCCTTAATGAAAGCCATAGCTCTTCTTTGGCATGGGTATACACACACGCGCGCACCCATATACAGCACGTGTAACGCGTTCCTTCGCAGCTCCTCAGTCATCCTCTCTCGTTCCTTTTTCCCCTGCTCTCTCTCTCTCTCTCTCTCCTAGTCTTCGTTTTCTCCCTCGTGCCTATTTATCGATTTCCCGACGACTCTTCTCGAGAGAGAGCCAGCCCTTGCAGCCGCCGTAATTCCTCTTCCTTCTTCATTAGGGGAGAGCGAGCCACTTCCTCATTCCTCTCTCTCTCTCTCGATTTTCTCACTAGCTATCTATACATCGACGCAGTTAGCTCTCCCGCGTGCACTTATATATACTTGGCGCAGCTGCGACTTTAATTAGCTGGCGCGTGCGTGCGCGAGAGAGCCACCACCCCATCGAGCTCTCGACTAATTGCGGGCGTTTACTTTATCACTTTCCTCCGTTGTTTCCGCGTCTCTCCCTCTCTCTCTCTCTCTCTGTTACATGCACTGTACAGCTCTGCTCCGACGCACACATACGGATCACGAATCTACTCTTCGCACCCGATCGCGAGATATTTCGCAACGCGCTATACGTTCCAGCGTCGCTTGGCGGGTATTAACTTGTAAAAGCTGTTGTTTACACGACGTCGATGCAACGCGTGTTTCCCCTACCTTACTTTAATCTTACCCCGATCAAATTCGGAATGAGCCATCGCTCGCGCACCGCGCCGGTGCAACACGGCTTGTAAATTAAACGCTCCCCGGTGTTACTTCTAATTGGAAAAGTATGCTCGCGTCGAAATTAGTTACTCGAGATCTCGGTAATCTCCGACTCGGGATTTCAAATTGGCATCCCAAAAACTAGTGAAATGCATGTATATACCTCCCGTGTAAACTACTGGCGCTGCTGCAACCAAAAGAGAGGGACGGGGAAAGAAATGCTTCTCGAATTTCCATTTCGCGAAAAATTACGGGTCTTCTTCGTTACATGTGTACTTGCCGACGCGTTGCTCCAAAGTTTGATCCTCTCTCCAATGTATACACGCAAGGGAATCCCGCGCACGCAACAGCTCGTGCTCCTTGTTATTTGAACCCAAGCAGCTATTTCGGGGAGCAATAAAATCCATTTGATCGTGTAACACGCCGCCCTTTTTTCCCCTACTCTCACATTTTCGTGCTGTGTTTCTTCTCTTGGGCTACTGGGTTTTTAGGTTTTTATTTCTTCAGCTACCGCGAAAAATTCGTACATCGTCGATTTCATCCCGATTCTTTGATAAAACTCGTGCATCGGCCGAAACCTCCGACTCCGAAAGAGGCTGCGCGCTGAAAATCCATGTTGCGGATGGTAGGTAAATATACACAAAATTCGCATGTCGTTTGGAACGCAAAAAGGGCAGGGCAACCAATCTGCTCTAACCTAGTGACGCAGCCGTCGTACCAGAATAAACTTGTTCCGCATTGCATTATTAGATGGTTATTTCGGGACTGCAACTCCCGGCCCCCATCTTCGTCTTCCCTGTAGGTACTCTCGCGCAGTTTCATTCCTACGAGTGTATCCTTTTTTTTTTTCGTTCATGCGAGGAAGGGTATTTTAAAACCCCTGCCACCGGCTCGTACATCTTTAGATCTCTTTGGACCTTTTACTACATTCGGTCGGTACAGCTGAATATTTTTTTTTACTTCTCGTCATAACACAGACAAAACTCTGCTCTCATAACATAAAGCAGTAAAATTACGATTTACACCCCCAACAGAGCTCCAATATGCCTATAGCAAAAAGACAAGTGACTGTGGCACGACAATCAAACCTTTTTTGTATTAGTAAGCACGTGACATCTCCAATTATCCCGATCGTAAATAGATACGTGCAGTTTTCGCGTCTGGAGAAAAATAAATAGTGAGCGCTGCCGTGAACACCAGTCGTTAATATCTCGCGCGATGGCAGAGGGGGGGGGGAGCGATTACAAAAATTACACGCTATACTCGCAACCTCCTTCTCTCCCATACCGATTTTCCACGTGTATACGGATGAAAATCGAGTCCGACGGCCCCGATTGCGATACGGCCGATAATCAGAATCCGCGTCACCCGAGACTCGCTGTCATTGCGAAAGGGGCCATTTTCGCGTGTACGGGGGCGCTACGGAGTAACCTCGGCCTATTGCACCAATAGCAGCAGCAACGACGAGGAGGATGTAAAAGGTGACACGAGCAGCCTGCACGATCCTCCAACCATCCGTAACACGTACACAGGAGGGGGGGGGGGCAGGGGTGACGATCCCCTTAGCTGGCAAAGTTTTAAACAACGTTAGAACCCGGCCGTCGTTGTCGCGGTGTCGTATTTCGCGCGACCGACAGCCGCGAAATGCCAATGTCTCATCCCGAGCCGTGTGATTTTTCACTTGGTGTCAGAGATATCGAGTTACTCCGGAGGGCACGCGCGAAACGGATAAAATTGCCGACGGATAGACATCGATTGCGGGACGGCCAAATTCGCCCCGCACATATACGTACCATACGCAGCTTAGTGCTCGCAGCCTACGTTTTCTCTCGATCTGTGCACCCACGACGATAGAAATTAATGTTATAGGTATACCGTCCTCCCACGTACACGTCGCGGTAACTCCTACCTCGTCCGCTGTATCTTCCTCATGATACGCTCGCTGCACCTGATTCCCTTCTCTTTGTTCCCTCGTGCCATCTCGGCGGAATTGGATCCCGATATCCCTTCTGCGTACATGTATACATGTACACAAGCTCACTGCAATTTCTCCGCCCGTAACAATGAAACCAGACTCCGTACGCGTGCCCCGTCCATTGTGATTATCGCATGCGTGCTCTCCTCCCCCTCTGGGATGCTTTTCCCGTGCTCGCGTTGCATAGATTTTCGCCGCGGCCGAAAGAAAGCAAAAGCCCCTGGCTGCTACCATGCCCCATGGTCTGCATTGTCGTGAGGATTTTTTTCTTTCTTCGGAAGAATTGCATAGTACATGCGAGCGATTTCGTTCAAAGGCGCGCTTTTCCAGAACCCTCCCGTGCCCATTCTGTTGTTCCATTGTAGTGGTTTTCATTGCAATTTGTACGGATGCAGGGACACGCCCGAATTGACAAAATTTCCCAACTTGTACGTATATCGTCCTCTATGGCTGTTATAGAGAAAAAGCACATTAAAAATATTTGGTGAGATACAACTTGTTCCCGAGTCCATCATTATATAGCAGATCGCGAATACAAGCCCTTCGATGACCCTTTTTTTCCCCTAACCCTTGTGCACGCATCGTCTAAAAATAAGCTCTACAACTTATTTTTGTCGTCAAGTAATATGTATATATTCGCACGCATACCTCGGAAAATTTTTTTTTTCTTTGTAACGAGCCTGCGCGCACCTGCCCCGAGTGCTCTACCATTTATCACGTCTCGCGTGGATTTTACACGCCAATGTGTAGGTACATTGGATCGTGGGGCGAGTGGGTATTGCGAGTGAACCATATAATATAGCAGAGAGAAGGAGAGTCGAGTCCTCGGGGCCACTACATACAACACATCGCATCTGTGTAGCACTCGCGAGGTATGTACATACCATGAGCGCAGGGCCTAAGTGTGCTTTACGTGCTTTGGAGTCTAAGCTTCGCAGCTTCGAGCTTTGAATCGCCCCATTTGCCCTGTATTAATGTTCGAGGGGAAAAGCGCATTTTCGAGCGCGCCAGAGGTGTCATTACGGCCATATTGCAGCTTCAAAGTTTGTTACAGTTTTTTTTCTTTTTCTTTTTTTTTTTTTTTTTTTTTTTTTCCAACGACATCAGNATTGGCGGCATTGCCGGACCGCGTGGTTTGTCAGTGTATGGAGGTTTAGGCATCGGTAGCTGATGAGCCGCGAGGAGCGACGCGACACAAGTACCAATAACCTTTTTTTTTCCTCTTCAAAGCAGTGCACAGGCTTGCCGTAGGAGATGCCGTGGGAATGGCACACCGAGAGCCACCCGCTCGAACGTAAATGTAGGCGCATTTCGCTGGCTTTTTGCGCATTATTCGACGTTATATCTGATTCGTTTGTGCAACCAACCTTTTTTCCTCCCCTTGGGCGAACGCCAGAAAGAGACAGGGATAAACCGAGTGATTCATTATTCTTTTGAACTTGCGGATAACTGCATTATATCTACCTACCTACGCATTTCGTGAATGTACACAAGTGCATGGAAGACAAACGAAAAATATACAAGTCTATGTTGCTGTGCCCCATTGAATCCGATGCACTCGACGAGGCTCGTACGAGCTCTGCAATAAAATATATGTAGGTAACGCGCTCGCGTGTTATACGTACGGAGTGTAGAAAAAGAAAAAAAAAAAAAAAAACTACATAAAATAATACCGTACAACCGAATTCCCTCTATCCTATATGCTTGGCTTTTTGCTTTTCGAAAAGTGTACAGCCTCATTGTTCCACTATTTTGCGAAATTACATACGTATACGAGAGTACACGAGCGAGCGCTATACGGATAATCTTTTATTGCCCGCCGCTCGCTTATTCCGCTCGACTCCAGCGATCCGTCTTTTGTTCTCTTTGTCGCGGATTTTCGACCCGGTCTTTCACTTTTTTTTTTTTCACCGCTGTGCTGAGACACACTTCTACGTGGTTGGATAGCTGGTACAGGTTGGACGAGCGCACCGAGTGTACTCTATGTGGGGGGAAAGCTCTTGACGCAAGGGAGAGAAAGAACGACGCACACACATCACCTCGACAATGGAGGGTGTACGTACGTGTCTCTATTGTACACGTGTAGGGGCCACGATATGAGACTCTGATCGAGCAATAAGTCGTCGAACAGGTGTGATATAAATCATGGCTCTCTCGGCGCTGGAGGGGCTATTCTCGCCACGAAGTTGAAACTGAGGAATGCATGTTGAGGTACAGGAAGGTGAGGCTTAATTTTTCTAAAGTTACGAAGAGACACGAAATTGGCAGTACCAGTTTTTAGGGGGTATAGCCATGAAAATTAATTTGAAATAATACCAAAACGAAACAAAGACTACACGAGCCCGTCACGTATAGTCGTGACTACGATCCAAACTCATCAATCAGAGTGGCTTATGATGGTTGCTTACACGAGTCTTTTGTTCGGCTTGTACTATTTCTCTGTGACACCTAACAAAAATAATCAAAGTCTTACTTCATTAAATTTATCGCAGGTAGGTATAACATGTGAATGTATGTACTTTCGTGTGTTACAATCAATTAAAAACATGTTTAAACGATCAAGCACACGAGCGATCCTGCGACGAAAACACTAACAATTCAGAGTCCTCCAGGATAAGGATTTTTATCTTGCATCGTCCTATAAAAATATAACGTATTTTTTCCTTTTGTCGATTTGACCCTGTAATCAGTGCCCATTGCAATCAGTTCTCTTGATTAATTTAACAAGAAACTCATTTTTCCTAACGCACCACTACCTCACGTACCTTTCCAAATTTTCCCGTATCATCGATACATCGAGAGATAACCAGTCGTGATTTTTTCGTGGAATCCCTTCTCACGTCAAGGCGCATTTACCTCTCAAGGAGCACCAACGGGGGGAAGGGGACAATATAAAAGCTCTCGGAGGCCTAATCGCGGCCCGCAATCAATTAAACAAGCACTCGAGCGCAGCGGCCGCGTGATCTTCGTCGTGACTGAAATCACTTAGGTACAAACAAAAGAGCGACCGAAAGGAGGGCGAGTGAACAAAAAAAAAACAAAAACAAAAAAAAAATCCTCGAGACATTCGCGAATCGATGAACTACAGCGGGGCCCGACTGTTTCGTGACGGGGCGCCATCGCTCATCGAGCCGACAGGAAAAGAGAAAAATAGCGCGGTACGAAGAGTAGGGGTTTGCTCGTCGACACCTGGATGGGGTTCGGGTATACGTGTGTACGAGTACTTGCGGGCGTGTATACACGCGAATCGCGTGCCGAGAAGGAACGGGGAGTCTGGCGCTTGGTCGGCTGCGTTTCGATTTACGGCACTGGCTACGCCTTTGGCGAGGATATCACACCGGAGAAGAAAGCGGGAAAGATTGGGGTAATAAATATCTCGGGGGTTGGGAATGAGGGGGAGAAAGGAAAAAAGGCGATTGGGGGGGGGGGGGAATTTTCATGTCCCGAAAAAAAATGACCTGAAAATATATATCGAGATACATATGCGTGAAATCGGTAAATCAATACCGATTTTTAATCGTTTGAAAATACGTACCATTGTTTTATCTTTTTACCGAGTATACTGAGTGAAACAGACTGACAATAAGCAAAAGAGAGCGATGATTGTATGGATAACATGTATATTTTTTCTCGTACGAGCTACCTGATGTTTCATGCGAATTGTTCATTTTTCTGTTTCAGGTAAGACATCATGTGGTCCATTCGATACCCACATCTCATTCGGACTATATCGCAAAAGCACCGAGTAGTAAGTTTGCACGTGAAAAAAAAATATGAATTTTTTCGTTTCCAAAGTGAATTCCCACAAACAAACACCACATTGGACTTCTATGAAACTGTTATCGCAGCACACGAGAAAAACGACAAAAACAATAACAAACGAAAACCCCGAAAACTGCACGCGAGACTCTTTGCCGTATATCTGGGTACATGAAATAATTAATCGAAAAGAACAACAACAACGGGTTGTAGGGCCCCGTTAATTACCACTTTATCATCTAGCCGATACATCAATCGCAATCCGATCGATCGGCCGTTGCACAATTAATCTTTGCTTGGATATCTCGCTAATTAAGCGAAACGAGGAAAGGCGAGTCGCATTATTTTCAGCCAATTAATCCCCCTCCCGCCCTCGTCGGCTCTTTGAAGACAAAAGAATCCAACAAAGAAAGAAAAGAAACAAACCCTCCGAGGAGAATATGACGACGCGCTCCGAGAGGGTATATACCGGGAAAGCCTAAACAAAGAGACGATCGACGAGCGATCACGAGTCTCCGAAAGAAAGGAAGAATCGAGTGAAACGTGTACAGTGCATATGTGTATATATACGTGTACAGTTGGTCGTGATCTCTGCTGGGCTTACGTAAGACTATCGTATATATGTGTATACCCTACCACTAGAGACCCGCTTGGTGATATCCAATGAGTTAATTACGCGACCGGGAAAGAAAGAAAGAAAGAGATCGGCTGCACTCGTGACGGAAGCTGTTTATGGAGACGGAGCAAACTCGCGTAGGTATATATAGTGTGTCATGTGTAACATATGTGCGTACAAGCACAGCGACGGTAAAGTACCTTACTTGTTTCAAATCGATTAATGACGCGCGCAGGGGCTCACGTGTGTAAACGCGCTTTTATCATAATAAGTCACGCTCGTGAGCTCGAGATATCATCATCTCGTGGCCATCGGATAGGCCGCGATGCCGTTTGCCTCCCTCCTGCTTGTATATGACTCTCTGCCGCGGTGATGCAAGTCAGCAGCTTTGCCGTATCTGTACAGGACGTATGGGTACATAATCGGGCTCGCATACCCGTGCGTGTTTGTGCGCTTTCGAAACGTCACGGGGAGGCGAAAAGTTTACTTTGATTTTTTCAACTCTTTGGATTTTATCTATTGGATTTTTGAAATCAATGTCTTGCTCGAGCCTCGTGGGTTGTATTGAAAAGTCGCAGGTGTCCGTCCGTGGTGGTCGGATGGTTGAAGGGATGCTCCAAATTGTGCGGCCAACGTAACAACGGCGCTTTCGATTCTCACGTTGAGTCACAAGGTTCTTTTTCGTCTTGTCCGTTGTGAATTCCTTTAACCACCTCTGACAGTATAATAGTGTAAAAAAAAAACACTCAAGCGACGTGCTCACCTATACATGCGTATGTGTATTTTTATACATCCAGTGGTACAGCACGTGGCAGTGTGACTTATAGTGTAAGTGGTAGCCGCAGTAGTGGCCGCTCACATAATACCTGTACGACTCGTTGCATAATCCCCGATCGCCATAACCACTGCAGCTATACCGCGCCATTATTAATTACAAAGCGTAATATCTTATCACGTACACCCATACGCTCCGAACTCCCGATATGGCCTCTATGTGCGTGTATTATCGGCGCGCATTTTTTTGCCATTTCCATTAGGCGCAATGTTCCCTTTCTCCCGTCCCTGGTCTGTATTCGGCTGGCTTTGTGTGCTCCATTATATCTAACTTATTAAATTGCAAATTGATACTGCCGAAATGATTTACCGAGTGGAAAATTGTGTACCCTGTAAAAAAAAAAAAAAAAAAAAAAAACTCACAAGAGGGAAAAACTCAAATTTTCTTCTCGTTTGGGGAGGCTGGGAGAAATTAAATCGTAACGTAAGTGTAACAGCGCCGTTGGCAATTACCTCGGTCGGTAATGTTAATTGCATCACGGGACGTTTTTCTCTCCGCACCTCCGTCGACGTCTCCTCGCGAGCGTATACCAGAGGAGAAAACTCGTTTCCGAACGGAATGCGATTACGAAGAAAGTACACGAGTATTTACTTGCAGTGCATCGTCAGAAAATACCATACACGGCACGTAGCCCAGTGTAATGGAGGAAAACAACGAGACGCTGAATTTCGTACGTCGCGTGAAGAATACTTTTTTTTTTCCTACACCTCGCGTGCACGAAAGTGAGGGAGTTTTTTTTTGTTTGTTTCTCCAAAAGTATGGGGGCAACTTTTTTTTCATCAGTATCATATTTTTCTTGCAAATCGAAAATGCTGTAGGGATCGTAATCTACATTCTTTTTCTCGATGTTTTGGTTACAACGAACAAATGTCAAAACACGTCTCGGATGTTACGAAACTCTGATTTTTCAGCCTTTCATGAAAGATTGTTCAACTATTATTCATATAATTTTTCCCCCAAAAAACTTTTTTTCCCACTGCCATTAAAGATGAGGCTTTTGTAAAAGTCATTTCGTGCAACTTATAATATACGAAGGAAATTTTTACCATACGTTAAATGGCCTAAGCAATGAGTAACGAGTTGAAAGGTCCTCGGTTATAACTGTAAGAGCCGAGAAGATGAGCGTTTATGCGAAGATGAAAAAAAATACAAGATTAATTTAGCAATTCATTCCGTGTAAAACATCAAAATCCCTATTCTAAATGATGAACATTAAGAAAATCGTGTGCGCCTCCCTTCACGCCTCCGAGGGCGCACATACTACCACGTAATAGAGATTTCCATTCACACACTGTGCACGCTTGTATGCATGTATTATTATGTCACGTGCACGCTCTCCTTTCCTGTACCTCTTTGAGCCTTATAAAATTACGTAATCCCCCGTGAGCACGTAATATAGGGACTTCATCAAAAAGAGAGCCACGCACGCGGTGCTTAATATTCGAATTCGCCACGTGCACCCAATTGACCCAATGAGTAGAAAACTTTGCTAGTCCGGAAAGTATAACGATTTGGTGTTTCTCGACGAAACCAGCCATTGTTGCGGCCATAACGGCACGACTACATCACAATGGAATGCCCGGGATGGTACGATCGGCACGTTAAGAGCGGTCAAAGTGACATGCAATGCATGTTTGTCCGGAAAATCAATTATATCTTGGATCACAGCGATTCCTCTTGTTCGCTTAACATCGGAACACCAAAAGCCCAAGAAGCCCAAATACTCAAATGCAGAACATCCGGCAAATGCACCTTTTGAGTGAAAATAACGCATTGTGACGGCCAACGTTACCGGTCCAAAGGAAAAGGACTCGTAGCTCTCTCCACTGCAGCTGTTATGAGTACACAATACGGAGCCCATACAGGGTGAGACCCATAGCACGATTGATGGAGTATATGAGCAAAATCCCTTTTCAGGTGCCACGTGATTAAGTTCCCGGATATGATCAGTATTTTTTGGTTCCAAAAAAAATGTGATCCTTTAGGTAGTACCCCTCTAAGTAAGGATTTATGATCATACTGTGGATGACAAAAATCGTGAAGACGAAGAAACATCAACGTATTTTAATCTTACTTATTCGCTCTAGGTTTTTTTTCTTCTCATGTTGGAAATATCTTGTGATAATAGAATGTCGTGGAATCAAAAAGTCGACGTAAAACATTTCATTTAAGTTTTTATTTAAATTTTGAGCACAAATTTCTCGACAAAGAATTTCTTCTCTGGAAAGCTTTTTCCATTAAATTGTTCAAAGTTATCAGCACATTCGATAAAGTATGAAAGTAAGTTGTTGAGTAAGAAAAATCTAGGGATGGAAAGTTCTTTTCCATTAAAGTTATTCTCCTTTGAATTTACTTAAAAAATTACCGATTAAAACCGATCAAATCACAAAAAGTTTGATTGTTCGCCTTGTAACCTTTCACTTTTGGCTCTATGAATCTTATTTGAAAGCTCATTTAACATTACGTTGATTAGTACGATCAGCCTTTGTGAAAAAAAAAAAAAAAAAAAAAAAAAAAAAAAAAAAGGCACACTGAGAAATGTACTTTTGAAAAAAACGAAATTTCGTTTGGAAAAGATGAAAATGCTGATTTGTAAGTACGTACTGTAGACTCGTATGAGGCCATCGAGAGTGTGGGTGGTATGTGGGCTCACATTATACAAAATGAGATCCGAGCCATGGACGATCTACACGATTTAGCGCACGAGTTTGTTTCTCCGTATACGTACCACATGTATATATGTATATATGGACCAAAGACATGTAGGTACAGGCGAGGCCGTCGCACTCGTACACGTAAGAAAAAGAGTCGCTTCTGAGAAGCGGTACGTAAGTACACGTACAGATAATAAATTTTTCGAGGAGAGGCTTTTTGCCAAAGAATAATGACCGTGGGTACGACACGTGCACTCACCATGCATGGGGAAGGGGGGGTGGATAACCGCGAGATTGAAACCGCTGCATATATATAGGCTACACAGGTATAGTTTAATTTTTCGTTCGCCTTTTCAGTTTGAGTTATTTCTAATGTCCCTCCTCGCCCTGAGCACCGTTTGACTCTCTGTGCAACGGATGAAATGCGGGTGGTGCCTTGTACAATGGCAAAAGTAAATTCATACGTGAGACGCCTATACGCTATATATACGCGCGACGCGGTAAGAATCAACTGGTCACGCTGTCCCGAAACTCGTTTCAATCGGACCAGCTATTAAAATGTGTGAATTTAACTTGCCACAAACGCTTGCTCGATCGAGCGCGGCACTGAGGGATCGCTTAGCACGCCAGCAGTGAGTCTTCATTTGTCAGGCACGAGCGTTGACGCGCACTGCTACGTGTATGTATGTATTTATACACATATATGGTGCAAAGGGGGAGGCTGACTTTTATACGAGCAGGCACTCGAGTGTAAGTAGTTGCGAGGCATAAATCCGTCGTGCAGCTCGTCAAGGAGCATCGGCTCGGGACGTTCGGCGTTTCTTTCTCTCCACGGGCTGAAAAACGGGAATCAGATTGCTGCACTTCACCCCTACTGCTCTCGATACGAATCTTGTTTGCTCAATTAACGCGCGCACTGTGCCCCGGATTCGGACCATTTTTCATGGGGGGCAAATTGTGGGCTCGATTTCTCCGTCCGCGCTGCACGCGAGGAAATTTATTTTTCAACGCTATACGTAATTTGGCAAAGTTGATGTGGTCCATCGAATTGGGGAAAAAAAAAATTTTTTAATCTAAATATGCGAAATTAATTACTCGTGTTTTCGTTATCAATCGTAACGTTAATTCAGTCCTTTTCGTATTATGTGTATCAGAGCACGCAAAGTTTGAAAAGGATACAATTATCTTGGATATTCCTGACCACCGGACGATACAGTAGATAGTCCTAGTAAAAAAAGGAGTTTAAAAAAATTAGCAAGACTTTTCTTCTGTCTACGAAAACATAGACCTTATGTAGGGCGCGTGAGCTTGCGCAAGCTCTCGAAGCCTCGGAAAACCCAAGCGAGGCCAAAATTCGTGTAAGAACGAAGGCTTTAATACGCTAATGGTTACTCCCTCGTCATGTGCCGCAGTGGGAGAGGAGGTGGGACGAAAATATTTACGATGCCACCATCGTTACGCTACACCTTTCATTTTGTTTTGTTTCGTTTGCCCCACACGTGTACCTGTACGTACATATACATCACGCGATACGAGGAAAAAAAAATATTTATGTATCGAAAGATGCATGGTACACATGGATGAAAGAAAAGATCCCTCGGCACCGTAACTCATTGTGAAGTTACGACAGATTTATTATGATTTGTGTATTATTTATTGCGCAACCCCGATAAACGATCTACCTCGAAACTTTGTACAACAACGCGAAAGCGAGGAAACCGCCGGTGCACACAATATAATATATACACACCCCGTATCACGTGCGCGCTTGTACTAATGCTCGCAAACGGCAATGATTCTGCGCGCGTTGCGGCTTAAAAATAATTCACATCGAATAATGCAGGTATACGAGTATATGTACAAAATCAAAATAATTACGTCACGGTGTACAACCTGTCGCCGTTGTCTTTCGGTGCGCGCGCCCGTCGATCCACTTTTTCCGCGTGCACACGCGACACGGCACACACAGCCCGGCTCTCAAAGCGTCCCCTCGGAAAAGTTCGTGCATGCATCGAGCGCGCTGACATATATATACATTATATAAAACGCAAAACAATGCCCCCATCTAAATCAAAAGCTCGATCCCCTCCGGCGGAGCCAATATGCTGAATCACGCCACGTACACGAGAAGAAAGGCCAACCAAAGCAGGGCTGAAGGAAAAAAGTCGTCCCGCTGCATGCATGCACGTATATATCCCTACGGGCGAGACAATGGCAGCTCTGCTCGTGCCACGACAAAAGGGCAATCGCCTATATGTATATACACGTATAAAGAAATCGTATACATACTCATACCTTGGCGAAACGTTATTGGCTCGAATTAATATTATACTTTGGTGCAGGCGTATGTATATACAATCACTTAATTTTACGAGCCCGTCGCGCGCCACGAAAAACATTTGGAAATTCATCGGTCGCAATTTGTCCGTCTAAATCGAGCCTTCGCACTCACACGAGCACATGTACGATATACATGATATTATATATATATATATATATATATATGTGTGTGTGTGTGTGTGTGTGTGTGTGTGTGTGNTATATATATATACGTATATAAATATAGGAAAAAGCGTGCGCTCGCTCTCGCGCGAGGAGCCTTTTAGAAAGCTGCCGCGGATAATTCCGAAGCGTGGAGCCTCTAAAAGCCCATCCGAGGGTATATCCTTCTCTCTCCTCCCCACCTCCCTCCCCCGGTCCGTATTATAAGGTACCTACATGCATGTCTCGGGAGAAGAATTCGATCTAGCGATACCGTCTCTCTCTCTCTCTCTCTGCACAGTCATTCGACACGGGGTACACGTATACATATATATACCCTATATGTACCCAGCCAGCCTTTCCCCCTTCACCCGGCGAAATTTTAAATTCAGCCTCCGAGCGCTGCGCTTCTTTTATGATTAAAATTAATGTGTCTGTTAAGTGCAGCGCGATCGAGCGCCGGGTAATATAATGGACGCTGTTTACACTGCGGCGAAAAGACCGCTTTTAACCTCGTGCACGTTGTATGTATGTACCACCCCCTCGTGTATTTAATATATATATAAATAGAGGTAATGGCGCGTGCATTAAATTTTTCCTCCTTTTTTTTTTTACAATCAATTTAGCCGTATACCGTTATAATTTTTCGATTGATTTTGGGGTGGAAAAAAAAAGAGGTATTGTTTCGCACGGATAACCAGCTTTCTTTTCTACGTGAAAATTACGTATACGTAATCGTTTCTAAATGAGCTCCCTCGCGTTGGCCACAAGATCATCATTACGTGCAATTTTATAACCGCAAACGAAGCTCGTAAAGGTAGCGCTAAGCTCGGGCGAGTTTAATTAATTGCGCGAAAAAATTTTCCCTCCTCCGTCGTTTGAACGCTTCATTGTCTCGAGCAGAGGGAGGTTGGTTTGCACGTTTTCAAAAGCAATTTATTTACCCAAGATCTCCGGCGTATAGGTGTATAAACAAAATCGGGGAAAAGAGCCTTAAAACCTCGGAGTTAATTGCGCAGAGATGGCTGGCAGGAACGATTCTCTAATTGCCGAAAAAAAACAAAAGTACATGTAACCGATCCATTGGGCTATGGACTTTCACATCCCCCTCGAAGAGCTTTTATGTAGGTTTTACAGTTACGGAGCGGCAAAGTGTGGAAGAGAGCTCCGGTGTCGTAATGGCGAAAGAGACAACAACAATGGGAGCCAGAGAAAAGAGCATCGGTGTTCGACTCGATATATTCCCCCCGCGCTGGTAGTGTATAGGTCTCGCAAAACTGTCTCTAATTCAAATGTGATTTTATCGCCGCGCGGGCCGAGAGAGAGACGAGCGCGCGCGAGCCCGTATTGTTCTCCTCTCGGGGTTACGGATTTTCTTTCTCGGGGCCGTTTTTTACGTCGGGTCGGCTGGAATGATTAGGCGGATTTTTCGAGCTGGAGAAAAGACGGAGGGTGCAGACGCTCGCTCGAAACTATGTTGCCGAACAATGAGAGAGTCGGATGGTTTAATTTTTTTTCTTCTTTTTTTCCATATCATTTGGAAGCGGCGCTCCGGTCATGATTGCTTGAAATGCATGTGATGCTTGCACGTGCACGCGGATTAAATGCGAGAGATAGCGCCGCTCAACAATAGCCGAATCGAGTTCTCCAGGGAGGGTTGTGTAATTAGAAGCTGAGGAGTTGTGTATTTATATTTTCGGGAAAGCCGAGCGTCGATACACAACCGTGTAATTGACAGCTGGTGCACGAATCGAATTTTATTTTTAGAAAAGTTCTTGCCATTGTGTCGTTGTTGTTATTGTTATATTTCGTTACGTCAAGCGGAAAGCGAGTGTGTGTGTGTGTGTTTGTGTTTGTGTGAAAATAACAAAGATCATAGCGATCGCATTGACTCGAGCTGATGTGGATATTCATGCCACAGTAGAATGAGGCTGTTTGGACAGACAAAAGGTATACTGCGTTGCACTTGCGGTCGTCGACTCTAACGCCCATTTTTATGGGATCTTGAAACCATTAGGCGTCCGAGTTATTGTCCGTCTTGAACTTCTTATGAAGAAATTTACTTCCTAATGTCCCCTCAAAAAAAATGACACCTCACCATTTTTTTTACTGAAACTCGTACAAAATCGCTTGATCGAGGCTATTTTTTTAAATGACTCTAGCGCACGGGCGCTATACACATACAGAAGAGTGGGTGCAAACTCAACTTGCATTACGTGTGTTCCTTACATAGGATACCGATTAGTGTTAGCCGAGACCTTCAATTTCTGCTACTATAAGTAGGCTTCGGAACATTTTTTTTCCGTAATCATATAATATCCAAATAGCCATCATTTGAGTGCATCCAATACTTAACGCGCAAACGTCAAAATCGTCACTTCAACAAAAAAAAAAAAATAAAACTCCGTCTATGGTCTATCGTTCATACACTACGCGAGCCCACCGATCCTAACAGTTAGATAATTTTTAACGTTCCTAAAAAAAGGGTGTAACCATGCAAAAAAAAAAAAAAAAGCATCCGCGTCACAACAGCACCGGAGCTGGTTCGATGTATGCCTGCCCAGGCAAGAAAACAAAGAAACAAACTCGACGGCTTTCGCGAGTGCACGCGCAAAAATAAAAGCGATCCACGCGGTATTAACCGATCGCTCGGACACGCGCGCAGGTGAAAGCTCTCCCCGTGGGTGAGATAAGCCTATATGTACGTATACTTTTCTCGCGAGAGGTACACACGGAGTATCCAAGTCGTATGTGTACTTTACGCACTCGATATACAAAGATACGCGTTGTCGTGCGTATATAATACACCCGAGGGACGACGCCTCCGATGAAATTAGAAAGCATCGTTTGGCTGGTGTACTCGCGGCACCAAATACCGCTTTATCGTCGCACATTATCGCGCAAATGGCATTGCGTGTGTGCCGATGGTGCCATTCGGAGACGGGCGCTTCTATTATGCCAATTGCGTCCCCCTCCACACTGCAGCTTCCAGCTGAAAGCACACTTGTACGCTATATACATAAGTATACCCACATCATGTACATCATCTTACATACAGACCGGGAAGGCAATTTGTGCGCGTGCACCGGTTAGGCGTGTACCTGCAGGTGTGTATATTATACACTATTCTTTATTACGTGACTTTGGCGGCCCTCGGCTTTTATTGGCTGCTCGCTCGAGCGCAGAAATGAATGGCTCGCTCGGTTATTACTGCTGCTCCATTCAATCGCTGGGAGAAGAAACTTGGCAAGATGAAAAAAAAAAAAATGCCCTCTTTCCTCGAGCTGGTGTATATAAACCTCATTTGGCGCAGTGATAATAAAACACACTTCCCTTCCATCCCGATGGCAAATATCAAACCGCACCGGTAGTCCCGGAAACTTTATCTAAATAACACGATCAGCACGCAGTATATGGTGCCCTCCTCTTTATTTCTTTATTTCACGGTGTAAGTATACTTGCAACAATCAAAAACGCGGTTGGTGCTCCCATTGAGATATTCCGAGTGTAAATAGTCCGGAAAACAATCGCTCCGGATAGTAGGACGCGATACTTACCCAAAGTACCTACACGGTGGAATACGAGATAGAAGAAAAAAATTAAAAAAAAAAAAAAGAAAAAGTCCGATCAACCGCGAGAAGGAGATTCTCCACGTTACTTTCACTACGCGCCCCCTCATACGTGCACAAACGTATATATATATATATATACTCGAGCAGCATCCTGCTCGTCTCGGAGCTTATCTAAGCCGAGGAAAGCATCGTTCCCATTTTCGTCGGGACGAACGACTTAAATCCATTAGCGCCGTGCTCATCCTCCCTCCTCCTGCCGCAGCGAGATGGCTCGGGCCCGATAGGCTTGCAAAAATTCATATCCCATAAAAGCAGCGCGCACCCGCGCGGAAAAAAAGCACAGAGCGAGCGTATACCTTCCCCCCCAACCCCCACCCCCTCCTCCTTTCTCTGTACCATGCTGCTATCACGCTGCGTCGAGGGCAATAAAACTTGATGCACAATATGAGATCGACTCGCGCGATTTCGACTCGCGCGACAGACCAGCAGAGTATATTATTATACATATAGCTTTTCGCTCACATACACCTATCCTTTTCACGAATGTTTATGCCGCGTGTGGTTGGAAAGCGCTCCACATTTGGCTGGATTATCTCGTTTAAATCGGGAGCCATGTCCTTTTCCCGGAAACGGGACGTTCTGGTAAGGTGTTCAACGAGCGATTCTTGAAGACCATTGACAATCAATAAAGATATTTTTCAATCGGTATGTTACATGTTAGTCTAGATGGGAGAAAGCATATATATATGAATATACCTATACTTACCTCCGTGGTAGGGGGTATCTTCGCGAAGGGGAGCGCAACCTAAAATCCTAGATCCGGGGGAGCCGGAAAATTCCAAAATCGTAAATTCCTCGGCAGAGGGACACGGACGACACGTGAAAGCGCCCGTGAAATTCATGCACGCACATATCAACCAGGCCAACAGCCGATCCGAGCGCGTGCGGCGATGCAAATGTGTGTATAACCTATGTTGGAAAGAGAGAGAGAGAGAGAGAGAGATGATTCCTCCATACGTGTACCAAAGTGGCTTCTAACTAACAACGCGCGCGATTAAATTGCCCCCCTCCAAAGCTGTGCACGTGTAGCCGATCTGTACGAGTGTTTCGCTCGCGGACGAAGGAGAGGAAAAGGAAAAAAAAAAAAAAAAAGTTCCTGCAACGGCGGAGAGCATCGGGACGATTAATCGCGGTATCTCGTCCTGAGCTTTCGGGCATACACGTGTACGCTTTGCCGTTTGCTCGGTAAAAATGACCGAGTGAAAACGCAGCGCGAAATCGAGGTGTGATAAAAAAATAATGCCCGGAGAAAGTCCGACACGGCACGTATAACCTACGGAACAGGTAGATTGGTACTTTTGCGCGTCGCATCGCGCATGGGAATAGAAATTTTCGTCTATTAATTGTGGTGCGCGATGGTTATTGCTGTCTCTCGTTTATATATATAAATTTTTTTTTATGACTCGATTTTTTTTTTTTATTTCCTTTCCAGTGTACATATGTATAGCTATGCGGGTCGAGTGCTTTTCCGGAGAGCGCAAAATTTTCTCCGATACCAATCAAAATTTTATCTCTCGAGGCCCTGTTGTGTGTATAAGCGTGTGTAGCTTTCAATTTATAGAAATCGAAGGGTACACGGGAAGAGATGGCCCTCGAGATACAAGATGTAAGCCCGGGTAAGTTATCGCTGGCGCACAGCTAGATAAGAAATTGGATCTGTAGGGAGAGGGAGGGGTAAGGAAGAGCCTGCACGGCTGCTGTGCACGCGGAAGAGGAGACGGTGATCCGGAGAATCCCATACAGGTAAAAATATCGAATTCTGTGTGTATGTGTGTATACGTGCATCCAGGCTCTCCAGCGTGAGGTATCGCTATTGTGCGCAATGATGGATTATGCCGAGGAAAACTCGTATATTTTTTTCTTTTTTCATTCCATACAGCTCTAAAATACCTCTCCCGGTCGACTGTTCCGCATAACAAGTGCGTGCATTGTGCGCTACCTTTAAAAGTGGATCTGTGATCGCGAGGTGGATTCAATTGACTACCAATAGATGGGCCCTCTCTCATGAGATTCTGCGGCAAACAAGTGCATTAACGTTGTGTTTTATTTTTTCTACCGGCATCATTTAGATCGAGCTGTGCGACCTATAAAGTTCTCATTCATCCAACACTGCTGTCTCGTACAGCAAGTGCTTTCAATCCATCAGAACAATTGTTGGCTGGAACTTTGCCTTTGGTAAAGTAAAAAAAATAATAAGAAATATACTGTTATTTAATAATTTTATCGGGGATCATGATGATACTCAGCATTAATGTTTATTTTAATTTGTATGAGTGGAGGATACAATTAGGACTTCAAAGCTCAAAGCATTTCATTCCCTTGGATTCGTCATCGTTTGGTCGAATTAAAATAATTCGTGGGAAACTTAGAAAAAATAGCGAATATTGAAATGAGATAGAGGACAAACTGAGTTGCGTCAACAGTTACAATTCAGTGTAGAAATTTGTGGGTAGAAAACAACATCATCACCCCTCGGTGGAGTCTTATATTGATGCCACAAGCGATGCAATCACCAAGTAACGACGCATCACGAGAACTCGTAAGCATATTTTTTTTAGTTCAATTCAAATGTCGTCTGTAATTCATCAAAGGATGGAATATCATTTATTAAACTCCAACGCGACATACGAGCTTGAAGAAATATGTACAACCTGATAAGCACACGTTTAAAAATCGCCCAGTCCAAAAAGAGAACCAGGTCAATCACTGCTGAGAGACAATAGAAAAAAAAAGAAAAAAAATAAACGTTGCAAACGTACGATTACCACAGTATACACCCGCGGCGTTTTTATCGAGAGTAGCTCCAACATGACAGATCTGACGAGAGAAATAAATTGTTACGTCCATCCAGCGTTTTCCATATCTCTGTTCCGCTTGCGAGACGATAGACCAGACCAAATACACCAATAACACACGCGCTTCGAATTCCCACGGCACGGAAAAGCGCTCGTCTCCCCCCCCCCCCCGCCTCCCGATATATCGGGGAAAAACCGTTCGTCCACGCGTACGTAAGTATACTCGCATATACGTACGCTCCCCGACAGCTGATTTGCGTATCTCTCCAACAACCACCCCGTGTACATGCATATACATACCGATCCCAAGTCTTATGATACTCTTGTTGCCGATCGCCGCTTACTCGGTTACACGAGCTCTCCTGTTGTGTTTATTCGCGAGGAAGCGCGCGACAAGGGAGGCATATTATACATTGCGATTCGCAATTTTCCCGAGCATTCACCTTCGAATTCCCGTTAGCCCAAGGCACGGCGCGGCTCTCCGCTGTCGTATACCGCGAGCTTGTGCACGACCACGTATTACACATACCACACACGTATATGTGTATGTGTATGGTTGATTCGTTCGCACCTACATCAGGTACGTGCCGGCTTGTCAATTTATGCGGGGTCCGCGTCACTTTTACCGAACGTCAAGCTCGTCTCTGCCAAGGTGTTTTGTAAGTACCGGCGATTGAAAGGAAAAAGGTGTCACATCCTTGCTTTTGCGAAAACAAAAAATAATATCATAAAAAAATCAAGTATACATCAGAGCTGCCTTTTCCACAAGTATATTGTATTGAATAGGTGTGGGAGTTGGGCTAATTTTACCGTGACAAAGTATGGGCACTTTGGGTACAGTGTAAATATACACATGTACACCAACAACCATCAATTCAGAGGGAGGAATTTTACCAACTGAATGAGAGTCTTTGTAAATTACCTCGAAATATGATACCGGGCAAGCCCACCTGTATAGTTATTATTTTCTCTCTCTCTCTCTCTCTCTCTATATATATATATATATATCTCTATATATATATCTGTG